>VZRW01005884.1:42118-135914 GCA_013398125.1 Aegotheles bennettii
GGGCACCCCGCAGCACCCAGGGCACCCCGCAGCACCCACCGCACGCCCCCGCGCTCCCCTCCAGCCCCGCTCCCCTGCCCGCGGTGCCTCGGCCGGGAGGAGACTTAACTGGAACCGCAGCTCGGCGGCAGAAAGTTGACGGGCAAAGCTGCAGGTGCGGGAGGGAGAGCCCGGGGGGCCCCGCAGCCTCCCGCCCCCCCGCCGGCGCTTTCCGCGGGCAGGCGCGCTGCCTCCGCGCCCGCGGACATGCACCATCTTCCCCAGGCTCCGGAGCTCTCCTCCACCCGTGCAATATGGACGCAGCGCTCCCTAATTAAATCGCTGCATCACCCGTTCCCTGCCGCGGGAGCGACACGGGGTGCCCGCGGGCAGCGAGCACCGGGCCCCCCCTTCGGAAAGAGGGGAGGGGGCGGAGAGAAGGGCGAGAGGGGCAACCGCAACAGTTTGGGCTTGTACCGGGGGCTTTGGCAGCAACTCCGAGGGATGCCCTATGCGCTCCCCCCTTGGTGTTTGGGGGGTGTGAGCTGCCCCCCCGGCGCTGGGCCGAGGGGCAGGGCGGTGTCCCGGGGGGCTGCAGCCCCCCCTGCCCCGCCGCCTCCCCCGGTCGGCAACTTTCCGGGATGGCACCGAATAACCCCGGCATCCAACCCCCGGGATCCTTCCCAGGGCTTCTGCCTTTAAGTTTTGCAGATGGGCTGAGGAGAGAGGAGGGAGGGCGGCGGGGGGGGATGGCCCTTGAATGCAAATGAGTGAGTGCTGCAGGGCTCCGCGGGGGCGGCCGCNCCGGGGTGCCCTCGGGGAGGAGGAGGGGGAATCTCCCCGCACCTCCCGCTGCCGCCCCTTATGCGTGGGAGGAGATCGCAGCTCGCCGGGGGGGCAGCTCGGCCCGGGTTCGGCCCGGTTGAAAGGCCCGTGTGCCCTTGTCCCCCCAGCCAGGAGACAGAAGTCACCCTGGGCCGTTCCCCCACGCCTCCCTCCAGCCAGAGCAGCTCACAGCTTCTGTGTCTCTGCTCCTGTGGTTGACAGAAGCTGCTGAGAACAGGCTGGGTGTGAGTGTGATTGGCAGGAGCTCTGGCTGGGGGGACAGCAAACCGATGTAACCAAGATTAGGACATCACTCGGTTATTAATAATAACCATTATTATTGGCAAGGGAGCTATTTCCCTGCACCCCCCTGTCCTGGAGCTGTGGAGCCACCAGAGTGGGAGGCTGGCAAGTGCCCTCCTGGATGCCTCTTTCCAGCCTCAGCTGTGATTACTGAAATGCACCTTCCCCCCCCCGACAGCCCCGTGACAATAAGGGAGGGACAAGCCACGGGTAACTTTGGTGACACCACAGCCAAGGATGCCTGGCCAGTTGTTGCACCTTCCCAAAGTCCAGCGTTAGGTTTCCACTGGAGGTGACCGTTCCCCCACTGCAGTCACCGAGCGCCGTCATTTAATGCTTCACTCAGGCTGCAGTGTACCCAGCCCCTTCCCTTCCTTCCCTTCCTTCCCTTCCCTGCCCGCAGGAGTGGCCATGGTGGAGAGAAAGAGGGAGTTTTCTACCCGAGCCTGTCCAGAGAGAAATATTCTGGTCTTTAATAGTCTCTTCTGTCTCGAGCAATCTATGGCAAGGGTAAAAGCAATAAATAGCGCAAGGGCAAGGGAAACTCTCGTGTAATTATTATAGATGGGAGCTGCTTCCTGGCTCTCTCTATTTCGTGAAGCTGGGGAGTAGTTTAGAGGCTCTGGATCCAAGTGTTGAAAGGTTTTAGATACAGCCAGTGCCTGGGCTCCAGCTGCATTTCTGCCTAAAGCCCTGGCCAAGGCAGCTCCCTCACCCCCAGAGGTGGGATCACCTCCAGCCTGCATGCACCGGGGCAGGGGCACGTGGGAACCCCAGGGTGGGAGGGGAGCAGAGCAGTGGGAGCTGGCTGTGATGCTGGGGAATGTGTGACACAAAACCCATGTGTCCTTGCTGCCAGCTGGGTGCTCCAGGAGAGATGGTCGTGTGCACCTGCCAGGGTGCAGGGCAGGGCCCGTGGCTTGGGGAGGGCTTCCCACAGGGCACCCTGCCTTTGGGGGGATGTAACATGGACATCCTCGAATTAGGAGGAGAGGCCAGAGCTCTGGGCTGTGGAAAACACAGCACTGTGACTCTCCATCACACAGAGTGGTCCTGGGCAGAAGCATTCCCACCTGCGAGAGGCAGACGTGTTCTAACGCCAAGGTCTGCCCAGGCTGGGTTCACAGCTGAGCCTCATGGAGCAAGGGCTTAAAATTCCTTCACTGGCCTGGTGACCCCTCTTGTGTCCCCAGGAGATTTCCATATGTCTGGTGTATTCTGATAAATACATTTAAAATTGACATTCCCCGCCCCCTTTCCTTTTTTCTTTTTGAGGAACCTTTCAAATTTCTTGGGGTTTTTATGTTATAAATTGTATAAATTGTTCAAGCTGAGAACTTTTAGTGCATTTGTAAATTTTGGTAGCGGAAAATGAGACTGGAGAATCTTCTGCATAGCAGTTGGTGAAACAGCTTATGAGGCTTGACTTTTCTTTTTCCCTCCCTGTTACTTAGTTCACTTATCAGACAGAGAAACAAATTTATCAGGTGGAATTTACCTGCGATCCTTCTTTGGAAGAGAAGATTTCTGTTAAAATCTGTGCCGTGTTGGCCCAGTGCTGTTTGAGGGACCACAACCTCCCTTGATGTTTTATCAACAGTTCAGAATCGTTTCAAGGGGACCCGGATTTGATGCAGAGAGCTATCCCATCCCAGTACAGTCAATGCAAAGGTTTCATTGCCCACTGGAGGTTCATGTTTGGACTGAAAGAACTCAGTCCTTTTGACTTCATGGGGAGCTGCAGAAGGCCCTAAGGTACCTTCAGCCTCAGTTGCTGGTGCTAAGCTGAAGACTGGTGTCCTTCTCTCCATACCAAGTGTTTGACACACTCTATATGAGGCACAGCTTATTTGAACTGCACAAGCATGGGGGAATACACATGACATGGAGGAAATGTAAGAATTTTAAAATGGGCTCTTCCAGCTGGAATTCTTTGGTCTGGAGACCTTCGTATGTCAAACTGATGCTCCTGGCCACAATTTTTACTGTTAGTCACCTCATTATCAGTTATATATTATGCTAGGAAATAGCTGTTGATTTTTCCTGGGGCAGTTATACCCACTACAATTGATGCATTATTTTTAGATGAAGCTAAGAAATAACAATGCATCAAATGATATTATCATGGACTACTTCTAATGTAGAAGTCCTCAGCTGCTTTAAACCCAATAGAACAGTGAAGCTGTACAGAAGCTCCAGCCATGCCCTCAGTAACAAGCTATATGTAATTGGTTTTTACTCATGGGATTTTCTCAGCAGAGAAATTTTGCCCAGTATTTGATGATATGTGTAAATATTAAAAAGAAAGGAGGAAAGAACTAATGGATAGTATTAAAATAGAACAGCAAATACCAGCAAACCATGAGTGCAGTATTTTTAATGGATTGTTATTAAAAATAGAGAAAAGTAGGCAAAATAAAAGGGAGTTTTTAATGGGGAAAATTGACCGTTCTGTTATCCTTGCTGATTCTTGACATTTCAAGATCAGATTTTTATCTAATGATTCAACAGCTTTAAATATTTCCTTCTAGTAAATCAGGCTCAGCTATAGCTTGTTCCCCACCTCAAGCACGTAAACCCACAGTTTTTTTCTAAATGTGATGATATTTATTATAGCCAATGTCAAAAAGCTTCACACTCCACTTATATATGTGCTTCTCTTTGGCCTTTATTGGGATGATGTACAGCCGTGCTTGGGCATGCACAACCCCCTTTGACAGCAGCCAGAATTTCATGTGTGGATCAGAGGCAGAATAATTCCCTTAGGTTGAGCTCTTCCCGTCCAAACTATGAAGTTATGGGCTCTGCTCCAGTGCAGAGGGGCTTCTTTGGCTCTTTACATACTTCACAGGGGCAATTCTGCAGCCATGCAGCCGCATCCTCCTTCATGACAACATATTGCATCTTTTTTTAAGCTTTTTTTTTGTTTTCCAGTGACTCATTTTTACCTGGTAGCACAAGCACAGGTTCTGATGTCCTGGATGATGCTGAATGTGGACCATGCAAAGGATGAACATGGACTTACAACCATGTTTTCTAAATCACTCCATCCATTACCCAAAGGCCCTGGTGGCAGGACACAGACCTTCAGATGTCAACTGTTTCCCTGCTCCCATAGGAAAAACCATAGATAATTGCAAAAATAATGCTTGGATTCTCTCAGCTGAACCACTTGTTGCAGCACAGTGGTTGTGGTTGATTTTCACACATGCACACTCTGCATGTAAATATTTCCTTTTGCAATTTCTAGTTTGCTTGGCTTGGTTTTCTTTCCTAATCTGATGTACCTCCCACTTCCCTTATTTTGCCTGGCCACAGGGAAATGGAGGTTATCCTGCAGCACGCGCTGCAAGCAACAGCATGGATTTTCAGGGCATCTGGATTTAGAGTTGCCAGAATTAGAAACATGAGCCCAACGAGATCATGCTAGGGCAATTCCCCAGCACCAGGCCATAAAGCCAATCAATTTAAAATGTAATAGAAAGCACTATTGCTGCACTGAATTCTGTGTGAAGGAAGGCACTTACTGCTCATTTGGAAAGAAAAGCTCATATTCTAAATTGCTTTTTAGATCAGTCTCGTTCCTGCTCTTAGTGATGTCAATGGTGACACTTCCGTTCAGTCACTGGTGCCAGAACTTTCCCTTCGCTGTTAACTATTGCTCCTCTTCCCCCTCTCCTCCCTTCCCTAAGCTCCCTGTCAGCACCGCTCCTCGCAGCTCCTCTTTGAGGACAGTTAAGACATAGAGACAGACCTTATCGTTCAGCTCGGAGGCAGCAAGATGGATTGTCATTTTAATCTCTAGGAAAAAGTAGTTCAGCAGTCGTGGAAGAGATGGTGAGAATGATGTCTTCTCTGCTCTCGCAAGTCTTGCCCTCCTTTCTTTTTGCTACGGATGACACAAGTCTTATAGTAGCCCCTGGTTATGAAGAAGAGGTGATCTCTCATCCTAAATGGGCTCAGCTATGAAGTTCAGGATGAGCTGACTCACTCCAGTTCCTGTAATGGAAGTTGTGCACTAACCTATGGCTGTAAAAAATGGCCAAAGAGAATTGAGTCTTAAAGTTGTGGATCTTTTTGAACATGAAATACTGTAATACTTGGGGCTCTAGTACGTGGTGCATTAACACGTTAGCATGCACTTAAGATATTATTTTTTATTGTGCTACAATTATTAAATGGCTTGAGAGGGAATCAGCTAAAGTGACCGAGTGTGTCCTCTTCCACCTTCAGCTCCAGGCTGGCCTCTGGAGCAGTTTGTTCTCCACTTTTCAGCTACCAAGAAAGGTCTTTTCTGTTGATTTTTTTTTTCCATTTTATATAATACTGCATTTCTTTTACAAGGAACAGTGGGAACCACCATTTTTGATCACTACATCCAGACAGTCATTGCATGTGGATGTACGAGGAGAATCAGATATCTCAAAAGTAAGACCTGTGAGGAGACAGTAAATTAGGATTGTTCTAAATGGAAGAGTAGGAGGAACAGGATTAATACTTTTGAATTATACAAAAATATGCTGAAAAATAAAGGAAACACTTTTTTCTCTACAAGTAACATCAGAGAGATGAAAAAAATGATCTTAATTTGTAGCTAGAAATATTTATATCAAATGTTAGGAAGATGTTTCTGGTGGTGAGAATGGCAAAGACAGGCTAAGGAGGTTGTAGAGCTGCTGGTACAAGAGGTCTGTAGAAAGGTGGGTGAGATTCTGTGTCAGGAATGTCAGAGAGCAATTCCTGTGGCCCAGAGGTGGATTAGGTGGTCCGCTGAGCATCCTCCGAATGTGACATTTCTGTGATTGTTCATGCTGAGGGACAAATTGTTTGCGATCCTATACTATGCCCCTTAAAATAGATATAAATACAGTAGGGAAATTTAATAAAAACCAGATTTGGAACCAGATTCCAGTAGAAACAACGACACTAAAAATGAACATGAAAGAACTGAAGGTTTCTAGGTCAACAGTATACGCATGGCTAAATGATATACTAAGCTCTGAAATTGTGCAATTGGCTAAAGTCTGAATCTAGAAATTAGATTTATGTAGATACCCAAGCAGACACACGCATGCATACCCACATCCTTGGATGATTTTACATATCTGTAATTTCTCAAGGTTCTTGTGTTTAAAGTTTTTATTTCCTATTCATTTCATATCTTTCTGTACCATCCTTGGACATTAGGAATTTTTTTTCCCTCTAAGGGTGATTGGGTATTGGAATGGGTTGCCCAGGGCGGTCCCTGGAAGTGTTCAAGATGAGTCTGGACGTGGCGCTGGGTGATGTGGTTTAGTGGTGATGTAGGTAGGGGTTGGATTGGATGATCTTGAAGGTCTCTTCCAACCTTGATGATTCTATGATCTATCTCCAGTTGCCTGGCTAACTAGAAATGTCAGCTTCACACATAGTGACCTTCCAGAAACTGGAATTTTAGGAAAAATCACAATATAAGCAGATTTACAAAGAGCTCTGAGAACTAAGATTCCTGAATATAGATTAAAATCTTGAGTATTAGTGTAAGAAGGACAGTAGGATGTTGCAATGTAAAATCCATAACAATACTCAGTATTTCCTAACCACTTCTATAGTATTAAATTATTTCAAAGAGTGCAAGGAAGGCTTCCTTTTAGATGTTGATTTAACTAGGCTTTAAATCCAATGAATGAATTGTACATAGTTCATCAGCTTGTGGGGTGCACAGTGCCTACACACCAAATAATAAGCTGCACATCCCACTGTGAGCAGTTTATGGCCAAAAGACTGCAGGAACACCACTGTGGGACTGTCAAAATAAAACATGTAATGGGCTCATAAATGAAATGAACGGATATTGGTGTAAAATCAAGCCCATAAATATGTGTCACGCCTGTCCTCTGGGTGGTCAGCAGCAACCAAGCTGTTATATTCGGAGCCTATTTTCAAGCTGATGCTTTCTGATTTGTCCTTCCTTCTTTGCTGAGCAATACCAAGGAATAAAGTGAAAGATCGAAGTGATGTGGTGCTATTGCAAAGGCTGCAGCCAAGGTGCTGTTAATATACCAAGCTAAATATACAACCAACCCTTGAATATTCAAGGCTAGTTACGTTTTACTGTGTTAACCCTTTTAGGAAAAAAAATCTCAATGAAGCTAGGCTTACAACAACTGTTTTCACCACCTAGCAAGCTCCTGCACTTTCCCACAGAGGTTACTGTGAATGTGGAAATAGTCTAACATAAGGACTAATAATAATAATCATTTACGCCGTGGGAGTGCCAAGGATTCCCTCCATGCAAGGTGCTGTGCAAGTAAAAAACTATACATAGCAAAGCTTCCAACCAGTGGCCAATGGGTGAGAATGTACTTGTGATTATTCCTCTTTACACTCACAACCCTGCCTCAGCACACAATAAATGCAGCTAAATTCTGAGCATAGTTCTCCCCAAAGTTCTTCATTTTAACAGGCGGTTTTCATTGTTTTTCTAAATCAGCCATAAAGGAAGAGTCAACATTTGATGTCTCACTACAGAAGGTCCCAAATCATCACTGAACAAGTTACAAGGGTATATCCCATCCTGCCAAAGCAGTCACTTCTTTCAGCAGGTGCTCAGGGGAGCTCACAGGCTTAGGGACTTTATTTGCTTTTTAGCGCAAAATCTTTTTGTTTGTTTTCTGGCTTGTTTGCAGACAGTATTATTAGCTTGTTAAATTGCATTGTTTAAGATGTAATCTTATATTTTGCCATTTAAGTAACTGTCATCTGGGGACAATCCGTTCCTGCTGAAGCCATCTGGGGCCAGCCTTACATAAATGCTATTGAAGAGTCCCTCAAACTTTGAACGATTTTCCAACTTAAATACACAAGCTAGACCAGGCCCTTTGTAACTTTGCTCGGCCCATTTCTGTGGCCAAACTACATCACTGCCACATCCATGTTGCTCCTGCCTTGCACATGGCTCCTACCAGAGCCAACATCAGGCAGAAGGAAGCAGGTAATTGCCTAATGCACATGGGGAGCAAAGCAGCTCCATTCCTGCCTCTCCTTGTGGCATCTTTGAGCGAGTCCAGAGGAGGCCATGAAGATGCTCAGAGGGCTGGAGCACCTCTCTTATGAAGAGAGGCTGAGAGAGTTGAGGTTGTTCAGCCTGGAGAAGAGGAGACTCCAGGGAGACCTTAAAACACCTTCCAGTGCTTGAAGGGGCTACAGGAAAGATGGAGAGGGTCTTGTGACAAGGGCATGGAGTGAAAGGACAGGAGGACATGGTTTCAAACTGAAGGAGAGGAGATTTAGACTGGATATTAGGAAGTAATTCTTTCCTGTGAGGGTGGTGAGACACTGGCACAGGTTGCCCAGAGGAGCTGTGGCTGCCCCATCGCTAGAAGTGTTCAAGGCCAGGTTGGATGGGGCTTTGAGCAACCTGGTCCGGTGGGAGGTGCCCATGGCAGATGATCTTTCAGGTCCCTTCCAACCCAAAACATTCTATGAGTATATGATCTTGAAAATTCTGATTTCTGCTGCTGATGTAGGATATCTAAGCAAGTGCAAGTGCAGGGGAGAGATGCTGTGAGTACATCTTGTTCACCCACAGCAGCAGGAACCACGGTGAGCAGCAGACCCACATGTCTCCTTCTGAGCTTCAGACCCCCAGTCCCTTCCCATTGCTTTTCCCTGCAATCACAGATCTCTCACTTTTCCTCCTTGTGTTAACAGGTGTTGCTAAAAACTACCCCGTAGATGTTCAAGTTTTCAGGTTGGCAAAGGTATTGTCCAGGTAGAGACTGATATTTAAATTTTCTTTTTTAAATATATGACTGAAAAGTATTGTACTGCTGTACTGGATCAGAACAGGAAAGCAGAAGAATGGCACAACTGATGAACAACCTATGGAAACACACAGGTTGTCTGACTTTCTAGTGTGCAGATGAAAACAGCAACATTTTTCCCATTTGCATATCTGTAAATGACTGCAAGGCAGGGTAGAAGGAGGCCAGCTGGATTCAATTAACAAGAAAGGTAAAGCCTTTGGCTTCTGATTTTCATTTTACAATTTAGAGCAGGGCCACGTTTTGAGTTTCTTTACAGACTTTTAAAACCCGAGTGAAGTTCTCAGTAACACATCCCAGCTGTAGAACTGCACGTTAAACAGAATTACAAAAACAATCCTGGTTTTGAGGTAATAATTAATGTTTTATCTCGTGCAGTTCTGCAAATGATCTCCATAAAGCACATTTTAGGGCAAGCTGCTTAGCGAGATTTCAGGGGACACTAATCCACAGGACTTCTGCTGCCAACAGAGACGCAGTGTCATGTGAAAGCCCCATCACAGCAAACCCACCCGAAGCCCATCTGCAATGGCAGCACGGTCCTGAGCTGCAGAGCTCTCGGGCATGTGATACCCCAGAGCAGGAAGATTCATTTATTGAGGTTAGATGCAAGGTTTTTGGTATGCCAGAATTATTTCTATTATTTCTGTTATTTCCAGGAGAAGAAATTGGGGCACCGGCTTAGCAGCAGAGCTGTCCCCCAGCCTGGGATGAGATGGGGCAAGCAGGTATCCTCAAAGCAAACCTCTTTGTCTATATATTATTATTAATAATAATAATAGTAACAATAACAATTATAATAATAGTAAAACAACAACAACAACAATAATAACAATAACAATAACAGTAACAACCTTTCACTAGTTCTTCATAAGGCTCAGTCATTATTATCTGCATCTTTCTGAGCTTTTTTTTAATTCTTTTGCTCTGCCCTTCAGGCTGCAGCAGCTCCTGGTTGTGCAAAGCTGAGGCAGTGCCCCAGCATAATTCCTGCCATCCATGCACAGATGTGGCAAGGCACAGGAGATCCAAACAGGACACAAACCTATAGGAGTAGGTGGACGATAAATAATTGTTATTTCTTTATAGCCACTTGTACCTTATGGAGGTCTCCAATTTGTCCTTGCTCTGAATCACTGCCCTTTGCTGATGAACATAATCCTATGAGTAGTTACTTACAGACATAATTCTTTTGTGCTGGGTGCAATATGAAGTTTAGTTAAACCTCCCCTCTCCCTTTGCTTGGTGCATGCCCTTATTTCTCCATGCAAAGCAGGACTTGGACAAGCCTTCAGCACGGTGGTGGATTTCCCAGGTTCGCGGGTGACTCCTAAACCGCTCTGGAGTGAGAGAAAGGGAGAGCCAAGTAAGTAGAGCAGCAATTCTCCAGGTTGAGATGACAGACAGGTTAAGATGACAGACATTGTTCCCCCTCCTACTGAGCCAGCTGTATTCATTTTTTCAGTGGATTTTCTCCATTTCTGAGTCTCGCTGTGCCCTGCAATGTCAGGGAAATGTCTTATGGAAGCTCTGTTACCCAGGGAAGGGCATAGTCTTGAAACTTGTGCACAGGGAGGAAAACATAAGAATATTTGGAGCTTATAGACAGTTGAATACTAACCCATAGGAACTTGAAGGAGTGTTGGAGAGAGTCTTGGCTGTCTGGCAGTTGTATGTCGTGCCGGGGATGGAGACTGCTTCCACTTCAAGTTGGTAGCACAGGTTTTCCCAGCAACAAAATCAGCATATCCTGATGCTTAGGGGGTAGTAATGGTTTCGAGTTGCTCATATGCTCCCAGTGAGGTCTGTTCGTGGTTATTTCAGTCCGACACAACTTCCTAACCTCATCTTACATTGTCACATTTTGTAGAAACATCATATTGCAACAACTTTGCCTTGCAACGGATGGTGTCAAAATGATCAGTCCCTCAGAAGGGAGGCGTTAGATGTGTGTATTTCCATCCTGTCTTCAGCAAGTTATAGCAGGTTTAAAAGTTACTGAGATACTTACAGGACTAGAAAAGAGAAGAGATGGTTTCCAGCCCACCCCAGCCCCTCTTGTGTAATGGTGGGGACCCAACTGGAGCGTTGGCCACTTGGGGCTTAAGGGTGGGTTCAGTCTAAGGCTCATGGAAGTCCATATGCTAAAATACACATTTGTTCTTACTTTCTCCCATGAAGATAACCTCACTCTGACAGAACACAGGCCCTCAGAGAATCTTTGGCTAATTTTAGAAATTCAGGGCTAACTTGCCCCATTTATTGTGAGTGTAAGGAGTGAAAGAGCCTTCCTGCACCAAGCCCTCTTTTTCTCTCTTTGTACCAGTGCAAGTGAAGAAAGAGCCTGACTTTAACAGAGCAGATAAAAATAAAACCAGCGATGGACAAAGCCAATTATGTTTGCCATTGCCTAGGGATGGGCAACCTAATTTGCAGCTGACAGTGATTTGATGGACTGAACTGTCCTTTTTCTGATCCAGCATTTGGAGTAATTTTTATTGTAAACCAATCATTACGATGTAGGACTCTCAGTACCATCAGTGTCACCATGACAAATTCCCACATCAGCGTTAGTGTTGCTGCTAGGGTTTTTCCTCCCATCCTTCACTGCCTGACATGTTCTGGGAGGTGCTGGACGTGGTACACCATGACTGTGTCCTCAGCGTGAGCCCTGGGCAGAATAGCTAATGGCTCGTGTCAGAGGGACGGTGCCAAACACAACAGTACCAACACTGGGGGACATGTTTCCAATCTCTTTGCTGAAATTTTGGCAGGGATGCTAAATTTAGTCCTCTAGTTCAGAACAGACATACTGCACATTGAACAGACATTTTCTCCTCGATCTTCATCTAAAATCGTCTCTGATTTTGCTCCTTTATGTGATTTATAGGTCATAAAATGATCCCCCCCCGAGGATATTGTACTAGTTCGTGTCTGACATCTGTACAATCTAGTAAGTCCTAAGCCTTAGTGTTGTGTACTTATGTCCCCTGAGTGGGGACATAGGCACAGCTTCTGCCCAGCTGCTGTTGGACAGAACTTCATTTCATTAGAACCAGCTGGAATTTATTTTCACCAGAACTTCAGCAATTTCTGTTTGAAGAAGCCAAACCCCTGATGTTTCAGTTGTCAGAATTTACTCGTCTGCACCAGTAAAACCTCCTGCTGGATCACGTAAGCTCCATGTTGCTTTGGGGAAATTTGGAGAAAGTGACCTGAGAGGATACATGGAGTGAAGATCTGTTGCTCCTGTGCTCTACATTCTCTTCCCCAGGTCCATGAGAGCGCAGTGTAGACCCAGGAGGCTTCATCTACACTTGTTTCCCCCTATTTCTGCTTAGCTGTGAAATCTGCACTTTCTTTCTTTCCACTGCAGTATCCAGTAGAGACTGATTAACAAGTGATAGACAGACACCTACTATGCTAACAGGAGAAATAAAAGCCTCTAAGCTTCGTAAGACATATCACCAAGACTTGGTCTAGTGGAAGGTGTCCCTGCCCATGGCAGGGGGGTTGGAACTAGATGATCTTTAAGGTCCCTTCCACCCCAAACCATTCTGTGATTCTGTGAAATATTTTTAACCATTTCAGTAGAATTGGGAAGTGCCTAGCAGGGTATTTTGGCAGCAAATGTAAGCATCAGTTAAGTGAAGTTGGCTTAAATGGGTTTGTATTAAGAAAACAAATACATTTTTTGTGGTCACTTATGTAAGCCCTTCTTCCTTGTATATGGCTTGATCTCAGCATCCTGGTTTAGTATAAACAGATTTGGTTCAGCAGCTTTCCCCAGACTGGTGAATGACTTGTCCCCACAGGCAACTTTCTGGAAGCAGCGAGGTGGTGGGATGCCCAGCCACAATGGAGACCCTGTGTCTGGTGCTCTTCAACCTTGTGTCCTACCCCTGCATCAGCAGGGACATACGTGCAGCTTCTGACCTCAGTTTTGAGGTGGGATCTGGTAGCGTAGCTGCTGGAGAGGAGTAGGATCTGCATTGTGCTGGTGAGGAGACCTCGTGGTTTGGTTGGCAGGAGACTCCTGCACAGAGTTGGTGTGGGTGGCTGTGTAGTCCCGTGTGCTGGGGAGAGGGACTGGGACGTGTGGGAGACACAGCTGTGATGGGACTGCAGCAGACACCAGCGTTTCTGGGATCTTTGCATGGATCTGGGGTGGGAATCGTGCCCCTGTCATTGTAGTGCTGATGGGAAGGGCTAACAGTCCTTGTAGACCTGTTTCCAGAGCAATCCTGTGAAGGGGAACAGATTGCCTCAGGCAAGACATTCAGCGGGTCTTACGCTTCTTTTTATGCTTTTAAAGTGCATGTTCTTGCTCTCAATGACATATTGCCTTTCCAGAACAGACATGGACAGGGAGACACCGTGTGTTGCACCCACCTGCCATGTCTTGCATTGACCTGTAGGCACTTGTGTAGGTCATCCTCATCCAAGAAGTTCATATAAACAGGAAGGTCACTGTGCATCTGGATACTCCTGCATAACTTCTTTATTTCCCTCAATTAATTCTTTTCTTGGTCAGGTTAAAGATTCTCTATACTTGTGTTTGCATTTCCCAAGGCTGGATGATGTCTCTTTTGGATTGGTGTTGTCCACACAGATGTGTCTACAGTGCTCGTGGAGAACCTCGGCGCCCTGTGCTGGCAATCCAGCATCCCCCCTGAGGTGTGCACCACCGGAATCACTCACGTGTGCAGGGAAATCCAGCTGCAACACAGTTGAGTTTGGGTTTACAGTGATATTACAGCAGTGATCCCAGTGAGTGGGGAACAGGAGGTGGGATTTGTGTTCCTCAAGTTGCTGACACACACTTAATTCCAGAAGTGGTTAAAGACAACCGTAAATCCATGCCACGTTCACAAGACAAGCACTGGATGACTGAGGCTTTCTATCTGGGGAGAGCTGTGCTCTAGGTTAGTTGTGTCCAAGTTTGTCCTCTTGGGACCAAAGATCTTCTTTTAACATGTTAGGGGATGCAGTCCATCCTTGGGGGCCAATTCTGCTCTCTTCTCTCTTCCTTTCCCACGTCAGTAATTGTACTGGGCATTGCTTGACTCTGAATCTGCTGAAATTCATACAGAAGCTCTTGGTGCCATGTCAAATTCATGCCAACTTTGTTGAAATTTCATTTAAGAATAAAGGGGCAAAAAGGTCTCATAAGATAAAATGAACTATTTTACTTTTTTAATATTTAAATTCTGAAACCACTTTCAGTTTGATTCTCTAAGATTTTGTGGTTTTCTTGTGTATGTTATGGTGATATTAAAAATGGATGAAAACCTAATGAAAATAGCCCTGGAAATGGCTTTCCCATCCTTTCCTGTATTTGTTGTGGAGAAATGTTGAAAATCTATTGCAGTTTAGAATGGAACTGAATTTAAAATCTTTTATGAAACAGTATTTTCATTCTCATATAACTGTTTGCATGTTAAGTACATTTTAATTGAATGCAGATTCTGGTCAGGATTTGCTAAAATTGAGGTTAAAATTCAGGTTTCTAAATTCCTGTTCAAACTCACAGGCTTTAAGAGTTACCAAGCAGTCACGTTTCTCAATGATTTCAATAGGCCTGTTCCTCCCACCCATTCAAAATAAGCTTTAAGATTATTCATCTTGCAGCACTCTATGTTTAGACACTTATTTTTGAAATTTTGATTTTATTTTTAATGTAATCCCTCTTTCTGAAAATCAGAAAGAAGTTTGCTAGAAAAACAATTTCAACTTCTTTCCCCCCCCCACATTTCCACGCGTTCATCACTCCTACATCTCTCTTATTCTTTTGCAAGTTCTCTGAGTCTTAGGTCGTGGCACAGCGACCACTGTCATGCTCAGCCATCCCAACCAGCAGTGGCCACAGAGAAGGAGAAGCCAATTTTTCAATTAAATGATATTTTCAATTCAATTATCAGTTCAAACCCTAATTTCTGTATTAGTAAGGCAGCTGAGACAACTGGCAGAAGTCTAGAGGCAGCAAAGAATCCCTTCAAATGGTGTCCCACTCTAGTTCAGTCCTTTGCTATACAATAAACTGATATGTTGATTTTTAAGTGCAAGAACTAGTAACTAATTTCACAGGCCTGCTCCTTTAAAAAAATCCTCAGGAAGCTTGATCTCATTTTAATTGGTGCAAAAATTGGTCAATGATTTTTATTACATGATTAGTTTTCCTCAGAGCGTGTCTTCTGTATAGATTTTAATATATCTGTATACCTTAAAACAGTTTTCTGAAAGGGGAAAAAACATTATAACTCATTTTGGGGATTATAAAAGGAGTAATTTTCTTGAAACTGGTCCTTAATATAGATAATAGCTCTTGGCTTCACCTCAAGATGGTTAACAAGCCCATCATTAACTGTGGCTAATGAAAAATTAATTAAACTTTTTTTAATCTAATACTGGATGACAAATCATTATAAATCATGCTCTTGGTTATTCATGTCTGTAAAGTGAATAAATGAGTTTGAAAGTTCATATATATGCATCAAACAGAACTGTAAGCAAATATAGAATGAATTGTGCTGGTTGTCAATAGTTATTTTTTCAGTAGCTTTTACAATTTCTTCTTAACATTCCCAGAATTCTCACTAATGGATGAGCGTGCATATAATTCTTTAAAATTTATTAGGAAACCTTAGCATTGCATATGATCAGAAAATCCTGGCATCTGCACTAGGATTATCCATACCAGCCTGGAAGGCAATTAGCAAAACTCTGAAGATTTAAAGGAAGGAGGGCAGAATTATGAAAAAGTCCAGCAGGAACTCCTGTAAGATGTCAATAAAACCAGGAAACTGATTTTATTGTCTGTTTTGAATTTGCCTACGATAACTCAATAAAGAAATAGAAGCAAGGTCAATAGATTTGTTCTGAGAACCAGTTTAAAAGGAGCCACATGTCTTAGATGTGCAAGAATAAAGGGAAAAAAAGCTAAGTACCCGGAGATCCTTCCACAAGACAGGTCAGAAAGCATTTGGTAAATCCTACAGATAGTTCAAAGATACCAGGATAAGCTCACAAACCCCAAAATACTTCCCATATATGACTAATATTAATTGTAATTAATGACTAATATTAATTGTAGCTTCTAGAGCAATCTAGTGTTGGGGGTGATACAACCTTAACACTTCTGATTACAAGTTAAATATTTCTTGTGTTGAATTAGAGCATCCCAGGTGAGCTTTGTGAGGAGCAGACACCAAGCCTTCTCCAAGGGTTTGCAGCATGGATCAGGGAGCAGGACAGACGGGGACAGGACGGAGTGGGACAGGCCGGTCAGACAGCAGCCAGAAGCTGGAAGTGACCTCCTGCCCTGGACCCCGGCCCCATCCATCAGCTCACACAGCTTCTCTCTGGAGGTCTGGTATAGCTGCACACGTGAAACCTCTTGTAATGTGGAGAAGAGAGGATTTCCTTTAAAATCACTCCTGTTCTGTGCATGGTGTGTTCCTCATCCTTTATTCAGGTGCTTTCTCAACACTGCCCAGGCTACACCTGCTTCTCCTCTGGGGCCAGGGGACTTGACCTCTATTTCTGCTTTCTCCTTTGTTTTCTTTTGCTTCCTCTCCCATAAGACTGCAATGTGCTCACTACATCTTCCCTTCAAGGCCGAGCATCAGCTCTGCTTCCACTCCCTGACTCACCTTGTGATACTGCAGAGTGCATCCCTTATACCTCTCTGTCTATAGATATCTGCTAAAGCTGTGGCTCAGTTATCAGATCCACACCCGATGGGTTTGTCGTCTCTGCGCGTTGCGTTTGGCCCCTTGGCTGGGGTGCAGTTGTGCTTTAAGCTAAAAGTCATTCTCAGGGAACTTATTAAAGACCTAAAAGTTACTTATGTACGTAGGTAATTACTGTAATCAAACACAAACATATTTTCTGCCTAGCCCTGTTACTTGGAAAAGCCCAAATTGATTTATTTTCCGATTCAGGAGTCAGTTTGCCAAGTGCAGGAATATGTAACACAGCAATTATGGGCATTCCCCAAAAGCTGCGTTTATGTATTTATGAAAAAAGCTCCCCTGGGTAACACTTCATATAAAATATTTGACTTGGAAATGCTTTTATTTTTAGAAGTTCTTCTCACTTTTCTATTCCGAAAGCTGATGCGATATTTTTCATCTCATGTAATATTTCTTTGAAAGGTCACATCGTGTAGCCAGCATTGCTGCAGCTTGCAGTGCAAGACATTGAGGCCATGAACAAACTTTTCTTGGTGACATGCACAGCTTCTTGAGAAAAGCCATTTTGCAAATGAGATCACAGCATCACATCTATTTTTTTTCTCGGAAAACCACATTGAGACTGAATTTTTTTGATTAGCTGTAATTCAGACATAGCCTAAAATGTAATTAATTTTGATCAAGCCGTTTCTGTGATTCAAATGATGGATAACAAATAGATTCTGCACATCCCTAATACAACAGCATTATATCAAACGCTCAGTTTATTGCATTACAGATGATATCAAGTGATGGTAGTCATTCACATGAATAGTTCTCAAGTCTGATTGAATTTGATTCCTTATTAGAGAGAGTTCCACAGTGCAGAATATTGTACCAGTAATGTAATACAGAAATTGCTTCTAGCATGTGGAATGTGCAATTATAATAAGCAAATATTTAACTCATGCTATGCTCCTGGGATCACAATGTCAATAAGATACTTAAAAAAATTAATTGTTTCATCAGCCAGAAGCATCTGAGGAGAGGCCATAGCCAAGGTGCTCTGCCAGGAATCCCCAGTGTACAGAGCTGGGCTTGGGAGGAAGGTGATGATTAGACTTATAATAAACAAAGGCTGGGATCTGTTTTATGATCAAAATATTGAATATAAAATTAATAGGCATCCAGTTCTGACAGTAATAAATGGCAGCAACGCTCAGTTGATGGAAATGTCAGAAGAAAATAGGAATGCAGTGCATGTGCAGGGAGTTGCCTGCTGGCACACACGTGCACACTGGCTTCATTGCCACAGCTCATCCCTTGTAGACTGGTGTGAAGTTCACCAAGGAATGCTCAGGAGCTCTCACTTTCAGAGCTTCACCTCAGGGGTATAAGAAATGGGCTGTCACTGCACTTCCCCACCCCCAGAAGGTGCAACTGGTTGTTGTGGTTGTCTGGCTGTTGCTCCGAGAAGGAAAAAAAAAGATTTCTTTGTGACTTCCCCCTTAATATTCCTTCAAGAGCCTGGGACATTCTAGACCTGAGGAAGCCCCTGGTACAAAATTAAAATAAGAATAAAATTTCTCTTCCTTCAGAGCCTTCTGCCTTTCACACAGGGCTGAAACGGCTCTCTGCTTCCTTCCCGACTGGTGCTGCGCCGTGCCATTATTCATGAGCATTTTCAGCAGGAGACAGATGTATGAACTCTCATTTTCTGTGGAAGATTTCTGATGGAGCCAGCATTACCAAGCAATGATTAGATAAGATGACACCATGGGAAATTCAAGATGGAAAAATAGCCAGAACGGGGATGCTGCAGAGCTGAAACACTATCAGTCCTTATTGAAGGGGCCTTCATCTAGGACATTCAGAGGGATTCTTTTAAAGGCACCAGCTCTCTAATGAAGCTTAATAACTTTGATTTGACAATAGGGAGCAGCAGGAACTGCATAGCTGCTTAATGATAGTGTAATCATTTTCTGTCAGCTGTTTGGTTTGCAGCGGAATACATATGCTTGCATTATTCCATTTAAGATAGAGATATTTGTATTTATTGAAATGATATGCTCTTTTATTATGTATCCCTACATTTTTTATATATTTTTTTCTTTTTTCTTTTTTTCTTTCTTTTTTTTTTTTAAAGGCAGGATTGCAGGGATTTAGATTGACTAACACCATGGGAAATCTAGGATGAACCAGAGCCAATGCGCCGGTTAAAAGTAGAGCTGAGAATTCATCTGCTTCTGTTCCAGTGCTCTTTTATGGAAATCAGCTATCTAATCAGGAATCGTTTATCGTCGCTTTGTAAGAGTTTGTGTGTCAGGGTAAATTGAGTCATTAATTGCAAATACACCAGTGAGATCTTGGGATCTGTATGGGATGGATATGTATGCATGTGAAAAATATTGAGGGAGTAGAAAGTGCATACAATGTGAGACACTGCAACAGTGAAGGAAATGTATGAAATGTATGAAATGTAGGAATGGAGGAATTCAAAAGGAAAAGGTGATTTTAAATTTAAGGCAGCTGTCATATACAGAAAAGGGGAAAGTATAGAGAAGAATTAAATGCTAGGTATCCCGTATGCTTTTAAACACATTAGTAACAGAAAACTACCATAAAATTACATTCCATTGCATTATATGAAACATATGCACTTTATGGGAGTTCCACTGCAGCTCCTGGTGTGGAAGGTAAGCTCCAAGGCCAGTGTGCAGTGGTGGGATGGCAGGATAAGGACTATCGGGAAGGGATGCTTCAGAGGGGTTTCGGATGCTGTTGGAGGGGTCCTGCCTCTTGGAAGTTCAGATCCTCAGATTTTACTTATTAATTTGGATTATTTATTTAGCTGTTTTGAATGAGTTGTGATAAAGTAATATAAATAGAAGGAATTTATGAAAATAGGTGGCACAGATATTGAAACTACTGGATTCTTCAGCAGATCCCTAGGGGAAAAAATCACTGTTGTATTTTGTGCAACTCTAGAAGCAACTTTGATGGCAATGTAATGTTACAAAAAGCTCTGAATCATGCTGTCAGTTAACCTGAGTAGCAATATATATATATATATATACATGAAGTGTTGCATAAAAGAGGAATTTGAATATATTATAAAAAATTGGTAACGTGATTGCCAGAAATCTGTTAATTAGCATGTCTGCCATACATCTCTTTGAACATTCACCTGAAGAGAACTGAGGACAGTGTTAGCAACAATATGGTACAAAATAATTAGCTTGTTTTCAGAGCTTAAATAGTCATTACTTTCTTGTGAAGTCCCTAATTAGGCTAATCCTAGTTTATAATACATTAGCAACCACTCTTTATGTAGAAGCTACTTCTTAGAGGATAAAAATAACTGCAAATTCTGAAATGCTCGAAATGATATGCAAAATTGTCAAGCTTGGGACAGGAACAATGCAGACTAAAAAAATTATGTAACTACTTGATTTATTCCTCACTGCCCACGTGCAATTTGTTCACCTGAAGTCTGCAGCTACAACTGTTTAAAGGCTCTCGTGAAACAGTTTTCCCCTTTCTGCTTTGAAAGCCTATGACAGCCTGTTACCATGATTTTCTTAGGAGGTCCTGGTAGAGCCTTAGCCAATTATTTCCTAAAACATGTGAAGGTTTTTCCCTGACTCACGCTATAATAGATGAAGGAGTCAGTTTGATGTTTGACTTCAGTCAAAGGGAAAGAACTGATAACGTGAAGTTGACGTAAAACAAAGCGCAAAGCCTGCGCTGTAGGACAAAATGGGCTCCGACCTTCATCCAGAGAAAGAAGAGACACTGAAAAGGTAGAAAAAGATATATTTTGGAAGTGGGAGATCCGTATCTTACAGTTGCCATTTTCTCATGGTGGGTAGAATTGTTGCTTTCCTTGACTTTGTGCCTCGCTTGGTAATTTACCTGCGGTCGGTTGGAGGCAATATTTAGTTACAAAGCCCTGGAGTCATGCGGGAATGGGTTCCTGTTTATGCAAGCTAGTGAAATTTGCTGAGGTGGGAAAATAGAGTGATGCGGAAAACAAAGGTTTCTCCTCCCAGACAAAAGCAATAATTCATTGGGAAAAAAAAAACCTGCTGAAAATTCAGCCAATGAATCCTGCAAAGAGATCAAAATGAAGCAGGGAAGCCTGGATCTCCCTGTCCCTTGGATTTACAACAGGCAAGGAATTACATTTCCCACTTAAAGACAGAGCTGAACTTCTCACTTAAATAATTTGTAGAAGCTTTTGTATCAGCTTATGCTCAAAAACTAAAAAGTGGAAGAGATAACCACAGTGAGCAAGAAAGCACCTGAGATCAACTGGATACACACTGAGCAACAAACCACAGGCTTTCTGACAGAGCTCTAACCCAGCATCTCACTGAACCATGTGGCTGCTTTACCACATCATGTAATATTCTCTCTGTTCCCCCTACACATTTCCTCCCAGTACAGTATCAATAATTCATGTACTCTTCTTACATGGGCTATTTAATATGTTGTAAGAGGCAAAATATACACAGTATGTATAAGGGAAAGAGATTTCCTGCAAAAAATGTTTAATAGACCCATAAAGCCTAGGAATAGAGATAAGGCAAAACACAAGGGCATGTCTCACCCAGGCCCAATGGACAATTCCCTTACGTTCCCATATTTAATTTTTTGCATGAAAGGTGCAAGAATGCCTGTTATGAACAATTTTCTGAGGCAAATAGTGGTGAGTCCCCGTTTTTAACCTATACAAAATAGAGAACAAATAAACCACAATGCAACATGGCAGAAGAATATTGTGATATTGTGTTCAGAGCCGTGGCAACCTGTATACCAGCTACCTCCTTTTTAAAAAATACTGCTTTAAATTTGCCTCTGGATTGTGAGTCAAAGCTACTGACTCCCTCCCTAAACAAGATGTTGGCAATACTGCCCAAGCCACAGTGACCAAGACCCTGTTCTCATCCTGCTGAAGGCTGGGATAGGCCTTTTAAATTAAAAAGTCCTTGATATACATGTGTACACGTTCACCTGCTTAGACTAATTTTTTAATGAGCGGAGCACATTTAGGTTAGAAAAGATGAAGTGGAATTAAACATGGGTGCCTGTTTGATGGAGTCAATTCCCAGAAGACATCCATTTTTTCAGCATTTGCTCCCAAAGACTCCTCTAGCAGTGTGAGGTTTGACTGCAGATGACAAGCTGTACACAGGAACCACACATTTATATCCCTATCATCACTTATTGGCTGTTGTTATTGTCACTGACATCGTAGTGAGAATAATAGGGGTTCTCTCAGCACCTGGCTCTAAGATGTAGGAGTTTATGACATTCAAAAATACCTCAACAGAACTGACAGGTGAAGGCACGTTCACAAGGAATTTGTACCAGGAACAGTGTATAAAAGCCTTGTAACAGCTGACTGGGACCTTGAGGAGTCTTTGCTAACCCTTAGGGTTTGACTTAGACATTGAAAAGCAAGGTCATTTCCTTTTAGTAAGGTGTTGCTGTCTCCATCTGGAAATCACACGCCAGTGTCAGTGTGTTGCAGTTCAGTAGGAAAATGGCTAACGAGAATAATAGTGTTGCAATAAACAGTATGGGGAGAGCTGTGATTGAGTGAAAAGAACAGGAAAACCAACTGTTGACACTTTCTTGACTAATTCAAGGCGTGAAGTGAATGTAAGGATGTGTTGATTTCCTTCAACCTTTGTGAGATTTGAGATTGTTCTAAGAGGTGTTTGGTTACTGAAAGGCTCAGAGCTGGAGAATGGAAAATGCCTTCAGCTTCCAAGATTGTTTTATGGATAATGGGTTGTTAGCCTTCAGACACTGCCTCATCCACAGCATAAAGAATTGGCTCTTGTCTCTTCATCTGGTGTGCTGTGGCCATGTCCAAACCCTGGTGCACCACAACCATCTCCCAGTCAATGCACAGAAGATCCCTCATCACATGTGCAGGTCAAATTCCAATGGGAAGAGATTGCTATGAGGACCTGAAAATTACTGATGGAGGCTAAAGCCATCCTAATCTTTCCAGGAAATCTGCATCCATAGGCCTTCAAAAGAAGATTTTTTTTTTTTTGAAAACCAACTTCACAGCTTTGTGGAATCATACAATCATAGAGTTGTTTTGATTGGAAAAGACCTTTAACATCATCGAGTCCAACCGTTAGCCCAGCACTCTGAGCACACTGCCAAGTCCACCAGTAGTCCATGTTCCTAATTACCATATCTACATGTCTTTGGAACCCTATCTACATGTTTGGAAGACCATGTGCACTTCAGTTGCTCCACTTCTGTTGGTCCCAGGTGATTAGAAAGGCAGTGTAGACCTGAGTAGCCCTAAACTGCACTTGTGCCATGGTGGATTTGGAGGGACCTAAGAAAAACATGGTACATCAAGATGTGGCCAAAGGAGTGATCATGTTAGGGTGGTTTGCAAGTGTTGATGTCTCCCTTGTGAAGAGAGACAAATCCAGCTGTTGAGGTGCTGGTAGCCAAGGCCCTGTGTATCCATCACTGGTATGAAACTGGCCCTCAAGGCTGCACTGCTCTGCAGCAGATGGCTCCACTGCAGCTCTGCCTTGCCAAGTTCTGGACACCTCAAAGCATGGCAACTTCACTGCTGCACTGAGTGCAGCGTGCTGCACTGTGCCCTTGCTAAGAAATTTCCTACTGTCCAAGGAAATAAAACTACACATTCTCCAGACATAAACTAATGATTCAGAGTGATCAAAATAAAATTACTTATCTAATGTGTTATCTGAAGGTGGAAGAGGCATGTTTCAGCTGCTGTATGACAACCCAGACAAAGACAGAGGGATATTATTAGCTAGACACTGTCCCACGGGATTAGAGGTATGAGATATAATATATATAAGGACCCAAGGGTGAGATTATCTCAGGATAATACACCCTTTAGGTTTTTAAATTGCATCCAAAGCAATCAAACCTGTTACCATAGAATTCATTTTAATGCACAGATAAATTTGTAGCTCTTGTTTATATAGCTCATCCTCTGGAGGCACTAATATGATTCCCTTTAAAACTCAAGTTAATGAGAAAATAATGGAGCATTGTAGATATAAGCAAATTTTTTTTTCGCTGTCACTGTCATCATCTTTTATACAGCCAGAGGGCTCTTTGAAAGTATAACTTGGATTTATTTTATGTACCACAAAACCTTTAAAAGTCTTTCTTTACACCAAGCTTTCTGATTTCAGCCTAAAGCCAAAAATACTTACTGTCTAAATATATTTATAAATCAGTATATCATCCATAAACCTTACCTTATCCCTAATGGGAATTTAAAATTGTAACTCTTAAAACTTCACCTTGGCAACATACACTCTTATTTTATCTGCTTTCCTGGACAGAAGTTGCTGATGAGATACTGTATGTGGCCAGGGAATAGGGATTGCATGTCGGTTGCTGAGTGTAGTGAGCTGTGAAATGAAGCCATGTTTGTTTACTTCCCTTTGTATCCAGCACTGCGGTAAATCTCCCAACATTTTCAAGTTTTTTGGAAATTTCTTTTTATTCCATCAGTTCTCCTAATCCTTTTGAGCCAGCTGAGGAACCCTGTTCTCATGGAATGTCCTCCAGTGTACGGGTGAGATGTTGCCATCAGCAGATCTGATGCAAGCTGGTACCAAATCTCAGCAATTCATTTTGTCTGGAATGGATTGGTGATGTATACATAATTTACATTGTCTAACATACATTATTCATGCATATAAACAAGCACCCATGTGGACTGGGTCTTCAGGCATCCCAAACTTTGTAAGAATTAATGTTAATAAAAGTAATGTCATTTGCTGGGACTGAAATATTGCCCCTGGTCTCACTTGAAGACTGTGGGAGTTTTGATTTGAGCAGGAAAAGCTACAAGGCTGCTGTTGGCTGTGCCTGCTGATGAGGACACCTCCTTTGCAAGATTTATATTGTCACTCTAGCTTCTTTTGCTGCCTTTGGTTTCCCTTAATCTCATCTGGATTTTAGACTGCTCCCATTACCCTTTGCCTCATAAGGAGTCTGGCCGTATGCCGAATCATACCGGCGCTGCCCTGCAGCTCTGTGCTGTTCCTGTCCTTGGGGGTCCTTTGTAGTTGGTCTGTCTGGAGAGCCAGCAAGGCGTCTCTTCTGGGAGATGACCAAGTTAAATATTCATCTCCCTGGGGCACCTGATGCTGATGAGCCAGCCAGGCTCTTACAGAGGTGGGTGCATGATTCATGAAGAAGAATTGCAGGCGTTCTGCTTCTGGACCTCAGGTTGGGGTGGTGAGACTGAGCTTGCTCTTGCAATGGAAATGCAATTACTGACTTTAATAAGAAAAATGCTGCGTTGGGAAGTCACTAATGAAGTCAGTCCAAACCGAGTGAATTGGAGAAAGTATTGCATTGTTCAAACCACTAAGAAAGATTATCAAAATTGTCAGCAATGGCAGGAGAAAGAAGGCTGCAAAGCTTCAGTTATGTCTTAGGTTTTTGTATTAGCACAGAAATGCAATGTGATGAGGCTAACTAAGAGTCAGACAACCAAGGAAACAGACTGTTCATATTAAAAGGGCTGGACGGGGGTTTTAATAAAGACCAGAATTAATTCTCCTATTCCTTAAGCTCTGGACATCTCACCAGAGCGTGAGATGTTTCCTCCAGCTTGCCCAGCTGCTGCTAACCCCTGCAATGCCAAACCTCCTCTTCGCAGCCCTGTTCTCAGCAGTGCCATGGAGCTGACACAGCTGGAGTCAGACTCAGCCTGGCCCACTGGGATCTGCTCAGGAAAACCATTCCACTTTTCAGCCTGACAGATTTACTTTGAATAAGTTTATCTTTCAGGTTGCCTCGGGTTAGGAAATATGTATGGAAAGATCTCAAGGGATCGGGTTAAGTAGTTTTAATTATAATGCTGGCCTCTGTGGAGAAGCATTTATTGAGAAATATTAAACAAATATAGTCTTTTTACTTATTTTTTTTTTTAACCCCGCTTGGTGTGTGGGAATTTTCCACATCTGAAAATAAATAAATAAATAGATAGATAGATAAATAAATAAATACAGTGTTTCTTTAAATCTGGAGACCCATGGTGATCTACCATGTGCATTGTAGCTAACACAGGGTTGTATTGTGGCGACCTTATCCCCACTACCTGCCAATAAGCACACACGGGTGGAAAGGTCAGGGATTCAGGGAGGTTGCTTTTGGCTGTCCTTGCCACCTCTCTGCAGATGTAAAATTGTTCTCCACACTGTGTTTCTAACAGTTTATCAAATCGAGCATTAGACATGTCCAATGTCACTGTTTCTATTACTTCCCTTGGGAGACTCTTAGTGTAGCTGATCTCACTGCTGGGAATAATTTCTTCTTAATATTCAACTCCATTTCCCCTCTAATCCCATTCATCCTACTTGCAGCCCCACGTACCATCCCAAAGGATCCTTCCCCTCCTCAGGATGTTTGCCTCAGGTACTTTTAGACCACTCTTAATGTCTCCTTATAATTATAACTCAGCTGAGCTACACATTTTCTATGTGTATGAGCAGACAAGGAAAACAGCTTGAATGAATCCATTCAACTCCGAGTAATTTTACTGAGCTTTCATCAGCTCTTTATTTCACTGCATTTGGTGCATTTGGTCTGTAAAACAGAAATCCCAAAATGCCACCCCAGGAGGAATATCCCACTGAATAGAGAGAAGGGATTATTCCTGCAGCTTTAATGAGAATAAGGATAAGAGTAAGAATAAAAGAATAAGAATAAGAATAAGAATAAGAATAAGAATAAGAATAAGAATAATCTTTTTTTAATCTTGCCCAGGCAAATAACTTTTATTTTGATATTTACTTGGACAAATTTTAGCTGGAGTTGGGGTTGTCAGAGATGGAACCAAAGTTCAGTGAAGGCTCCCAGCTCATTTTAATGCATATTAGCAGGCTGGGTTCTTAAACCTCAGGTCTTCAGTTTTCAAGATCCTGACTGACACAGATCAATGGATTTTATTCCAGAAAATCAGTTGGGACAGTTAATACCCATTAAATTGGAGACAGTGGTGGTTTTTTGGTGCCAAAATGAGTTGGTTATTATTTTAAAAATGGTTTTGATCTTTGATATGAAAGTATGGAAGCACTGTTTTTAACTCTTTGGTGGGACAAATGAAGGAGCTAAGGAGGAAAGATAAATCAGTGCATAATTTGCACATTTATGGGATGGCTAGCTCAATATTTTTCAGTCTTTCCTGTTGGATGGGGCTTTATTTCATGTGTAACATATTTAAGACCCCCTCCAATCTGTGACCATAATTCTAAATTTTGTGGGGTTGTTGTGTGTGTTTTGGAAGGTTGCGGGTGCAACCTTGAGGGATTACAGTGTAAGTGGAATGAGGGAGTAGGATTTAGGCTTTTTGCAACCATGTGCAATGGTTCCAGCTGGAGCTGAGCAAGTAGGGAGTGACTGCAGGGGCTCTGCAGCAAGAAGCACCTTGTTGTACCAGCACCTTTGAGATCTTGCGGTGTCCTCTTGTCCCCAGGTGTGCACTGGCTTTGTGAGAGTGTCTGCAACAGTGCCTGGGTCCTTCATGTGTGATCAAACATTGAATATTCATCAGCACTTTGCCCACCAGGGTCTTTTCTTTGGGATGACTTCTCTTCCAAACCCTCGAGCAATTTTCAGGGACCTTTCAGTCTTTTGAAACAACCAGTCCAGAAAAACGACTGCTTTAAGAATAAGCTCCTCTTTCACAGGATGGAAAATGTTTAGTTCTAGCAAAATATAGATACTCTGTCAGGTCTGAAGCCACTGATTGTTATTACAGTGAAGGCTTTGACCACTTAAAGTAGTCCATGGTTGTTTTTCTGTTCAATGAACAAGAACGGTCACTCCTTACACTTCTCAGAGAGGCCATGCTGTCCATTCATAGCTCAATTATAGGTAGGACAGCTATCTTAGATCACATTTAGAAGCTTGCAGAATATATTGTTTTCTCTTTCTCAAGAATCCAGTAGTATTAGAATTTAGCTTCCAGCAGGAATCTCACATTTTAAATGCAGAGATACAAATAGCAATCCTTTTTTTTTTAAAGACAACAGTTCTAATACTATAATACCAACATCAGATGAAATGAGGGGTTACATAAATAATTCACTTATCTATTAATGAAACACCTGTGATAATACCTACATATTTATTGTACACCAAGAAGTACTTTCCACACACAACCATGTACACATCATTTATACCCAGAATTTCCTGGCTGAAAACAAAGAAAGCAAAGTTTTTTAAAGGAAGAATTGCAAATAATGAGGAAGCATACAGCTGACTTTTATAAATACACGAGCAAATACATGTTGATTGCTACTCCATGCTGATAAATGTAGCCTATTGAAAACTGGGAGAAAGGAAAATATCTGCTAAATGTTACAGCCTTGCTGAATACTAACCAGGAAAGAGAATTCATCTTTATTGTTGGGAAATCCCCGAAGCCTTTGCTGTGCTGCTTCAATAGGCAGCTGTGGCATACGTAGGACAAACAGAACACTGTGAAAAAAAATCCATCTCTGAGAAAGGAGCTGGTGATGCAGACCAAGATACCACGGTACCAAAGGTACTCCTGGGGTAACTACACGGCCATGATTGGCATTGTCCTGAGGATGAAATTGCTGTCGTTAGAGCTGGCTGATTTAAATAAAAAGCCACTAAGAGGTTGTAGAAGGGTTGTTCATCTTTGGAAACAAATCTCAGCTTTAAAAATGTATTTGAGAATACAAAGGGGTGAACAGACAGGGAGTGACCTCTGAGCTTGCATTAGATAACTGGCACTCAAGCGGGGAGTAGATGCCTTCAGGTCACCTGGGTTTTGGTCAAAGTGATAATATCCGGAAAAGATATCACCGGGTGTCACAGCTGGACACCACAGTTCTTGCTGGCCAGGTGATGATATTGAACAGTAGGGCACTAAATGAGAATTGCACTTCATACAGATATCCCTGCCTTTCTACAAAGATTTCATAAATACCCCTTCTCTGAGCTTGCAGATAACTGGTGATAGTTCAGATTATAGCCTTAGAGGTATGTCCAGTGAAATATGGTCTGTCAGTGTTAATTCAAATATTTGAAAAGTTGCTTTTTTTCTCAATTTTTCAGTCATCTGCTATATTTAGTGACTATGTTTAGTGAGAGATGAAAAAGCTCCTTTTAGGAGTTCTAGGATGTGAAAAGGAGTGAAGAGGATATCTAGCATTTCACTTGAAGAGGATATCCAGCATTTCCAAATGTAATAACTGATATTTTCCTGATAAATGTTTTAATATGTTGGATAGTTTAAAAGTTTAAGCCATTTACGAGTTAGCTGGCTTGAAAGCTGTTTGCTGGCTTGATGAGCATGCGTTAAAGGGGATCACGGAGAAGGCAATTGCCTCTGGAGGAAAAGCCATGCACAAAGGAGGGTTTCCAGGTTTCCTGAAGATTCATCTCCCTGCAATGTCACACATTTCCTGAGCCACCTTGGACATAGTCACCTCCTCCAAGCTCCGGCTTTTTGCCCAGCGGGGTTGAAAGTTGTTCCCTATCTCGAAGATTTGTTATGAGGCAAAACATGGTGCAGACTGTGGAGCACCTCTGGGATGGCCAGGTTTGATAAGTACCTATGACAAATCAAATATCCTTTCTGGAGTACACACTACAAGTGTAATAATGTCAATTCAGCAGCACAATTTTACCATTTATATGAAGACTATCAAATAAAAACAGAAGGCATGTCTGAACGATGTGCGAAACTGTTCCTTCAGTGAGAAACAGACTCACGCTCCTCAAGCTTTCTGGGCTATCACATCCAAATATGAGAATAATACCTACAAACACACTGAAAATAAGCGAGCAGCAGTGTGGAAATTAGTATATTCTAATGGGAAAATTATAAGAAATGCAGCTGTGCTTGCTTTCCCTACTGATCCCCAGCCTTCAAATTCCTCTAAATTAAATTGTAAAGTAATGATCTCCTTTTCGTTTCCTACTAAGCTACATAGTTAATCCCTGATACAGAAATACATCAAGGATGCATATATTTAGGAAAGCAATTATTATCAAAATAGAGAAGGCCCCAAACCAAAATGTTTCCACAATTTCCGATGCACATTTGAACCCAGATCTAAATTTTCTCCCCGGGTCTGTCTTTATCTAATCCTTTTGTTTATAACCTGATTTTCAGGAGGAAAATCAGACTATGATTTTAACAGGAACAGTTGGTTGTTGTAGCAAGCACACATACTGAAATAATCTGAAACAGCCTGTCTGCTTTAGCTTTTTTAAGCTTATGATTATTTTTTCCTGATGATTTCAAATGGCAGCATAGTAAGAACAGCAGACAGGCCTGGAAGAGAATCGTCTCCTTTATCAACAGCAGTCGATGCCAGACTGTTAAATATAACAGAGCTTGCAAGGACTACTCAATAGAAGGAATTTTAATAACTTTAATTAAAGTTACTCGGTTGTTCAGGATTTCCTTGACTTTAATAGGGTCACTGATGTCAGAGGAATGTGTGTGTTTTAAATTTCTTATATTCTCAGTCGAAGTGAACCTGGCATTTAAGCACATGTCAACATATATGGCATCACCATTCTTTTTACATAGGAGGTGTTTATTTATGAAGGAGCAGTTACAACTATAGGCCAGCCATGGCTCTGCACTACGTGAATTGCAGTGTTGTCTTTTTTGTTTACCAGGGACTAGTTCTGACACGATTGCAGATGGCAGGTTGTGCCATCCAGTGTCTCTGTCTTCTGGTGCCCTGAAGCCATGCAAATGAGTAAGAAATGCAAGGGACATCTCCTTTTTATAAAATGTGCTAAGTTATAGATGATATATAACCATCTTTTCTTCCTAACTGCCTTTTTTTTTAACATGCCCTCCCTCTCCTGCGTCTCCTGCCATCAGGTCAAAAAAATAAACTTAAAAGACCAACAACAAAGAATTATTCTGGGACTTTTGAGAGAAACTAGGATATTTATGGATTTATATTCCCTGTGATAACAAGTTCCTGAGATCTTAGTACACTGTCAAATATTTTTCAAGGTCAGCAGTTTAGGGACACAATTATGTTCCAAGTTGTCTGCAAAATTAATTAAGGGTATTTCAGAGGTATGGGAGAAAAATTGTACCAGCAGCTATTAGAGTGTGAATAATCCCAACTCAAAGAGTAGTTCCCCTTAATTTCAGTCCTCTTCAGAGAAAACATTCCCTTATTTAAGACATACTCAGAAACAGATAAAATGTACGTGTTTGGGCTGAGATGCTCGGTGATGGCGAGTGGCAGTTCGAGACACAACCCATACAGTGGGTACCTGCTGGCAACCAGAGCAGGGATGGCCCCTCCAGAAAGGTTATTTTAAAATAAATATTTCTCTGGGCCAGAAAACACCAAAAAATCTCACAGAGGCAACCAAGGCAGGGGCTGGAGCCAGGCTCACCAGAGCTCCCCTCCAGATCGGCAGCACCAGGAGGGTCTCATCCTTCAGTACCGGTAGCGAAATTATTGGACCAGTTCATAAAAAGTCAAGGATTGTCTGTGAAAATAATTGCAAAATCTAGAGAACTGTGAATATGAGAGATCTTAAATAAAAAAATACCCCACGAGCCAGCACTTTAATAAAAGCACTGCAACCAATACCCATAGCTATCTATCTATCTATAATCTGATATTATTTTTAAGCCTTTTTTTAAATCCCGGTCGCTAATGAGGGATAATGCTGGATTGAAGAGGGCCAAAGAGATTTATTGATACAAACTCAGAGATGTCGCTGTAAATCAGGACAGTGAAGAAGTATGCCACTGCTGGCTTATGTTCTCTTCCTGCAAAAGGACGGGCATGAATGAACAAGTGTCTGAATGAATGACTGAATAGATGAATGAATGAAAGAATGAATGCATAATCAAATAAATACATTAAAATACATTGCCAACTTGCTGGGCTCACATAGCAAGGGAGCTCTTCGGGGCTGTTGTGAAAATTCAGGCAATGGTGTCCTCATTTTTACTATAAATTAAAATCTGTTTTGCCCAATCCCTCTGAGTTTTTAATTTTTACCAAAGGTCAAAAAGTGCTTTGCATTTGGGAAAACGTCAGCATTTTGTTCTCTGTGCTATCGAGCCTGTGTTCCTGTCCAACTCGCTGTCCTGATGAGGAGCAATGGGGCTGGCTGCGTCCAGCAGAGGACCCCAGGGCAGCCCAGGGCCACCATAGTGCAGCCCCTGTGAGAGGACAGGTTCTGTGCAATCATCAGCCTGTGTCCCCCCTCCCTGCAGCACCAAAGGTCCTTTCCTCCTTGCAGCCCCACAATTGTGATACCTCTGAAATGTAACATTAGGGTTGCATGCTGTTTATCAAGGTGGAGTCTTTTTCTGGGCAAGGGGCAGGAAGGACAGCTGGTGGACACCTTGCAGATACCCCATGACAGTCATAGGCTTTGCTTCAAGGTGCCAGGTATCCAGAGAACGTATCAACTGTCTCTGAGAGCTCCAGCTTGCAGAAACTGCGTGTCTGCCTTCATGGGATAAGTTTTATCCCTTCTGAAGAGAGCTTGATGATCTAAATTAATTCACTTTTTTCTGAAAACCAGCTCTGTTTTGAACTATGTGATGTGATGAGCTGAAGGTCGTCATTGTTTTATTCCCAGTTCCTCTGCTTGGGAAAAACTCTTCTGTAACAAGGGCCTGGAGGATGGAGCTCTTCTGGCTTAAGACGAAGGTCCTCCAAATGAGAAGTACAGAGCTATGGCTGCCAATTTAATTAGTTTTCACGCATTCACACACAGATGGAAGGATTTTTGGAAGGAAAGAATATATTCAATATGAATAAATGACTTTATTTTTGAAATAACTAAACCAACAGTTTTATTTCCCACTGCTAATATTTCTGTCAGTCGGGTCAAGGATAATGAATCAAAATTCTAGGAAGGCTCACCCAAACCTTGGCTTTTCTTACTGGAAATGTTCCCATTCCTAAAACCTACATTTGCAAATACAAAATCAACAGTTAAATGTTTGCCTTATCTGTGTCCATACGCCTCCAAGGAGAGATGATTTTTATCCAGTTTTCACTTATAACATTCTGCTGAAGTTTTTGAAGGAAAAACAAGTCTTCTAAACTTTGTTACTGTTGGTATTATTATTACCTGTGGGTAAAGATGTTCTTTGCTCTTAATAGAGACAGTGTTTTCATTTCATAATAACTTTTTCCATACATGTCTCCATTCATGGTTGAAATTAGTTCTTCCCACCCCCCCCCCCCCCCCCCCCCCNACACCCACCCCCCCCAGTTCTATAAGGGAATGTGGCCTCTGGAATAAAAGAAAATGAACAAAGTACATGCTATGGAAAGTATTAGAGATATACAAACTGCAAAGTACAATGTACTTGAGCAGGACCCAGGTTACATATTTTAAGAAACTGCTTCCAGCAGATAAAATATAGCTAAAAGCAGGTGTTTATTGTGAAAGCTACAGCAATGTTTTTCTGTCATGTCACATTAAATCATTTCCGCTGCATCATGCTATGTTACACCACATCACGTTAGCACATATGGTGAAGAAACAGAAATGGAGTAACATGATGTGACAGACAACATTTAGCAAAATATTCACTTATTTGACTCAGATTCTTCCTATCAGTTTGAATCAGGGAGCATGGTCCCAAGTGAAGATGACAGAAGGACACGAACTCACCAAGCATCTGATGTAAATGCTGCAGTTTCTTGTCATGTACCTGGTACTCGTCCCGTTGATGGTTACTACTGTCCTCAGCTCCTCTTCCTCAGCAGTCTCTTCCTTGCTGTAAGTAGTTTGACCAGTTGGTTGTCATTTATTTTGACATAACTCATGACTTCCCTAACCACATCGTGGTATGCTTGGTATAGAAGTGTTGTTAAATGACAGTTGAAGGAATTGCTGCAAACAGCAATTTTTATATGAGCAAAATTGTGAACTACACAAAACAGAGTATCTGGGCACTGTGTAGTTATGTATGGAGAGGGACGTTTTTAGGTAATGAGCAGCTTATCCTTGAAGGCATTTATAATGTGGCAAAGTCTTTTTGATGGACTTAAAAATACTGAGACTTCTTTCTTGCTCTTGGAGGAACCACTTCATGGTAATTCTTCCAAAAAAAGTTTAGGAAAGAAGTGCATGTTCATAAAGACGAGTAAGTAAATCAAGTGATCAAGTATAAAGCAGGAGGCTGTGGTGCAGCCCTTGCCATATAAGGATTTTTCTTAGCATCAGTTCTGACAACTTCCAACCCATGGGGCAGGTCTTGGACAGCTACAGAACCAGGACGTGTTTTGGTACGATCTCTTCTAGTAGAAATGAGGATGGGAGAATCTTGTTCCAGGTAGCAAAGAGAGCTTCAGCGGTGCTAGTGAAGGTCTGGCAGATGTTTGACTGTTGAAGCATGAAAAAATTGCACGCAGACTTGAAAGCTATCCTTTTTCTGGTGATGGAGCCAAAGAGATGGAGCCAAGCTGCCAAGTGATTTTCTCTATGCTGCCAATATGGAGCTGTAGTGGTAAGTGCAGAGATGAAACTCTAGAGAAAAGAACAAGAAGATAACCAACAGTTTGCAGGATTCTGAAATGAAAGCTACAGATGTCAAAGTGTAAGTTTGTGTTATGGCAGCAATGTGTAGGATCCATGGTCCTTTGCCTTCCCACCCCTTGCAGAGGGAGTTTTCAAGACTCTTCTCATTCAGTCATTTGCTGTTCAGTCTTGATCAGCAGTTTGCATCTTTTGTCCAGATGCATTTTATGAAAACAGCACCAGATGCTGGCAATAATGCTGATGGTTGGGAGATGCACCTGCGAAATATGTGTGCCCATCTCATGGCTGAAATGCCATGTTGTGCAGGTATCAAAAAGGACCCGAAGAAAAAAGGTGTCTTTGCAAAAGAAGAAGAGAAAAAATAGCAACACTAACTGCAAGCTTACTTTGGTCTGTGTTGCCTTAGCCAATATTATCCAGGTGTGTTGTATCTGAGGAACTGATTCTGCCTGGCTCATGGGAAATCTGGGAAACAGGACTGTTCTGCATGAGGTGAACCTCCTGCCAGTGCTTGCTCCACGGTGGCTGGGATTGCAGGATTTTGGGCTGATGTTGTTCACTCTTCTCAGGAAACCTTAGGAGCCTTCTTGCCTCAGGCAGTTTCCTGAAGATGTGGCGATGGGCTGGGATTTTGCATCAGCAGTTCCTGCTGCCTTGGCTGCCAGCGGAGCGTGGGCTGGTGCCTCCACGGGGATGCAGAGCGGGGAGCACAGGGAGGGGAAGCCCCGGCACAGTTGGATTCCCTGGAATGCAGTGCAACAGCAGGGCAGGAGGTTTTTCCCAGCAGCCGAGGAGAGCTGAGATGAATGAACCTTCATCTAAAGAGTAGGTGACAGCTCTCGATGGAATGAAACCAAAAGTGGTCCCAGGGCACAATACCCAAGGAGCCCACATCCACCATGAGAAGCTGCTAAGCACCAAGGAGTCCCCACTTGCTGCTGTCTCTGCAGCATTTGGACATCCCTCCTATGCTCAGTCTGGATGTGATCCTTTACCAGCCTTGTACTCAAGTGCCAGAACCTGCCAAAATGCTGCTTCTTGCTCTTGGTCACAGCAGCCTCCCCAGCAGCCACCAAGGAAAGGTTTCTGCCTGTCTGCCCAGGCGAAGGCTGTGGGAGCTGGGTATGGTGTATGAAGGTGTTTTGTGGAAAGAAATCCTTTGAGCAAGTGTGCTACTCTCTTCTTACCTGATGAAAAATAGCAAAAAGGTGATTAAATAATTAATACTTGTTGCTTAACAGTAGCTGAGAGGCTGACTTAATAATTTTCTGATTTTTTTTCCTAATTTAGGAATAAAACAGACATAATTGAGCACACTATTCTGAAGCTGCAAATAGCACTCTGAAGAGAAATGAGGGAAACACGTTTCTTTGATTAGAATATTTTTCTCATTAACAGGATGTTCACAATAAAGCAAAAATATCAGAAGCACAGAGCCTGTGGCAGTATCAAGTTAACACTGGCGTGCTCCTGCATTTTACCTCATGTTTACTAATCAATCAAAAAAGACTCTTGCTGGCAAGAAAGGTCATGTCTTTCATCACAAAACTGAAACTTTTTGACAACGAACAATTGAAATTTCACTGTTCCATTTAAAGTGGATTTCAGCACAAAGAGTGGAAGCCCAAGGCAGGGGGATGGTGGGTACAGGATCAGATGAACAAGCAGAGCTGAGCTCTCCAGGTGTTGGGTACTGAGCAAGAAGACTGTCTCAGCTGTGTCAGGATATGGTGCTGTTCTAAAACAGTGGTCTGGAAGTTCAGATTATTTGGAGAAGTGAATAAATGTCAGGGTTAAGATACCTGTGCATGTCTGGGTCAGGGTGCTGCAGGATGATAGCAGCAGCTGCCTGCAGGGTGTTCAACTGTATATTCTTCTCTGCTTTCTCAGGATAGAAACAAACTCTCTGTGCCTCTAGCATGGCCTTCTCGTTCTTTCTCTGAAATTTTTTTTGAAGACTTCTATCTTGATAAAGTGAATTTTCTTGACAGTTGGAAAAAACCCCACTGTGTTTTCCCAGATAGAAAACACAGCCTGGTAGTGTCACAAGCAGAATGGTCCCCAGGTAGATTTGTCTTTCCTCTTCCCGTTTCTGCTACAAGTGGAGGAGCAGCCCTGCTGTCCTTCCTCAGCTGCGTGAGGGACCCCCTGCCTCTCCAGGAGTGGTTTCCACCCATCTGTGGGTGCAGGCAGGACCTGGGCCAGCAGCTGTGAGCAAATGTGGCCAGAGCACAGTGCTCAGCACCCATCATCGCAGCCTCCTTGGCTCTTCTGTGAGTTACAGTCATGCCCTGGCAAAAGCAGAGGTGAAATCAGAGAAGCGATCCTGAAATATCACTGGGTTTGTTGTTTTTCCTTCCCCTCCGCTGGTTGCACAGACATCAGCCACCTCCAAGGAGTCTCCCAGGAGGTGACAATAGCAGGACACAGACTCACCCCTGGCCAGGATTTACGCCCTCGGTCTCCTTGGAGAAATCACAGATACGAGAAGATGCACATGTTGCCAGCAGCTATAGGACATATTGCATGGCATGACACACACATAAGTGAGATTAATTTGAGTTCTGGGCATCATTAGCTCAATTAAAACTGATTTTTTAGTTCAGACCTACAGGCCATTGCGGAGAAGAGTAATCATAAGACAGAAACGAGTTCCCTAGTTAAAAATTAATTCCCTAGACTAAAAATATAATCAAACGATGTCTACAGTATTTTATGAAGAGCTGAGAGGATAATAAAATTTAAAGCAGTGCAACATTTGCATTTTGTTCCTTTCCATCCATATTTTTCCATAGACTGCCTTTCTGTGTGCTTGTTAATCATATGCACTGCTACAGTCCTGGCATTTTAAGATCACTGTTCACATCAAGACTGAAAGGAAACTAATTACAATCACATTTCAGGGTGGTGGTTTAAAGCTCGTACAGCGCTGACTACAGCACGGGAGCCTTGACCTTTATTTGTAAGCATGAAAATAAGGTACAGATGAAAGATTGCTTTTCCTCCGGCGCATATGCAGGGATCAGAAGGCCCTCTGGAGAAGCAGAAGTGTGGTAAGTCCCCGTACAGGCTCTCTCCTTGCCTCCTCTCCCATGCTGGCAGCAGAGGCCAGTAGTGCTATGCAGAAGCTGTGCTCCACTGCAGCGAGAGGTGAACGAAAGCATCACGTTATTTTGCAGCTCTCCCTCAGGCTGCTGGAAGAACATGCAATGAATTAGCAGACCCGAGAGCTGTCGTTATGACCCTTGTCCAGAGCTTTTTAATTAATAGTTTGCATTGCCTGTTGCTGAGCAGTGATCGAGGTGTCGACATGTGCAGGCTACCTGTGGGTGAGAGCTGCCAGCAGTCCTGCAGCATCTTCTGCCTCTCAGGGTATGGCTGAATAACACTGATAGGATCTAGGTGGATGCATCGGGGCAGAATAAGGTCCCCCTGGCCTGAGGAAGTACAGATAATCCTAATGTTATCTCTGATTTCCTTACGTGTGAATGCATCTGGAGCGTGCTCAAGGGCAGATGCAGTCAGTAGGTTTCACCTGCGGCTATGGCCCTGAATTGTCAAAACTATAATTTAAATCATTTTTTACTCTGCTCAGAATAAGCTGAGAGGTAGTTGCACAAACAGCTTTCAGCCCAGGAGCTGCCAGGGTGCTGTCTGCTCGGGATGCTTCTTTCAGTATCCTGGTGCTGGAAGCCTTGCCATGGTGAACACCGACCCCAAAGCATCTCCTGAGCTTGCAGCCTCCCTGTGTTATCACAGCTCTGCATCAGAATGAGTTCATTGAAGAAAAGCACACCAGCCCTGAGCTGAAGTGATCATATTCTCCTCTTGTATTCATCACTGTATTTACCCTGCACAACCATTTCATTTGCCAGGCTCCATTTTCTGGCAGAAGTCACTGTTGGAGCCCCGAGGTTCGATGGGTTTAATGGCAGCATCTACCAGGTACTTTGTTATCTCCTGGTTGGAAAAGCTCCAGTTAGGGTATTAAGCAATGAAAGTAGGGATGTCCATCTCATACCGACTCAAAAAGCCCCTCCAACCCACACCCTCCACCAGGCAGGCAGAGGACCCTGCTTGCCCAGTCAGTGCTGAGGACTCAGACCCCAGCATGGGCACTGATGGGGAGCAGTTGCCATTCGAGTCAAGACACAAAGATGCTTTTGCAACACTTCTGTGGTGTATTCTGCTTCTGTCTACATTCTTCAATGCAAAAATTTACTCATGCAAATATTTACAGAAACTAGAGGAAAAAAAGACTAGTGAAAGCTGCTGCAGTGAACTTCTAATTACAATCCACAAAGTGTTTATGAATAAATTTATCTATTATTTGTCTAGTTCTAGCACTGCTTATACTTCGCCTGGTGCCATTACAGGCTGAAGGAAACAATATGCAGCACGAAAATGAAAACAATTTGACTTAATTATTTACACCATTACCACCCCTTTGAATTAGGCCCTCCATTTCTTCGGTGTTCTGTAAAATTTAACTGGTAATTACGCTTGCTTAATTCATTTTATTTATCTACTACTACAATAAGATCAAAACAAAAGACCTACCAGAATGCAAAGTGCCAGCTATGTCCCCTAATTGTAAATGTTGCTTTTAAGCTTTTGTGATAAAAATGTAATATTTGGTACCATTTCATTTAACGTGTGCCTGGCAGTGCTCCAATACTATTTAAGCGTAAACAGGAAAAGCCTTGGAGGACAAGTAATCATACTGAAATTACACAAAGATCATTAAAATAATGTTCCAAAAAGCGTGGCAAAATTAGACATTGCAAGACTGTTTTCTTGCTCTGAAGTGTTCCACCAGATGGTGAAGAGTGCTGAAATAGTAGATCTGAGAGAGGAGGGAGAAACATTGCCACGGTTTGCTCAGGCTGGCGCCGCACCGCACGCACGGCTCCTCTCAGCTTCTCTGAAGCAGCACCTCACACCTTGGCTGGATCAAATGTTGAAGCTCAAGATAACATCGAGGTGTTCGAGTGAAGCTCAGTGCTGAATCACAGCCTGGGAAATCCCTGCTTGATTCTATTCAAGGTGTCGACCAGATTTATTCAGAGATGAGAACGAATGAGCGTGTCAGCAAAAGTTATCGTGGCAATTTGTGAAACTCTTTAATGAGATATTTCCAGAGCTCATAAAAAGGACGAGCTATGTCATTAAATTACTGCACAATAAGTGCATTTTGATACAGGAAAAGAGTTGGGTTTTTATCAGAAATGACACCCTGCATCAGTGAGGATGCATTGGTGAGCTGTTGGTATTTAAATACAAGGGTCTAACAACCATCTCAGAAAATCAGTTCTAGTTCATATAAATGGGAAAATGTTTGTATGCACCACCTGGTATGTGAAATGGCCACAAGTGAGGTGACTGCACCTTTATCACTAGATATATTCTGAAGGACTTTACGAAGTTCCTTTCTACAGGACTTGTTATGCCTCCATTAGCTATTTGCTAGCTTTTTCAGTAGAAATATCTAGAAAATTGTAATTAATTATTTAATGAAACCCTCTAACTTCGATACTTAAATAGTTGTAGGAAATTATTTTGTCTTGGCTAGGGGTTTCTACTTTTAGGAATATTGGTGAACCCCCACTATCTGTGGGTCATCCCTCCCCTCCTGAACCTCTACTGTATGTTAACATATATATCTTAGGGAATCTGTAAATGAAGTATTTGGAGGTCCTGAAATCACTAGTGGTTTCTGCTGACCCATTACCAACCTTAGCTCCCTGTGGAAAGGCCTGTCATGTCCTAGGAAACAGCCATAAAGCTGCAAAGTCACAGTGAGGACAAGAGTTGTCCTCTGGAGGAGGTTTCTCATCAGCTGAACGCAAGTGACTGGGATGAACGATGGGGAAGAGGGTGTAAATGCACTTCCAAGCTCCCCACCTAGCAAAAATGTTGGGTTTCTCAACCATTTCCTAGGGAACATATGTAGCAAATCGAGATCCGCAGGAAAACTCATCCTTTTTTAGAGAAAAGGGCCTGAAAAGGAGGGTGACTTCATCCCTGATTGGCAGCCTTCCAGTTCCATGCTGGGCAAAGGAACAGCCTCTCATTCTCTACGTTACAAATATCTGTGCACTGAGAATTTGTAATGTCCTGATATCAACCTGCGTGCTGCACTGGGTGTACTTCCACCACACAGAGCTAGCAATGGAAAAGAAAGCAAAAATCCCCCACCACTTCCCATATATCCCCATCCAATGAATAGCCAGAAGAGGGGCTTGCAAACTGGGAAGGATTAATAGAGTTTTAGCAGTTCAGTCTATCAGTTTGCATCCAGCTCATCTGCTTAAGTACAAAGCTCGTGCATGGATGGTTCTCAGTAGCCTGAGTTAAATGAACGGGTGATTTTAGGCCCATGGTGGCAGATGACCCTTTGATGAGCAGATACTGTAGGTGACATTAACTGTCATCCCTGCCATCCTTCTCAGATGGTTGCGTAGACACAGGATGGGAAGTGTCACACAATCTTAAAACCTAACTGTGCTCTAAATAGCTGTGAGCTTGCACTGATCCCCAGTGTTATTTCCAGGATAAATAACCTGGGAGAGCCAGGTCTTAGGGACACTCCGTGCCTCAGTTTCCCATCTGTAAAATAGTGACACAAGGACATTAATACAATATTATTATATTTTTGCCTAACATGGATTGTTTTCTATTTAGAAGGTCACTTCTAGGAACACCAAATCTGTCTCAAAATTTGATTTACAAAAAAATCCTTGACCATAGTTGGTAAACCCTTCAGCAAGGCACAGGCTTTGTTCTCCAGTCTGAGCTTAATTCTGTTTTCAGAACCATGCCACAGAGGCCCAGATGAAGACACTTGCTTTGTGTTCAGGAAAGTCTCTCCACATTTGTATTTGCTTTGACAGAAGTGGTTGTTCTCAGGACTGGAGTGCCAATATGGAGTGCTTACATTTGGCAAAGTGCCTGCTGTACATCTATTTTATATTCTACATAAATTCTGGGCAAAATATCTTCTCTTATACTTAAATAGTAATGCCTTTGAGGGAGAAAAAAAAAGCCTGGATTGAGGAGCAGACATACCAAAATCAAATTTTTTAACATACTACGCCACTAAGAAAAGAGCTCCGTCTCCTCTAGCCAGCAAAGGTTGCTCTGATGTTAGTGATTAATCATGGAACCTGTTTTCAGTAATAAGGCACGTGAAGGAAATCAAACACAAAGATTTAAATGATCCACAAGCTGAAAGTGTATGAAGTGTGCTGTGTGTGAGTAGCTTGTGGAGCAGCAGTCCCTAGCCCACGTCTTCTGGACAACCTGCTGCCCATGGGGTTTTCCAAGGCCAGGCAAGCTCCAGGAACAGTGGACCATTGCCAGCACATCCCTTGGCCAATCCTGCTTCCCATGAGATGGTGAGAATTGAAATTCCTATTTTAGCCTATAAATCTGTCACTCTGGTCCTTAAAAATTGAGGTTTTGTTCAACAAGGAGTCCTCTTGATTTTAATTGGATACTTGAACTGCAATAAGAGAAACAGATTCTTTGCCCTTATTTACCAAACAGGATTCTTTTTTCTTTCCCAGTTATTAATTTCCTTAAATATAAAGTGACATCTCTAAAATGAAAACAGTTTATTGCTTGCCAGGAGCAAAGCCTGCCTAATTTAAGGAATTCAGAATTAAAGCTTTTGAAGCATATCAGGGCATGTTTATAAAACAATTATCATTGCAAACGTTATCTCTGCTCAATACAGCCTCTTCAGGCCAACACCAGAGCCTGAAACTTGCCAGTCTTTCCCACCCCAAAATGTGTCATCAACTGCAGAAAATCAGGTCACCCTTTGATTGCAGCTCTCCCATCTCGGCTCCGGCATTCAATACCAAACCGAAGCAATCCGGAACATACTTGAGGCTGAAAAAAACCACCTCGGTGTTTAAAATGAAGTAGTAGGCTCATGATTAATAACTGACAGCAGACAAAGGAGTGCGGTGACCTCTCCAACAGAGCATTTAAATCTTTGCACAACATGCTCTGCTTGTGCGAGGCTGGTTTCACAAACAACAGCTGTGGCGTTCGCTAACATATGAATCCCCTTGAGGTAATTTTGCAGGAGCCAAATGTGCTAAACTAAACACCTCATTAAAACAGTGCTTTAAAACAAAGCAAAACAAAACACAATCCCAACCAAACCCCAAACTAATTTGGAATTCCACTTCCACATGTGGAGAATATTCTGTTCTATGGAATTCATTCATCTGTGTTGCTGGAGATAGGGGGGTTTAAAATCAGTTATATGGGTTTTTCTCTGCTGAGATGCACTTGAGACTAAAGTGTCTGTGAAGTGTGTTCTGCCACAAAGAAGCAATTAACTGAGGAAAATAATGTTTTCTTTTCCTCCCTGTTACTAAGCTGAATGCAGAGGCCACAAGATTCCTTCTGGAGAACACCCTCTCCCGCCCAGGTGATGCTGTTCTGGGGAGCACTGGAGCTTGAATGGCTCCTGTGATGTGGCTGTTCCAAAAGCACACAGAAAGTCAGATTTCTTCAGAGAAAATTCCGCTGTCTCCTCTGTCTCCAGCTGAATGAGTGCCTGGAAGGAGGGATGTGACTGACACATGTTTCTGATGCTCTACAAGGAATTTTACAATAGGGAGTCATCAGTAAATAGGTTGAGCCCCCAAAACTGCCTGCTTCCCAAAACATGTGTTAATCACCCCCCTTTTTTATCAGTTTCCAATCTGCATTGAGAGTGTTTTTTAAAATCGATGCCTGTAGGATTTATTAATCCCTAAATGAGACTGCAATCTCTTAAAAAAATAGATATGGTTTCAGATTTCGATAATGATTTAAAAGACAAATGACTGGGAACATTTTGCTCCTATAGTTTTATGAAGCAATAGCCCTTTTTCCTTTAGAAAATTATATTTTAAGGCTGTCTTGGGTGACCTCAAACTAAAGAGTGCCAATAGGTTACAGCTATTGGACTTTTTTGTTGCCTTCCTCCAAAAATCTTAATTTACTGTTCTGTCCACATCTGTTTTATGTTTCCTGTATCAGGAAAGAAATCAACCTAATTAGCAGTGATAATTTGCAACCTCCATAAGAAGCATTTAACAGCGATACAAACAACATAAATTGTGCAACACCGAGGTACTGAGGCATACTCCATTGTTTTTACCTTCTCTTTTAAAGCCCTCCTGCCCGAAACTTAGGCAAGGAACCTGGTTTTAAGGAAAAGGAAAAAAAACCACCTCACACCCCCAATCTTATTTTTGTTCCCTTTAAAGCATAGCTTTGTAATGCATTGGAATTTCCTCAGGGTTTTGTAAATACTCTTCTGAATTCCTCCCAGGTATTAGTATGTCATCCAAAAACCAGAAAATACTATTTATTCTCTGCAGGACTCAATCCATTCTTCTTTGAAATCCTGCAGGTAACTGGCTCCCCCCAGGGTAATCTTTCATGCTTCAATAGACACGTATGTGTGAGTTCAGTCAGAATTAGGATTTTTATTTTTATTTTTTTTTTTAATTCTGATTCTTATGTTGCTGCCAGGCTTTGGACAAGCACAGTTTGGAAAACTTGATTCCCTCTGCCAGTTTTCTAAGTAAATCCTGTGGTTTGGGGATTTTCAACGGGCGCACTGAATGCAGCTCATGCCTTGACTTCCCCATGGAAAATCATTCCCACCCTTCCAACCCCTGCTATTGCTTTTCCACGGTTTCTTTGCCTGTGTTCAGTACAATTGCACCTTTAACAAATGTAAATGTTCTTACCACTTTTTCTTCAACATGGTTTTTGGCTTGATAAATTCAGCTTTGACTCTTTCTTTTCCCATTGGCCTTATAATGCTATTTTCCAACCTAGCTCAAGTTTTGTCTAATTTTTTGTAGTTTAACAGCTCACATCTGTAGGCACCTCTCTATATAGCCTGCAATAAATGCAGGCAGTGGTCCTGCCCTTACTGGGCTTAGTGCATCCCAGTTCATGAAAGAAATGCTGTGAGATGACCTTTGAGATCATCCGAGCTGTACCGTTAACATCTTTACTCCCTCCCACCCTCTGGACATCGTGCAATTAAGCCCATTGATTTTTTAAAATGCTGGCATATTTTGTAGGCTTAAATTGAGCTCAACAGTTTCTGTAGTGACAGTTCCTTCATCTACCCAACATCCAGCAGCTTCTTTCTCAGTTCGGGGAATTATACGCAAACAGCAAATTGATTTCTGAGAGTCTTTTTCATAGAATTACCATAACTACAGGCACAGCCATTTAAAGGGTGCCAAAACCCCAGAGTTTCTAGCTGGTTTCTGGGATGTGACTGAAATTCTCCTATTCAGGAATTTGTGGTAGACACACAATGTTTTGCAGAGGCTTTATAAGGACTTCAGAATCCATCTCGCTGCCATGTGGAAAGCCTGAGACTTTGAGCATGGCAACTGCAGCATAAATCTTTAAACTGTAGGTTTGCTGGTAAGCAAAAATTCCTTTGCATCGTTGTATTTTCGACAGCATTTGCATAAAATACTATTCAAGAATAAGAAGGTTTCAAAATCTTTCATTTATCTGCAAAGTCTGTCACATATGGGTCTTTATCTATGAATTTTGTTTAAAAAAATCTTTCTTTCATTGCTACTTTTCTGATGAAATAAAAAAAAAAAGCCAAACCCAAGAAAACAGATGCAGAAGACAGTGGCAATCTTTGTGAAGCAGCACTTCATTTACTGGAAAGCTGTCATCTTGGCTCCTAATACAAGCCCGAGTTTCAGCTGAGCCTGCCATACCATTGCAAGCTTAAATCATAACCCAAGCGAAAACAAGAGATTCAGATTATGTACTTCCCCTAAAAACAGTAAATAAACACAGTTATGAGGGAGAGCAGCTTTTCACCCCCTCAATTTATTGTTGGATTTGCTTCTTCACCTCACATTACCCAAGCAACAGGAGATTAGGGCAGATTCACTAAAGATTCCTACATCCTCACTGTGCTCCAATAAAACTTCTAATATGACTCCTGTGCCATCACTTCCGATTTACGCTGATAAAGAGGATTTATTTCAAGGAATGCACAAAACCCATGACTGCTCTTAATTGACTTTGTGCCCAGAGGATGGATTTTGCAGGCAGGGAGGCCTGACAGCCAGCTCACAGAGCTTGTCCCCCAGTGCCAGTGGGACTGGGGACTCTGCTCGGTACTGGCACGTAATTGTTAAGAAAGTCCATGGGGTTTGTGCTTCTGGACAAAACCTTCTAGAAGGTCTCGTTTGTTCCCCGAAATGCAGGTCCATCACACTGCAAAGGCTGTGCCAGCCCACGGGAGCCGTACCAGTAAATTTTTTGTATTTCCATGATTTTGTAGAAGTTTCCCACAGCCTGGAAATATGAACAGTTCTTTCTTGCTTATTTTCTGCCTTTTTTTTAAAAAAAAAGATAACCATTGCCTAAGTTCTATGTGCCTTTTTCTGCCTGTAGCCAGTACCACCGACCAGCAACTTACTCCCCTTTGACATGTAAGTCTGGCTCTCAGAGCTGCTCTGCCTTGCTCTCAACATGAAATTTCATTTAAAGAGTTTCCATCCACTCCTGTGTTTTACTGTGTTTATCCCACTCTGGTGTAGAGAGCAGAAAAGGACCAGATTGCCACAAAATTGATTGAGTGAAAACTCACACGTCTCACACCAACGTTAACCAATGACTGTCAGTAAAATAGATTTAAAAGTCTTTTCAGAGTGGTAAAATTTTAAAGGAAGAGATCAAATTACTTACTTTTATATTGTCATAAAGCTACGGGGCTGTTTTTTTTTCTTGTGTGTTTTGAAAGGATCACAACTCTGCCCTAGGGCCAGGTCAGTTAGTAATAGCAGTGTCCCACTGATATTAAAACGAAACATGACTATTATTAGAAAATAATTGAGAATTAATAAATGAATTTTTAAAATAAATTACTGTGACCTTTTACATTACAGATCCAGATTTAATTATAGAAGTACTTTCACCTCAAGAAGATTTAAAATATGAGGTTTTTGGTATTTAGTAAAATTTACTGCATTGTCCTTAGCATACTACTGGATATCTCTGTTATTCATTAAATAAAAGAGCTAAAAGTTTTTTTAATTAAGTAAGAAACAAATAAACTAAGCCCGTAAGACAAGCAGGACATGTACACATGAAAAAAAATACAATAAATAAAGAGAGGATTAAATACTTGTAAGTTGTTCAATGATGAATTAAATAATGGACCAAATACAAGCTTGCCTTGCCCTCCCTGCTCAAGACTCATCGCTCATCAGCCAATTTTCAAATCCTTAATATACTAAAGCATTTGACTTTAAGGCAGCAGTAATTTAAGACAGCTATCAAAATAAATGTTTTTGCATTAGGAAAAATAATTATGTCATATATTCTAACAGTGTCTTTGGACTTTTAAATCTTTTTAGTGAAGGGAACTGTCAGTCAGCTACAATTTGATCAAAAATCTGCTGCATATGGGGAATGCAAATAAAAAGTGACTTTTCCGTGTATCACAATAATTCAAGACCATGCATAAAACTTAACACCTAAATGACAGGTCACATGTCATTGTACAGGTCTGGTGCCTTTTGAGGAGGGCATTTGGATATTTATTTATGTGTTTTGAAGGCAGCGTCTGTACCTGCGCAAATTTAGTCTGCAAATCTCCACATCAGAACTAACCCATATATTTCACCGTGACTTTTCGTGGGGTTGTGGGATTGCAATTGTGAAGACAGTAAATCTTTACAGTCTATGATTACTTGCTCGTTGATTTTGAAGTCCTTGGCCCACACAAGATGTGTTTTACTGCCCTTTACTTGGACAGAACAAACATTTCTGCTTGGGATGTGTTTTGAAATCCACCCCAAGGTAAGAACTTAGGAGAAGTTAAGTGGATTAATTTATTACCTGCCTGGTGTTCTGGAGCATTTGGAAAGATAAGATTTGCCTCATTTAACTGAAACCTGCACTTAGCATAAAGCCTCACCTCCTGCAATTAGATGCTGCCATGCAGGGAGCCTGAGCATCAGATCACTCCCATCATCTCCATCCTTGCACTGTATTATCTCGAGCAAACACTTTGACCTTCCTGTGATTTAATATCTATTCATCTCTTCTGTGGGGAGCAGGTTTGTCTGCAGGGAAGCTGCTGGCCTGTAAGGCAATTCTAGGTGATCCCAGGGGTGGCCACAGGAGCAGTCTGCCTGTCTGCAGCCTCTCCCAACACCACTTGGAGATGCACAGCTATTAGTATGCATATGCACACCTTGGAGAGGGAGACTTGACCCTTTTAATCTGGACATCTGGGCTCATTCTGCCACATTTATAAACCACCTCATGGGATTATATTTTTTTTTGCAATCATAAGTAGCCAGGGATCTGGTCTTATGTCTCATCAGAAGAGGTCACCTCCAGGTGCCCTTTGGCACTTCTCTGGACTCCAGCTGTGCTTTTGGAATGAGATATCTGGATATCTTCAATGGAAGAATCCCAGGTGTGTGTGAGTGCTGAGACAGAGACTCAGAAAAGAAACAGAGCCACTGACATTCATACAGATCTCTGTGTATGTGATGGCCAATTAGCTGATAACTGTCCAGCCTTCCCATCAGGTAGGGAACCTGGTACATGCAAATGCACTTACTCAGAGCTGACCCACTCATAGATGGTGTATTCTCAAATGTCACTGAAATAAAGAATAGTTTTATATCACCTGAAAGCCCAAATAGCTTTTAGAGCTGTAATGCCTTATTTGAAGGTTGCAAATCCCTCACCTTTTGCACTGTTCTTCTGATCATCACCATCAGCCTGCAGGGCCACATCCTGTGCATGTCTGCAAGCCATGGCCCACAGCCACCACCACAGTCCCTCTCTGGCTTTGCTATAGCTGCTGGAGGTAGGAGTACCATGGGAGCTGGATTTAACCATCGTCACAGATGTTATGGCCCATACAGGTTTGATTAAAGCTAACAACAGTGTGCCTGCATTTGATAAAAATCATGACTTCCTACTTCTGCCCAGGCATACTCATCCTTATTCATGCCCTGCAAGCTTGTATCATGGACTGGGTTCCAGAGTTCTGCTCTTCCTGGTGTAATAAGAAACTATTTTGGCAAAAAAGGCTACATAAAGAACACTCTGATTTTCTTTACCAAGATATCAGAACTTTTCTTAGAAAAATAAACCTATGATGTGTCCTCCCCATTTAGCTGCAGACTGTTTACCCTTGCTGGAAAAGCACTATTAAATACAGAGCCTGAACTTACTATTAGGGATCCCAGTTATCTGCTTGAAGGTAAACTGTGGGAAAGCACCACTAGAGGTCACTCAAAATTAATTGTTACCTAATTAACACATCTTGACCCTACACTTTAAAATGTTCTACCACTTCCATATTGAAGGCATTGCCAACTTTGACTCTTCAGTGAATTCTGACAAAACTCAGAACAGTTGGAGACAGAAAATGTTCCTCCAGGTCTTCCCTCGTATGCCACTTTCCAAGGCTCCTAAATCAGCTTTGCACTTGCCTCTGCAGGCAGCAAATCCTTCTTTCTTCAGCAATGAGGTTAAAAATGCTGGCAGTGATGAACCTCTAGAAGTGTTGGTTTCAGAGGCATTGAGCCCTACCTGCGTTATCTCAAATAGCTGGTTACCAATTTTGATAATTAGACCAAAGTGATTTGTTCAAGTGAGGGAATATATAGGGAGAAAAGTCTCCAGGTCCTTCCCCAACCACACCACCCCCCGACCTCCGTAAATTTTTAACCATTGCTATACAGAAGGCAGAACTTTATGACAATTGTTTGACTAACTAAAAGAGGAGAAAAGCAAAGTTTAAGTTTGATTAATGGGTAGGTGTTGAAATATCTCTGCATGTGTTTAATCAAAAGCAGATGTTCCATTTGCAGGGTTTTTTTCATAATCTGTGGAAATGATGACAGCAATTTCTTTGCCAAAGACAGCAGGAAAAGGGATATCTAATTAGTACATTCTATAAGGTCAAGACCACCAACTGTTGGTGCACATGCATACATCACCTGAGATATGTAATCAAACACACTCAAGGGACTGAGTCCTCCCAGTGCTCAGTAGATAATTCGTGTTCGACCAGAGTGAGGACACTTTCATTTCAAATGCAGCTCAGTGTAGGAAAACTCTTGGGCAGCCAAGCTCCCGTAAAGGATGGTCTATCAAAAATGACCTTCCCTTATTCAGTTTCTTGTTTTGTGTTACTGCTGATCCTCTCCCCATTCCCACCCCTTCCACTCAGTTTAATTGACAGAGAGTGGATTAGCTAGTCAGTTTATCCATATGGATGAACATGACAGCCATAAAGAATATTGCAGTTTCCTGAAAAATCATTTAATAACCTCACAAGACCAGCATGTGTGCAGCTGGGGATAAAGAAACATTAAAGCACTGTGAGATGAGCGAGCAATTTATTAAAGGTTCTGGTATCCTAGTGGCTTCATCAAAGTAATAAATAAATAGATAAACAGCATCTGATGTTTTCTTTCTCTACTTTCTAAAGGTTAATCTTGCAGAGGTAGACAGAGATAGCCCCAAATAACATGCTCACAGACTCAACTAACGGAATTTGGATGTAATTATCTTTTTTTAAAACAGTGAACCACCCTCTAAACTTCTACCCAAGAAGCCAGCAAAGTAAAGGAAAATAATTCTGCATCTATTCTCTCCCTTAAAATCTGTAGCTACTGAATAATAAGACCTACTGTTTCAAGGTAGGAGCTACTGGAGCTTTTACTCTACAGTGCGTAAAAATGCTATTTAACATAGTCAGCTTCTCCTGAGCTTGCACAGAAATGCTTGCTGAACTGTCATCATGTAACAAAACATAATTTCTAGAAGTCAAGGAGGAATAAAACAGTAAGTGGGCAAAGCTTTAACCTTGAGGTGGAGACATGGAGGAAGAGGTTTACCTTTTTTTTTCAAAATAGCTGATTTAGAGCTAGAAATTCAGGGGAAAAGCCTACACCAAATAAGAGTTAATACAAAAAGGCAATGGTTGAAGAGTCTTACTAGAGAAAATAAAAATCAGGTGGGCTCAGTCAGAGAGGCTTCCATTCATTTTCAAGGAAAATCACAGCTTTTGATATGCAAATAGCTGTAAAACTCCAAAAGTTACCAGCTAGCTAAAACTATCATTTGCCCCAGCTGGGTCACCATAGAGCAATTTTTGCCAATTATATATCCCTTGTTCCCTGATCAGTCTATTTTTCTACCCATTGTTATACTAGCAACTATTGTAAAATATTCTCAGCTGGGGCAAATAACATCCTATTCCCTTCCTTTTCAGCTCCCAATAAAAGATCATCTATCAGTAGAGGAAAGTTCCAAGCAAGATTTCTACCCAGCTCACACAACAATTTTCAAAGACTTCTTCTTCCCCCCTACAAACCTGCCTTTTATTCTGTATGCCTCATCATCAAAAAGCTGATTTCCAATTTGCAACGTCTTCTAAATCCTAGCCACATGAGCTTCCATCTCTCAATCCCCTGTACAGATTTAAACCAAAAATTATAAAGTAGGGAAAAAACAAACTTTTCTCCTCTTGTTGAAGAAGCATGCGCAGATTTTTTTTATCAAATGGGTATGTTGGGTAATGCAATCTTCAGTGGTACATCTTTTTCATCAGACTTTTCCTTTATAAGAATTGAATGCTGAAGAATAAATGTAGGCTTCTCACCCTATGTCAAAGTCTTCATAGAAGTATAAGATCATTCCATATATAGTGAGTTTTAGGTGCTCTGATTTTTGCAATAGTTCAGTAATGGTTCAAGCTTTGCTTCAAAATTAGCACTGAAAACTAAGGAAAATTAAAAATTCTTATTTATTATTGAAATTATAAAGCAGACCTGGAGCAGAGAGTTGGACGTGTGCGTCTCCCAACACACCTGATGCTGTTCCTCAGACATCTTGCCATGAGACAAAGCCCTGGGCCGAGAGGCAACCCTCAAGGCTAATCTGAAATTGCAGCAAAATTTCAATCCGAAATTGCATCCGAAAAACCCAGCTAGTGATGTGTTATCTCTGAGTGAAAGCTTTGGTAGGCATTTGGATGATGACACGTGTCACCTGCAGGTGTGCCAGAAAGATGCTCTTTTCCTTTCTCATATCCTTTATAAGGTATCCTCCCTAATCTTCGGCACAGTTCTCTGCCCAAGCCTGGAAGCCGGAGCTGCAATGGCAGTTTGCTCCTCTCTTAGGGAACTGGGACTAGAGCACAGATATTTCACAAGAGAGAGAGGATGAACTGGCTTCCCTGCATCTGCTCTCTTTGTCTCCATTGTTATGTCTCTACTGTCTTCTCTGCTCTGCCAAACTGCCAGTCATCTCCCAGGGACACTTTGTCTACTTGACAGCTCGTAGGACTCTCTGACTTCCCCTCATCTCCAGTGTATGCTTTTATTTCCCGAGGCTGAGCAGCAGCATCTGGAAGCTGGACCTGTGGACAAGACGGCTGCTTGGAAAGCGTCTCGTGGTTCTGGGTCTTCTCATTACCACCACCACAAGTGTTCCTGAGCTTGGAGGAGTTCGCTGCTAACAAAGGAACATTGCTGAACTATTTCCATTCCTTGCTTGGCTCTAGAGCAGATAGTGGCTGAATTGTTTCTGGCTCACCTTAATCAACTTCATTTATTTAAGGGTTTTATGTCACTGCACGTGAAAGCCTCACTGATGGAAGTATCATATGGCTTTGCCCAAGCAAAGATGAAATCAGACAATTATTTCATCTCATTAGTCTTAATGTCAGATTTTGATGCTGCCTTCTGCACTGTTGAGCAAGGGCTCCCACAACTCTTGGATGCGGTAGATTTGCAAGAAAAAAATACTGGACAGAGTAATGTATTTTTTTCTTTAAATAATCCTGAAAATGGGCCACAACTGACAACTGAGGCAGAGGGATTTGGCGCACCTGATTTTTGGTTTTCAGAGTATTTTATATTGAAACAGTGAATGCCACTGTCATTGCAGGAAGGGTTACGAGAACACTAAAAGTTTTAAGACCTTAGCTAAGCCTGAGGACAATTACAAGCCCTGGTTCTCAGTACTGCTCTATCCTATGAGGTTTATTCCTCTCTCTCTTTGAAATACGAACTTATATAATTGCCTAATTCATATATAAATTTGTAAGGCAATAAATTGAACAAAAAGTTTCTGCTTATGTAACTTGGAAACACCGACATTACATAAAATGATGTATAAATCAAACAGCACCTCCAACACCTAAAGTGACACGTGGCCATGTTCAGTTCCTGCACTGCAAGTTGCTAAGCCTATGAAACACAGTAAAAATGCAGAGCACAAAGCACAAATGTGCCAGCCTCTTTAGAAAGCTGTGCATATCATTGGCAAGGGCTGGTTTGCATTAGTGTCTCTCGGTTCTTTGACTGATTTGTTTCCTAGGTGTAACAGCTGCCTACAGGTTGTAGCTACACAAGCGAATCGAATGTGACACAAAACCACAACACTGCGGGACGTTGCTTCTTGTACTAATAAATATTTAACGATAAAGCCTAAGTACTTCTTCAGCATCGGGTGCTTCTCTGATGCAATTGGCAAAAAACAACTTGCAAATTGTTCTCCATAACCAAAAATACATAAAGGATGTTGATAAGCTTAAAATAATGGGTTGTATTTATTGAATTTATTTTTGTTTCTCAGTAAAATCCCACAAACATTTTTTTCTTTTTTTTCTTTTTTATAATTTTTAATAGCCAACCCTGTTGTCTACTTACAGGTCAGCCATGAGGAAATGGAGAAGGAAAATGGCCACAGGCCACACTTCAATGCTCTTCATGAAATTTAGTCTAAGAAATGGAAGAAAAGCACATCAGCCATTCGGGCTTGGAGCATCCTTCTCTCCTTTTCCCCCATCTAGTGTCAAGCAGGAGCCTTACCCAGCTCAGCCCCCCGTGATGCTCATCAGCAAAATGTCCTGGATCCAAATGGCAATGCCAAATGGTTTTACCAGCTCGCCTTGCCTAGGCAGTTCCATGACTCCGGGATGAGCAATCACAGCTTTACCAGAAACCCTGAAAATAATATTTGTGCAGTTCACATGACAAACAGGCATGGGCAGAATGCGTTTACAAAACCAGACAATGTTAATTGCTTCCAGGCATGCCTAGAGATTACCCTACCTGAAAATATTTGAGGTTTTTGATGAAAACTCATACATTGTGGCACACAGACAGCAAAGCAAACATTTCGCTCATTTTCTCTCCAGTTTTTGAAATTAAGCAGAAAGTGGGGGGAAAAAAAGAGCCACACTTGTGTTCAGGAGTCCATTTCCAGACTCCCTCTCCAGCTGTGTTGGCTTTCATGGCTAGGCAGTCTTTTGATTGAGTAAAGCAGGTTATAAATTTGGGATCTACTTCTAGAACCTCAAGTGCTTACTCCTCTTGGGACATTTCTTGCTTGAAAATTAGGAATTAAGGAGAAAACGGAAAGGGGAAAGTAGCTCTATATTTTCTCCTAGGAACACCCTCCATCCTCAATTCCACAATTAGATTTGCCTTCTGTGGACATTTTTCTCTGAGTTAGGGTAAAGCCTGTGGTGTATAAGTCTTTGTTTCACTTGCTGTGAATATTCTTTCAGGAAAGGCCCTGAGTCAGAGAATAAAATCCTAAAGCTAGTTTTCTTCTGGCAAGAATTTTGTTGATAAAAAAGAGAAGAATAAAGGAAAGCAATGACTTTCCACTGGCTTTACCCATCTTTATTTAATGTGCTAGGAAATTTCCGCTGGTTCAGTGGGAACAGGAGTGATGTTTGGCCTCACTATGGGTTTTAATTTGATTATTCTGGAATACCCATTTATTTTTCTCAACTGGTGAAAGAAAATTAACAAATGTAAATATACTTTCTTATTTCTGGATGCTGGTGTGGAGTGAGCTTGGGGAAAGCTTGAAAACTGATGCTATCAACATTCTGTGGAAAAAACCAACCGCTTAAAATTCATAGTTTCAATTTTTATGAGAAATGAATCCATTCTGTTTCATTATAAACTAGAGGGGATTTTTCACTGACATCCCTGAAGTAAACTAAAAACAAGAAGATGGAAGATAGATTTAGAATGACTATTTGGGATCTGTGGTCTTTACATAGGATAATTAATGCAGCAGACTTAAAGAGGACAAGGAAACATGGCTAGGAAACATATTCCACAGAAAATATATTCTACAGAAGCATACATTCACTTTAACAGAATCCAGACCTGGCTTTCTAAATATCTTGGTCAGCATTCCCATTAGGCTTACTTAGCCAATGTGAGTTCACCCCAAGAATTCCCCTTATATTTTAGGTGGGAGCTATCTAAAATTTTGTAAATACTTTGTTCTCCTCATACTGTGTTGGACACAGGGATATTTGGGGCTATCATATGTGGGGCAAATCAGAAAAGAAAATAGACAGAGAGGAATTTCATAAGTAAATATGAGATTGGATTGAATTTGGTGAATCCACGAGGCGGATTTTCGATAGGGAAGGACTGTCATTTTGAAGGGTGATTTAAGAGCTTTGAACATTGTTGCCATCCTCAGTGTTATGAAATGCATGCATCTAGCCGTGCTGTCTGAGATCCCTTCCAGCTGTTTCAAAAGAGCAGTTATCATCATCTGCAGGCAAGATTGTTTTGCACCACAGCAGATATTAGAAGGAAGCCGATGTAATCATTTATAGCATGTGTGGATTTTAGCACTGCAGCTGAATTTTTTAGAATAGGCTGTAATATATTCTGGCATCACGAATTTTCTTCATCATTACTCATGTTTCTCCATCTCAACAAATCAAAATAAATGCAAAAGGGCTCCTGTTCTGTCAGCAGGGAGTGCTGTATCTGACATATTTTGAATGTAGGTTAAGAAGACAAAAAAACCCCAAAAGAATTGTTATGGTATACAACACGTCCTCACAGTCGATAGTCCATGAAGTAATTTATGTAGACATATCAACATTGCAAATTTTCAATGTCTTCCTCAAAATGACACCATTTCTTCAGAATTTTCTTGAGATGTGAATGACAGAGGTCTCTGATTCCCAAGGAAATACAAAAGTACCTTGAAATCAAACGATGCCATAATGGCTTGCAGTGATACACTCCTCCCAAGTTTTCAGCACAATTATATGCTTATTACTTTGGAAGAGTTAGAAAACAAGCAAGCTGCAGCTTTTAATGAAGCTTTCATAGCAATGAGAAGAACTATGAAAAAGCATTTAAAGCAGCTCATCTCCTCCTCTATTCAGGCTCTCTTTCATTTCCAGAGGCAGTTGAGATGAGAAATTGGATGCTATCCAGTTTGGATTTATAAGGAAGCAGAAAAGGAGATAATGGCGGAAGTATGTGCTTTTTCCCCCATGTAAATTCAGATCATCTTTAACGTTTGATCAGATTTTGAGGAACAGGAGACAAAAAAACCAGCAGATATTTCCAATCATACATTTTAAAAACTCAAAAGAGCTTTGCAGAGTCTCCCTGTATCCAGAGCCGCTTCAGACTTTCCTTTTATTATTTTTTGGGAAGATGTAGAACATAACTGTTTGCTTAGCTCTGCTATCTGATTATAAAATTCTGACTCAAAGCATCTAAAAGTTATGCTTACAATGCACACACATACATCCCAGTCCTTTGTACTGTCATGCTGCCACCCTAACAAGCTAGAAATATGTATGTGAGCGGAGAAGACATTTCAGGATCAGAGGAACAGCCAGTTAACAATACATTACTGAGACTGATTTCCTTGGCAGTCCATAAAATCTAAGTGTGACCCCAGTGGAGACATCCTTTATTATGGGGAAGCAATTTTCTTACCCTTTCATGACACTGCGTTTATTACCAGCGTTATTCACAATTCTCTAATTAGAAAGCACAACATTATTACACTAGTTTTTACTCTTCGATTCGGGAGCACACAACTTTACAGATACCATGTGAAGGTGTATTAGTGCAATAAGGCTGAAAAACATTCCTTTTTCTTTTCAGTTTTTGGGTACAGTGGCCAGTGGGCCACAGTATTTTATACGTGAGCCTACTCTAATCCTGGGACCTTACTTATGCACTTGAAAAGAAATCGTGAGACTGAATGCTCTGTTTTGTTTGTTTTTCTGTTTAAAAGAGCTTATCTGAACTTTGCAATCAAAGCTTATTTCAGGTTCTATTTCTAAAAGCATATACAGCCATTAAGTGAAAAAAAGTAACAAACGTCAATATATGCAAAATTGTTCAAACCCAAGTAAGTGAGTTCAGGATCTGACTTCACCCTGTTGTGCTGTCCAGTATGTAATCTGGCTTTGTGCTACCTGGCATGGAATGACCACAGGAGACTGAAGAATGAAGCCATTGCTTGTAGGAGCCTAAAACCTGACCAAGGGAACTGAACTTTGGAAAGGATATTGCTTGTTGCTTTGTCTGCTTGTTTTCATAAGAATTGCTATTCAGAGCAGAATATAAAACCTGAACTTGAAGAGAAAAAATATTAACCATTTCCAGGGCCTCAAGAAGTCTTTAGATAACTATGAAGAAGTCTCATCATGCAGCAAGCTATTGATACCAGAGGGGGTACAAACTGCCCCAAATCTTCTTTTTCCAGACTTTGAAGAGTCATAACTCCTTGGCATTTTGAGGGATGTTGTGAATCAATTCCCTACTCAGGATTTCACTTTAAAGACCCAGAGCAGCCCTAAATGTTGACTGTGTGGAAATGGTTCCTCTGTTTGGTTTTTTTTTCCATCTGAGGTCTGTATATATTTCACTGCTCAGAAGCCAATGAAGGCGTTTTACAGCAGGCCTAGTAAAGTGCAGTTCCCCAATTACAACCAAGCTGTAAAATACACAGTAGGGTTTTTTTCCTTTCTACTTCCAGGCAATGAGATTTGGTCATGTAAGTTAAACCGACCTAAAAGAAGGAGAAAGAAAGAGAGAAGTCTGTTCACTGAACCTCGGGAGAATTATGAAGTTATACAGCCTCAAAAGGATTTTAGGCAGTTTTATATTGCCCAGCTCAGCTCACATTTATATCATCCATCTCAGTGCCTGAAATGAGCTAAGCTGTGTGCTTGATCGAGAAAAGTACCTCTACTGACTGATACATCTAAAAAATCTGGTTTGGGTATGTCTGGATGAAGCAGAAATAAGGCTTGCTAGCTGCACAGAAGGTGAACTTTGCTAAAATGTATTTCATGTAAGCAAGAATTAGATAATGCTCCAAAAATATTGTATACGAAGGAAAACAAAGAATCAGTGAAGAGCTAGGAATATTTTAAAGGTTAAACACTTCCATGTGAACTTAGTTACATCTCAATTACTGCTTGAACTTGGAGGGGGGAAAGTGCAGCAATCTAGAAGGTTGTGCTGCAAATACAACTGCTTTTCTAGATAAAAACAAATAAACCCTAAATCAATGTAATTATTCAATTATGCCTGGATTTTGGCTAAGTGAGACACTCAAAAAGTTTTCCAAGAACCTGGAGATATTTGGAGCATAGTGCTTTACCAGTGAAGATTTATCTACAGTTTCACCTGATAGGATTTTTTCATCTTGTTTTGAACAGCATAATTTACCATACTCAGCATGCTGTATTGCATTCACATATGTAGAGAAGAACTGGATTGATTATCTTCAGGCTTCCTGCCACTAAACTCAGCAAATTAGCTGCTCACTATTCCAGCAAATGACTGCTCCTTTTTTTTTTTTTTTAAAGGGCTCTAGGAGAAATTGAACTGCAAAGCTTTGGCTGGGAAGCTAAGAAGTAGTTTAAAAACTCCTGAAAGAGGGAAGAGATAGCTGATGTTATAGCTAGTAAAGTAGTGCAGGATCATGTGGGATGGTTATGGTGTCTTGGAGAACACAAAGAAATTTAACTCCATTTCTTTGTGTCATTTCTGTCAAGGTAGATCAGCTGGTGTGTATCTCATTCAACAGTAACACCCAGTTGTAGCAAAGCTGATGGAGACTGGTCTGCTTTCTTGCAGTGTCCAGAAAGGTCCTAGGACACATTAAATTTGTTGTCTAATGTGAGCATGATGAGAAGTCCTTCAGCTAGCAAGGGTTTACCAAGAGCAATCCATGCTTTGCTAATCTTACTGCCCTCCATGGTGAGACAAGAGCCTACATGAAGCTTTCCCAACCTCCTCCTCTGTAAACCCAGAAGGTTGGGTATATAAAACCATATAAACTATATAAAACCATATAAAAGAACAAGAATCTTTACATTTAGGTATGGAACTATACTGAGCACCTTATAACTGCAGCACAGACAGTAAACACATTTATTGATGCAATTGGTATTATTTCTTGAGCAACATCTACCCTGGAGGTCAGTTTCTGAGGTGGTATCATAATGTCAGACGACCTGACATCACTGGCATTCATCCTTTTCTTGAGTAGGGTGTAGTGGCAGAAGAAACAACAGGGGACTAGATAGAGCAGATTGAAGAAAAGGAGAATTCACACACCAGTTTTTCTCCATCTTCCCGCTGTAGTGCCTGGTCATGGATGAGGCACACAATCAAAGTGTTTTACAAACACATGACAAAAATGGCCTCTGTCCAAATCAGCTTACATTAAATTTCCCAAAATAGAAAAGAACAACTTCTTTTCTCAAAATTAATGCAGTTATCCACGTCTCCCCAAGCCTGGATGAATCCCACAAGACTTTAGAGTGACATAGAAATAGCAGAAATAAAAATCTTCAGAAGGAAAATCACATCTTTAATGCAACGGGGCACCCTTCAGCTCTCTCCACTCCAGAGGCTCTCTCAAGATGCTCCCTCCCAGTTCAGAGGTAACAATTTGGTATGGTGTATCTGGGCCCTGTGTTCGGTCCAGGAGTTAATCTGTGTTTGATCCATTATCAGAAAAACAGTGACTGTCTTTTCTCCTTGACCAATTATAGAAGATATGTCTATTTCTGTAAGCCAGGATGAACCACAAGCAATATATGGTGCTTGAATAAAGTGCATGTGATATCCAAATCCTGGGACTGAAGTGGTTCCCAGTGAGTCCAAAGTGTGTGTGAGGATGGATTAAAATAAAACACCTGTAGAAGAACGGCTGTGTCAAATGTAGGTTGTTTCCTAACAGAGAACAAGGCTGCTGGTGTCCACACAGGACAGACAGGCTCACACTCATCCTCAGAAAGTTCATTAGAGTCTGTGCAGTTCAAGTAGAGTTGGCTGCTAGGGGCTAAAAATCAAACCAAACCAAAACAAATCCAAACCACATTTATAAGGAGAGATCCTGCACATTTCACACAATTTATGGTAAAAAAAAGCAGATTGTAAACTCCTCAGGGGAGCATTTTTATCTTCCTATGTGTTTCTATAATGCTAAACTTGCATTCCCAGAGGTAATTATGCCTGCAGCACAAACAATAAATACTAACAATTATCACCAAAGAATAGATAAGAAACAGTGGATATATTTTTTTAATTTTGCATTCAGAATTAGATATTTTTCATTTCAGAGATGCCACATATGGACCACTGTATAATTATCATCTTGCTAAATTAACAAGACACTTTTCCAGTTAAATAGTTATCATTGTGTGTAACAATCCTTAAATTATTTAAAATATAATGATTTCTTATTTGAATGTTCTTGATCTCAGTTTATCTTGTTATTCTGCTGTGAAATTATGGAGAAACAGCTAACATTTTCAATTTTTTTAAAGGGTTTTGAATTTTTAGATATAAATTAAGATGAAGTCTTGAACATTTCATGAAAAACATGAGTTTTTTTAAAATATTGCTGATGGATTTATGCTTATGGAAATGAAAACATTTAAATAATTTATTGAAAGTGTTTAAACTGATTTAATTGTGGGAGAAATTGTGCCAACAGTTGCCTCAGTGGAAGTTTGGAGTAGCTGTATCAATGCATTGCCAGATTAAAAGAAATTTAAACACAATTTGGGTTGTGCTTTATTTCTGCTCGCACTGGATATGTTTAGAATCTAGTAACTTTGGAAGAGCCCTTTTAAAGACACAAAGCAAGCAAGTGCTGTGATGTAATTATTTGTCTAATTATTAACTTATTTCATATTTCTTCCAGATTAATTTTCTTTATATATTTAGGGAAATAATTTTAAATGGACTACAGCTATGAATACCTCCAAGTTGTTTCCCCACTCCACAATGACAGGCCATTAGTTTTGGCTGTGGCATGGACTTTCCAACACAAATAAGAAATAATAATCAATCATTTTCCAAATGTAACACCTCTTTTTTAAAAAAAAAAAAAAATAAAGAAGAGAAAATGAAAAAAAAAGGCAAAAAATATGTTCAGAGCTGGAAGAGTTCTGGAAGAGTTCATCCTTTGGGGAGTAAAGATATCTTCCAGTTTGGAAAATTTTGTGTCTTGTGGTTGCATCACTCAACAGATGAGCTAAATCTGGGCAGCTGCAAGGCAGTGAGAGCAGTCCAGGTCTGGCCTTGCTAAGATGGAGGTGCTTGAGCTCTGTGTGTGGGAGCTCCGTGCCTTGCCCATTTTTTTAGGGAAAAGTCCCACTTTGCAGCCAAAATACAATTTGAAATGGTGCAGGGAGAGGGAAGGCACCAGGGTAGGCACTTTCCTGGGCTTCAGCATGCTGCTCCATGTGCTCACTTGCTATTTCTCTTGAAAAAAGTTTAATTAGGATCAGATATACTCTGTTTTTTTCTCTGACCATCCATTTTTCCCAAGCAAGGAGCAAGCCACTTCCCTAATACAAATTTGCCCACTGTCAGAGTCAAGCCTGGTGAGTTTCTTACATATGGAAACAAGGAAAATGAATCCTTGTGAGCTCTGTGTGAAGGTCCTGAGTGCGTGTGACACCTAGACCTGCCTGGTGTATTTTGACCAATTCCCTCTCATTTCTGTTCAGTCATATTAATTCTAAATCCCTCTTCTTCCTTTGTCTTTTAAATGTTATTTGTACCATTTTTATCCTCGCTGTTCATTTTTCCCTCCCATAAAAAGCAATAAAATATTAATGTGCTATAAAAAACTCTGTCTGTGCCGGTAGTCTCTTGAAACCATTGATGAATCCATGAATAAAATATGAATCTTTATTTTGCTTGTGGTATATCAGATTTCACGTGTTTATTAGATTTTCTGTGAAGTAAGCTTGTCCAGCAGAATTTATAGGTTTTTGTCTTTTATTTTAGGTAGCCCTTCATTTATGAACTTTTAGAAAAGATAATGTCTGGTGTGGTCTTACATGAAACATGAATTTTTCCTTTGGATCAATTTTCTAATCTCTCTGTCTGGAAAAGGAAAAAAAGAAAAAAAATACTGCTTATCCCAGCAAAACTATATTTTTTTTATCCTTGTGCTCTTGAGTTGCATCTTCCAGTATTAAGTTGGCCTAAGAAAAAGTCTTTTAGATGCGATGAGTGCTGTTCACTATAAAAAAATCAAAATCCCCAAACCTGAGGTCCCGTATCAGTAATGCTATTTTCTTTGGAAAATGTATCTATCTTTAGCAATCTTAATCAACATTTTTATTGCAGTTACACACTAATTTGAAAGTTTAAGTATGGGGTGTTTTTTTGAACAATAATTATGCCTTAGGCTGTTTGCACAAGACTGATGGCAATGTAAAGCTGGAGTAGTTTTTCTGGTGATGTCTACCCTGCCTACAGTTCTGCTGGGTTACTGACAAAGGATCTGCTCGTTTGGGTGGCATGTTCTTGAGATAATCTTATCAGAGATGGATTTTTTTATAACATCAATTTTGTAACAATCCATTTAACGGAGGCAAAAGACAGTTTAGAGTTAAATCTGTAAAATAGAGACAAAGAATGGGTGATGAACAGCTGTAACTCCAAGGCATGGTAACAAATATAGCTGCTGGCATAAACTAAGAAATCATTGCCTATTTAGGCTCTTTTGGTTGTCCCCATGGGGCATACAGCATTTAGAACATAGATCTACCTGCTCCAGAAACGCAGGGGAAAATCCTGGTAAGCTGAACATGGCAAATTTAGTTTGGAAAAGAAAAGTCTACTCTTCTAATGAAAAGCATATTATGCATTTAGAACAAGGGACATAGAAGAGTATAAGAAAGATGCCTGAGAAGCCTTAAAAAATTAATATAGAAATTACAACATTAATACATGAAGTCTTTTAAAATTAATTCTGAAAGAAGCCTTTCTGAGTTTGGTAACTGTATATAGTATTGTAATAGCTTTATAATTGTACTATAGGCATATTTTTTATTAACTATTTCTCAGTAAATATTTCTCAGGTAAACTCTGCCTCATGCTTAATATGACACTAAGTCCTAAAGCTCAGCAATGGCCATCCAAAGAGAAGACAAGCAGAAAGGAAGCTGAAATCCATGTGGAGTGTGGGCTTAAGCTAAAAGAGTGAGGAAAAGCTGACTGCCAGGTAATGTTCCCTGATAAGAGTCCTCTAACCTCCAAGCCTAAGCAGAGCTTTAAGGGGAAATGCAGTGTTTGGCTTACAGTACTTTCTGTAGTACGTTAATATTTATTACTAATGATTAATGACAGTAGACAAATTCCACTGTGTGATGGCAAAGCAGTCTAGAGGATTTTATTTCTTCTTTCTTTTAAACATAGCTCACCTGCACAACACATCCAAGCAGTGTTTTTCCTTCCTATATTCCAGTAATACACTCCAATACCTCAAAATATAAATCAGGTGATTTTTAACCGGAAAAACCCAGCTACTACTGATTTTCCAAGAGTGTTTCCTATGTTTTTAAGTGAATAGTCATTACAATGAAGCATGACCCACGTGAGCCTGGGTTACTGATCTCCTCACTGATCACTAGCACTACAGGTTGCAATGCAGCAAACCAAGAGTTCTCTTGGAAATAAAGGTTTTTTTCTCCACAGATTAATAGCAACATCTGCTTTCCCTGTGGAATAAGCAGGTATGGATAATTACCCGGTAATTGCAAATGTCTTTTCAGACCCTGGAGAAAGGGTGCACCTCTGGGGAGGGAGCATCTCCCACCACCTCTCCTCTTCGTGACTCTGCTGCCCACCTTCTAGAGTCTGTAACTAGCTGAATTCCTAAATCACTGCCAGTAACATGGAAAATGTCTAATCAGACAAAAAAGGGAAACTCCCAGGGGTGTATGTATGTGGAATGAAGATTAGCTGCTGCAATGGCCTGAATTGTGGCACCGTGGGATTTTCATTGAGTGAACGTGACAAACGGCACACGCAGATCCAAACCCAAACCTGCCCACAGACACAACCCAAGACACAGGGAAGGGGCTGTTCTGAAGAGGCTGCTGAAACCATTCTGCTGCTGGCAGAAATAAAAGAAGATGATAAAACTTATGTTACCTAAAAATTGTGGTGAATTTGCTGAGCAGTGAGAAAATACATTGCACCCTCTTTTCAAGGTGGAATCGTAGCTTTCCACTTTTTTTTCTTCTTTTTTTTCTTTTTTCTTTTTTTAGCAAAATGCTCCCTAAGGGAATGGCAGACATTGTCTCTTGTGGAACTCGGACAAAAGAGACTGCGTTATCGATTGCTGCCCCTTCCTGCAAAGTTACAATTAAAAATAAGTATTAAAACTGGTTACAGTGTAACCTGGCACTCTATAGCTGGCTGTGTACAATAAAAATCACATCATGTTCTCCTCGGCAGAAAAGCCATCACCGATCCAATTTCAAAGTTCTGCAGAGGTAATTGAAGGCTGCAGGAGGTTGTTCAGCAAAACTTCAGATCAGGACTTCGCTGCAAACACGTTGGGATGCAGCTACATCACATCCCCATCTTGTGCAAACTGTGGGTGGGCAGTGCTGCAGGGTAGGGCTTAATGTCACGATGAGCTGAGAAGTCCATCACTCTGCATACTCAAGAATTAAGAGCATTTAAAGTATACACCAGGCAGTGGATATATATTATTTTTTATTAGTAATTAGTTTTTTAAAAAAAGGTAGTGATCTATTAGAACTGCTAACTTCTGCACTCGGACAGCTCGGGTGACTTTTTTGGTTAGGAGGAAGAAGATGATACCACTGCCAGCTTATCAGTGTCTGAGACTGGAAGATCATTCTCTGAGTACATAAACAGTAGGAATATATATGCCATAAATATATTTATAAATATGGTCAGGATAGTGTCTGTTTAAAGAGGAAAGGTCAGGATTAAGCCCTCAGGAATCTCATTTCAGAGAAACCGCAGCCTGCACTTCTGTAACTGTTTACACCTGCTCGCTCACATTTCACAGAGGAAATTGCCTTTATTACATTTTATTTTGTCTGTTTCTTGGAACTGGCACTGGGTAATTTCTATAATATAGGTAGTCTGTATTGAGATTCTCAGCCTCTGGGACACCACTGTGAAAGGATGTTGTACCTCTGAAGAGCATCTCAGCCCTTGTGCAGGCTGTCCTTGACACCAACACTGCCACAGAACCTCACATTGGTCAATCTTTGTACACTTTTTTAAAAATGAGCAGGTACTCTGTGATCTTATCTAGCTACTGATTTGTGGTAGCTGCTGATCTTATATGCTTTGCTGGTAGATGGATGATATGAGTTGTAAATTATTAAGGCAAAGAAAAGGCTGGCCTGTGAGATTACTAATCAATTTTCTAAAGAATTATCTAGCAGAAAGGCCAGCTTTAAATTGTTTCGTATTTCTTTTTAATTTAAACAAAGCCATCTAAGGTGACCTGCTGGCATCTGTCTATGTTGACTTTCACATATTTTATTAGCCTTTTAGTATTGCTTCTATTGCTCATCGGTGACTCTGAATGTCCCTGTAAAGTTTCCCAAGGAAAATAAAGGTGCTTACTGTGGAAATTATCCCCCTCATTTTGGGACACCTTACATTTATTAATATAATGCTCAAACTCTTTACATTTCTGCTTTTGAAAGAATGAATGGTAATTTAGGCTCTCCTGTGCAAGGTGCTGTGCTTCTTAATGGGGCATATACTCGATCTTGTGGACTGAATGAAAGAGATAAAACGTGGAAGAAAAATTATCACCTGCTTCTTTCACAGACGAGGAGCTGAGGTGCAGGAAGACTTGTTCAAGTTCATATAAAATAGGCTGTGGCATGGTTAGGTGCTGAACTTTGATGTCAGGCTCTTCATCTCTAGCCCAGGTACACACACATCCATCCTCAGACTTACAGACTTTTTCAGAGAAATAAGGATGAATGTTTTGGGAGAAGTTAGAATGAATTAAAGAGAGAAAATGATAATTTGTTAAGCTGGAGATTTGAAAGTCAATAGGAACAACATCACAAAAATCGCTGTATATCACTTGAGTTTTTAAAATATTTGATATGAAAGCTGCTTTGATTTTAGTGTGTAGAGAAAATTATCTGTCAGTTTCTCTAAAATTTGCTGTGTCTCAGACAAGAAAGGAAAAAGTCTTGATGTTTAAAAATAATTGGAGTTTGTTAATTTGCAGCTTTCACTTTTGCCTTCCAATAACTGCAGTGTAACAGTTACCAATTCTACAATCCAACATGTGATTATTCCCTTTGCTGTTGCCATCAGACACTTACAGTATTTCACATTACTTAAGAATTGAGGACCTCTCAGCTTTTTTGAATGGGAAAGCTGCCTGGGCTCACAATTCCTCTATTACACCCACGAGAATCTCACTTCTACTTTAAACAACATAAACCATTTATGTCAGTAACAGCAAGATCCTGCATTTGTTTAAGCTGCTTCAATAAAGGTAAAATACGCCTCAAATTATTTTATTTTCTATTTGGCTTCCAACATTCTTTCTTTCTGAGAGCAATTTTTATAATAAGAGGAAAATCCTGGGTAGGGCAAATGGTTTAAATATTTATATAGAGAGATTAAACCAGTTGCTGTAAACTTACTTAATCTGGGAAAGCCAAGCAGTAAAATGATAAGGTGAATTAGCAAAGATACAATAAACAGGAGCAGGGCTTGGAAAATGCAGGGGGAGCAATGCCAAGCAGCAAAGCATGGTGACACACTCCATTACCAAGGAGTCTGCAATGGTTGGGAGGTTCGGTTCAGTGATCAATGGCACCAAAAGCTCAGGTGATTTATTCATAAAGGCTCCGCTTAGCTTTGAAGTCAGAGGGAATTTTCCCTTAGTAAGGGCTTCAGGATGAGACCCCAGATGACAAAAGGCAATAGATCAAGAGGGATGTAATAAGTCTGCGAAATGTGGAATGTCACTTATGCACGTTCAAAGTCATTTCCCAGCCCTTGTCCCAGGCTGTGTGCCAAGCAAAGCTGGACCTTCATTACAAAGGAGTTACAAATTTTACAGAGTAAGGATAATATTGAGGCACTAGATAGGTGGGAAAAAAACCAAAACCAAAACCAAACCAAATCCACCTGACTGGACTTTAGCTAAATATTATAATATTTACAGAAAAGGATGTGAACCTTGACAGTGAGGTGACACAACTGGCACCAGCTCTTTCCTTTCCATTTCAACTCCGACCACATCAGCAAGTCTTCACTTTTATTGGACTTCAAGTATCACTTGCAAGCCCTTGGAAAAGGACAGACCTAAAGGTTTATCACAACAGGATCATAATGAAAGATGTATGTGTTCTTCTTCAAAGATCTTGTTAACCTGTTAAGGAGCACTTCTTGGTGTTTTTTTGTTTGGGTTTTTTTTGCATGTCTGCTGCAGTATAACAGGAGAGAAAAAATGAAACACCACTTTACAGCAAAGTGGGTTTTTTTCCTCTGTATTTTCAGTGTTGCTCTCAAGGACAATAGGTTATTAGTGGCCTTTCACTCTGCAGTGCAGGAACTTTCCAGGCTTCAGAAATTTCACCCTGTTGAGCGGATGCAATTCATTGAAGCTTTTTATTACTTTCCTGTTGCTAAAGTCTGTTTCGATTTTTGACAAAATAATTAACTGCTACTCAAAAACAGGAGAATGAAGCTGGGAGCATAAGAGTAAGAAGAAAGAGCTCCTCAAATAACCTAGGAATATGTGAACTGATTTCTTTGTTCAGCTACCGGTTCTGAAAAATCAGGGGAAATCATTTTGGATTGACTTTAACAAAAGCAAGTTAAAACCTAGAGGTTTTCTTGTTAAATTAGAACCTCTACTTGTTACAGACTTCTAAAAAGTTTGAGATTGTTTAGCATTAAATTTTTAAAAAGATGAATATATTTCATTTAGTAAAACTTTGAAATTATTTACTTGGGATTTTTTCCTCAAATTTTATCATCATTTTTCTGGTTAGAAAAAACTTTAAGGAATTGGCAAAGTATTGTTATATTAGCAATATGAATTGTCTTGTCTCTGTATTTTTGGAAAAGCTATAGGCAAAAAAATCTGCTAAGGACAAGTCTGATTGACAGACCAGAAAAGCAATGCACAAAGGAAAAAATCACTTTGTTTTTCATTAGCAGCTATTAGGCCTCTCCTTTACCCAGAGATAACAGCAAGCAACATATTTTTAATTATGTTATCCCTGAAAAGCATGCATGTGTGGACTGTGAAACAGAAGAGACACAATTTCTTCTTTAGCTGAAAGGGTTGGTAGAGAGCTGAGCACATCTTCTTGCCTCTGTTGGGATGCACTAAGGAGCAGAGAGCACAATTCCCTAAGATGAAGCAGTTAGCATAAGAGTTAATTGCAATGATTGCAGTAAAGGTAAAATAATTTTTTACTTGGAGAAGAGGAGAAGATTATTGAACAGGTTCTGAAGGCATAATTCCCAGCACAGACTGTCTCTTTTGTACCTCTCTGGCTTAGTGCAGGGCTGGCTTTGTGTGCCATCCCCACTGACACTCATGTGCCACCCTCCAGTGTCATAGGCAGCGATGCTACAGCCACCATCTCATACTCCAAGGGATCACTTTTCTGAAAACTGGGGGAAGGACAAGTCTTTCACTTCACCTAAGCTAAAAAAATATTTTCAATGTTATTTTCATTATTATACAGAGGTCAGTAACCGAAACATGCAAGTAGAAATGTAGTGAGTTCCAAATCCTCTGAATTCCTGCAGCTCTATTTACATATAATTTGTAATGTAAAAGGCACACTATGTGGTGTTCCATCCCAAGCAAGGAAGGGAGTAAAGCAGTCACCTAGAAATACAATCCAGGTGAAGCCATCAGCAATGATTCGCAGTGTAAGTGCATCAGGCAAATGTTCTTTTTACAACCATATCTGTGATGGTCCCAAAGAAACTGTGGAGATGCCAACAGTCCTGCAATGTGCAATGAGGTGCCACACTCCTGACAGCACTTGCAAGGATTTGACCATTAAATCTTCATAGTCAGACCATGGTAAACCTCATAAAACCAAAACTTCTTAATTACCTTGTAAACCATGAAATACGTTTGGCTGCTGCATTTTTTCTATTGCATAGGCAAGGTCTTAATTGCTCCTATTGAATATCTAATAATACTGACTACAGTTCTTGACTTGCTTTTTAGAAGTGTTGAATATTTGGAAAATTTCGTTTCTTCTATTGTAGAGATAACTTTGAGCTAATGTCCTGCAAGTCAGCTCCAAGATACTACCAGCAAACCAGGGAAACTCAGGTGTATTTTTTAAAATCTTACTGAAAAGTTTCAAAATGTGATCCACTGGAATTCATTTGAGTGTCAAAATTGGTATTAAAAAAATGGAACAAAAATGTCAAAGAATGAATAAAAGGAAGAAAATGTGGCACATTTATTCAGTCCATCACTGACACAAACCAGGGTCACCTGTCCTGAAAGCATTACTGGTAGATGTTTATTTAATCATATTTGAAAGCCTTTACTTCATGGAAAATCTATATTTTCTGCAATCTACTCTAGCTTTTAGTGGTCCTTACTGTTAGAAAACTGAAGATTGTCCTAATAAGCTCCCTTTGGGATTATTTTATCCAGACTGCACAAAACACTTTACTCAGAAAATTATCCTCAAACCATTTTATTCCTAATGCAATTTTTCCAGCTGCATCCTGCAAAGGACACGGGCTGGACCTGGCTGGATCAGACCTGCTGGGCATGCAGTAGATAAAAAAATGCTCAGTCATTCAAATTCCTACCATGATCAAGCAGCAACATTAAAGAAAATATCCCCTAGGTTTGGACTGAGGAATTAGGGCTCCTGCAGCTTGGGGATAATAAAAGCTGGGGAGGTGGAGTGGGAGCAGGGTTGATGGCACTACTGGGGACTGGAGGGTTGTCCATCAGTCACCCAGCCACCGCTGAGCAACCAAACCACTCTGAAATCTCCTGGGTGTCTGCATGCTTCTCCTGCTTACAGGACAGAAGCAAATCTTGTGCAGGAAGGGCCTCTGAGCCCTCCTGCAAAGGAAAGTAAATTACTCTGCCAGGTCTTGACATCCCCCAGGTGTCGTGATCCACCGCCCCGTGGGCTCCAAGCTTCTGCTGTGCTTGATGGATGATGTTCTCTGCTCAGAAACACACACATAAAACTTCCATTTGACTTTGGATTATCCTGGTGTGTTTATAACTCAAAGGGCAGCTTTTATTGAAACATTTCATTTATTGGAATAAATTAAATCCAGACATGTAGAACATATTTAAACTTTGGAACAGCAGAGACCATTTGTAAATAGAAGCAATCAAAGTAGACAGTGTTTAGCCTATAGTGGAGACATCAATGGACAGCTTGTAAGATAATGTATTGGAATTATACAGCGATCTTGTCATTGGTGACCCAAGAGTGTTTATAAAAGTTCTCTGCTGAAAATTTTTGAACTGATGGGCTGTTTAAAATAACCTTGGCCTAAAAAAAGGAGCAATTGACTGTCATTAATTATGAATATGTGCAAAGAGGATATAGATTTGTGTAAAATCAAATTGTTTTAAAAAATCAAAATAACGGATTTGCTATATCTGCAAGTGTGTTCCTTCCATTAGCTTTTTCTCTGGGTGATTTAAGAGAGTAATAATAAGGTTATTGGGTACGAAAAGTAAGGGTCAAGTCCTCAGCTGTATAAATCAGGGCTCAAATGTCAGCAGGTTACCAAAGTTTAACAACAGAACGGCTGTAAATGACTGTGTGCAGTCACCTGCTGTGCATGTGATACAAAAAGTGTTAAAACCTCAGTGACAGGTACAGCATGACATAACACACCGTGTTCTGACACAGTGTAAGAACTGAACAGGAACAGTTGTTTTCAATATCAAGGAAAAAATGAGCTCATAGTAATGCAGCCATTCCTCTAATAAGTATAGAGAAAGATTTTTTTTTTGCCTCAATCACAGTGTCACAGTGTTAACCAGTTTCATCACAACATCCAGAAAATAATTTGATATAGAAAACATGATGTTTTAAAAATGCTAAACTGCACATCTAATGAATTTAGTAACAGAACAAAGGTTATCATGCTTTATAACACATGAAAGCATGGCATACCCACAGTAGTGGACACTATATTTTGTAATATGTTCCAAATATCATGAGATAATACAAGATGAAATATGTTTCTGAAAGAAATATATCTTGAATTTTTATATTTTAACATTGTAGTCTGATTGTGTCCAAAGCTTCAATGTTTTGCTTGGATTCAAAAAGAAAAGAGCAGTTGAAATTTTCTCCCAAAGAGGAACTCCAATTTAATTGAAGTTTAGTAACACCATTTTATCTTGCTATTATCTAGAAGCAAAAATTAGCAGAGCTCTAGATCCAAGAGCATAGCTGATTTTATTCTTCCTGTATTTGTTTCTTTCTTTACTATTCATGCAGGGACAGCATCAACCAGACACATGCCTGGAACAATATCTCCTTCTATCAGATACCTTATAAGCAAACCGAGCTCTTTGAGAACTGGAACTATTTGTAGCTAAAATAAGACTTTTGCCCTTGAATAGTCTGCCTTAGTTATTCTCTCTCTGCTCAACAAAAATAAACTACCTGAAACTCTCTTATATTTTTCCTGACAAAGGTCTTAATTTCCTTCATTCCCAAAAGTTTTTGCTTTCCTCTTCCACTGAGTTTGTGCATCAGAACTTCCCCGTCCCACTTCATTACTAACCCCTCTCTACACCAGCTTCTTAAACCCTGCTGTAAGTACTCCAGGTTTTCAGCAGTATATGAGCAGAGTTGGTTGTAGATGACATCAATCAACCACATTTTTTCTGGCCCCAAAAGTTTATCATTAAATTGTTCTCAGAACTATTTCCATTGTTTTCCATCAGACAAGTAAAACCTGATTTTAGTTTCACCGCAGCTTCCTGCACCAAGGCAGCAGCTTTCATCCTCCTGATTATTCCGGACTGACATGTGCTTTGGGTTCTTTGCACTTCAGCCCTCTTCCATTTAGTAACAACATAATAATGGCACTTAACTCCTAGCCATGATGCCATTTTCTGTCAATGCTGCAGCCTCACAGCCCATTTCTAAACAGCTCACTCCATTTTGGGAATCAATAACCCAAGATGTATATATGGCTTTTCAATTTCTCACAAAGTGGCACTTTAATATGTCCCACAGGACCATCAGATGACCTAGGAAAACCTCTACGTGTTCTCAGTCTTGGCTTGGCTTGACCTGAAATTAGCAAATCCCCCAGACAAATTTGAATAGGCCAGTGGTAATTATAAACCAGCATTAGCATTTGTTGTCTCCCAGTGCTGCTGTTCTATTCTATGTCAATTTTGCTGTTCAGCTCTGATCTGTGTCTACTTAATGTGGGTGTTCCCAGAAATTAGGGGAAATACCAATTTTTTTCAGCTTGTTCATCAGCAACATACACAAAAGATCTTGTTCAGGATTCCTAGCAGTTTCCAAATCATGGCTAAATACTTGCCTTTAAAAAAAATAATATATCAATCATACCTGTGCAAGCTTTTACAACAGTCACAGTGTAAATGACAAACTCAGGCTATTCCTGCGTGGTAATAGTTCTTCTAAATGCATTACCAAGGTGCTATAATGTATGTGCCACGTGTGACACACTCACAAAAAGGCATATTATGAGAATAGTGGAACTTTACAATTGCATTTTACAAATAAAAGAAGCAAGTGCCCTTAGTCTACTTGTCTATTTTCTTTTTCCTCAATAATTAATAATTTTTATTAATATTACTTTTGAAGCCAGATTTAAGAACATGAATCTGCCCTCACCTATGCGAGCCCACTCCACTCTTGAGGCATCTCCGTGGGCAGACTGATGCCCAGATAATGCCTCATCAGTTCAGAGTTTCTCTACATGTTTCTGTTTGCACACAGGCAATTCTCCACCATCAAATAATATCCAAAAGTAATTGTAAATGAAACCTCTGAGTAAACTGCTTGGTTATCATTTTCCTCAGAGTATCAGTGTAGGACACAGGGCAGTTGAGCTGAACTCAAAGCCTTGCTATGTATATTTTGATTCCTACCTTTATTGCTGCCTTACTTTCTTTGTTGCATTAGCTCTACAAAGTGTGGCCTTTTATACATTCTCTCTTTATTTTTTTTCTGGCTTTAATTTAGATACTAGCTTTTCAGGGCTTTAAATTTCTCTATAAGAGCATACCTAGCATAACAGGGCTCTGATTTTCTTGGCACCCTGGTGTACTAATATGTAGTGTTATGACTACTATACAGTGTAATGCTGAGATCAGCATAAAGCTTCTCTGAGCCCACTCTGACTGTGGCAAAGCTCAGAGCTAATAAAAACAGATGAAATACAGTTCTAGGAAAGTTCTATTTAACTTGCCAGCTATTAGTATCTGGCAGTAGATAAATATCAAATATTAATATTTTTATTAACTGAGAATTCAGAAAGTAATCTAATTAGCACCCTAATGAAGAAAAATGTTTGCCAAAGAATTAATCACACCTTGCTATAGTTCACTCCATTAGTTTTGACATCTTCATTTTAAGGAATTGCCTCTGCATCCTGTTCTGGGCACCATTAAATGCAACTAATGGGGACAAAACAGCTGTTGTTGTATCATTTACTATGACCAGGACAGGGATGTGGTTACAAAGCTTTTAGTTAGAAATATTCTCAAGACAGATTCTGGAAGTCAGCAGGCTCTAGCAAGGGAGCATCAGGAAATATATTTTCCCCAGTATGGAGACAGGGAGGGATTTCTCCACTCTCTGCTCTCTCCTGGCTCTAAGCCACCTGTTGATCTTGCTCATGCCTTAGGGACTTCATAGCAGCTGTAATGGACCTGGTGGGACCTGGAAATAATGGTTGTAAAAAAGGAAAGATATTTTCCACGTTGCTTATCTACACCTCGGCTGCAAACAGAAAGAACTTGCATGGTTGTATCTCAGAGAACAACACAGCAAACAACAGCGAAACAAAGTGATGAAGTTTTTCCAGCCCACCCTGTGCAAGCTGGCAGGGTTGTTTCCAAGAATAGACACTGAAGTCAATTTTCCAGACTAGTTTTAAGATTCCCAAGTGATGAGGTACCCTGGGGGATTTTTTAATGAGACTTCTTTACCTGCTGTCCTGATGTACAACCTTCATTTTTCTTTTTCCACTTTTCATGAAAGTACCCCAGGTTACAAAATTAAGCATGTTATGTCATTTGATTGCTATCTTTCCTAACTCTGCAGCACAAAAATTAGGAAAAAATACTATTAAAAGAAAATTAACATATGTCATAGTAGAAATAAAACAATGTTAATTATTTTTACTTTATGAAAAAATATCTTCGATTAGTAAGTTTAATGCCACAGAACATGTAAGTATACATAATTATAGTACATACAGCCTTCATAGTCTGTAGACAAAATTGTTTTGCCTTTATGTTGCCTTATTTCACATAAGGGGAAAATCTGTTGCAGATTTTAAATGAACTGTTTGAGATGAGCAATCCCAGATTTTCAGAGTGAGGAGTCAGGAAGTCACTGTCTACTGCCTGCCCCTTCGCCCTAAACCTCACCTTTCTCTTTGCTATGCTATAAACTAATTGAGATATATGTGCACGTCAAACACAATACACACCATGATAGAAGATGTTGTTGTGCTTTTGATTACAAAAGGACAGTAAAAGCTAAACACCTCTAAAACCCTAAGGCAAAAATGGGAGTAAGTAGTGTTATACGAGTATGGGTTTAAACAAAGAGAAAATGTTTGTATGAGATGGCAGGGAAGATCCAAGGAATTATCTACTTTGCTGGGCTATAAAATGAAGTGGAAAGCAGCAGCCATAAAACACTAGTAGGAAAGGTGGCTTCATTTCTGCACCAGTTTGTAGAGCTTTTAAGTTGGCTACTTTAGCTCCATCCCTACACAGCATGTATGCTGCCAAAGATAGAACATTACTTAAATTTCCTCCAGCCTCCCCATCCTTTAAGCATCACTGATAAGCAGTGGAACAGTAATTCCTCACCTTCTGCCTCTTGCATTTTCTCTGAGTCTCTTTAGGAGCTCATATTCGTGTGTTTCCAATAATGAAGGCTTTCTGCTGAAAACTCTTACATATTTAAACAGTATTTTCGAGTGAATGTAGTCTTCTAAACTTCCAGTCAAGAAAGCAAAAAAGAACCCAATTTCAAGGAAAGAGGCTATCAACCAGATGGGTAAAAATATGTTCTCTGTGTGCCTGCACTAAAACGAGAGAAGTCATAAAGCAGGATGAATTGATCTTCTAAAATATGTTAGTGTTGTATCTTTACTGTCCTTTTTCTTTCATAATACTTGAAAGATGTTTTTCTCTTGAGTAAAAAGTCAAGCTGGAAAACAAGCCTCCCTGCAACCTCAGCTGGTGGGTCCTGGGAATTGAGAGTGCAGAGGACTGCAAAAAGTCTTCTTGAGGGATTTTGTCTTCAAATTAGCAGAACCAAATCAGACCCAGGACTAGGGAAACCAGGGGTCTGGAGAAATGAGTCACTCAGTCAGAACTTTGGGTGTACATTCAAACATTTAAAGAAAAGGTCTATTTTAGTGTCATGCTGAGTAACCAATGTCCTCTTTAGGACTTACTGAGACCATTCAATGAGGTGCCTCAGAGTAGCTAAGGAGCATGAATTAAGGCAATCATTTTTCAATAAGTTTGTTCAAAAGCTTTGATTGCTTAGTGGCACCAGACCTCTCTGTAAAGCTTGCTCATTATTAGGAACAATGAATAGAAGCTTATTATCAACTCAAAGTTAACAGTGACATTTTGATGGAGAACCCAAACCACAATTCCTTCCTAGCAGGAGCTAGTCCTGAACAGTTTACTTAGGAAAGCAAGTGCTTCAGTGCTGTTTGGCTTTTCAGATATACTCCTGGTTGGAAATGTGGAGAAGGAACTTGGCCCAGGGGGAGCCAGAGTCCTTCAGGGTCTCTGTGAGACCTGGGCTCAACACTGAAAGAGCAGAAATTATTATGTAAGACACAAGGAGAAAAGATGGAGTGGTCAGACTCTTTCTAAAACCAATTAAAGGATAAAAAAATGAATATTGAAGACTTTATTTTCTTCCTGGTGGTGTGAGAGTACTCAGTACAAGAGACTAGTATCTTTTCTACATCAGAAGAATGGGGACTGACATAAATAATCTACATAAATCTAATCAAGCCCTGCTTTGTAGTGCAGAGCTTTTCCCATATCCACAGATGTAAGGCAAATAAGCTGAAATCAGAGTAAATCAGCCTCCTTGCAGTGGTGTAAAACCAACATAAATGATGGGAGAATCAGGCCAAGTGAGAAAGAAAAGAGAGGGCAAAGTACAAGCTGGCTCCAGGGAGCAGTGAGGGGAAAAGAAGCTCCAAAACAACACTGAAAAATGTTTTTTCCTTTCCTATCCCTACTACTGAACACATGAAAAAAATAGCCTCCCAAGGGAAGAGATCATTGTGGAAACTTAACAACACTTTGAAATGCATTTTATTTTACCCACATTCATCTGAGAGACTGGAAAAAAGAGATAAGAGGAGAAAATGGTATGAGGAACAAAATATTAACAAACACAGAAAATATCAGAAGCACAAATTATTGCATATTTGATATTTTGACTTTTTGACCTTTGTGCTTCCCTAAAAGCACTTCTATTTGCATGTATTTTTGAATTAATTAATTGAAATTACATTAATATATTTCCTTTCACTCACATAAGGTCTTAAGGCATTTTACCAGCTAGGGAAAAGGGGAATCACCAATAATTGCAAGGTCACTTGGAAAGGAGCTTGCTCATCTTTCACTCTTTCTCTGACATTTTGCTATTTCTCATGACCCTGTCTGGAAAACAGCAGTGTAGAGACAAAAGGTATAATTCACCTAGCAAGAATTTAGTTGGGATGAGAACTTCTCTGTTGGATCCCATCGTATCCACAGGGATTAAGATCTTTTTTTTGACTGTGGCACTGTGTGTGCCATCTCCTGTCCTTGCTGAATGTGACAGTTTCTTGTGGCATTGGAAACATTCAAACCATTCAACTGGAGCCCTGAAAATCCCATCACAACCTGAGGAGAAAATATTTTTTCTTTTATTTCCAAATTATTTTTTAAAAAATTACCAATAAATAATAGTGGTCACTGAGGAAGACTACTATCTGCCTGCCTGGTGGCACAGGATACTCTCCAGAGAACATATATTAATCTAATTTAAAATTTTAATTTTGCATGTGCTGTTCATTTCTACATGCTTTTTCATGTAGCAAGCTATGGAGCAATGAAATTCACTTTAATTTTCCACTTCTCTTGGATGCAATGACAAGCTTAGGCTGATTCAGCAGAGTAGAAATAATTTTGACACTTGCAGTTACCAGATGAGGTTTAATATAGGAATTCAAGCTCTCATGGGAAATCTGCAAGTGCTTGCAGATTCATAAGTTTATCCATAAATATTTAAGAATTTGCAAGTATTAGAGGCCCATTTTCAAATAAGAAAATTAAAAAAAAAATAAGTAGAAGAAGAAAAAAATCCTTAAAGCATTTTGGGAATTTCACATAACAGACAGCTAACAAAAATTCACCTCGTTGATAGTAAAGGTGATCCACAGACAAAAGAGTTTTGTTAGATCTATTACCAGTTCTCATGCTAAGAATAATGGTTGCATCTCTCTGGAAGTCTGCAGTGTAGCTGTGTGCAGATATCCATCTCCCTCTCCCAGCACAAAGCAGCCTCCTTTGAAGGCCAAGTGATTAAATCTCCCCTACAACATTTCCCCGGGCAGATCTATTCCGCTAAAACCCCGGAGCAAATCCAGATTAGGATTTGGGAGAAAATCTGCCAAGTGGGACAGCATCTGGGAGAATGTGTAATGTGTTGATGGCCCAGCTTTCCTCCCAAATTCAAGCAGTGGCTTGTGGCTCCCCTGGGACTGCCAGCACGAAGGGCAGGAGTCAATCAACCATGCAGGGAAAAAACCCTCAAGAAACACCACAGCACCGCAGGGTTCCCCAATCCGAGCAGGAATATGCACAGCTGATTTCCTCCCAAGAGTCTGCTGCAACCTTTCCTGCTCCCCCCTTCTCCCTCTATTTTTGGATGTGGTGTTTTGACAGACTGACTGGCTCCTCCAGGAGCTCAGCAGGAAGGCCACTGTGGGGACTTCTGGTTGGAGACCAACAACTTTGTGACGATGGATGCTCAGTGGTTTAACAGGACCCTGCTGGATCCAAACTACCCGGCTCTGCCAGGTGACCCGAGTCCTTGGGGATTCCATTCCCTTCCTGGATGGGGTGTCACTCCTCCTCTTGCCCAAACTGCCTTTTCCCATGTATCCTGCCACACTAAAGCTTTGGTCAGCTTTGGCCACATTGCTGTGTCATGATATTCCCCTGGATCCCAGGAGTCTGACACTTTTCCCAAAGCGGGCTGCTTTCAGAGCTGGTCAGTGAGGGTGGCACGCTGCAACACCCCGCGCAGGGAAGGCATTCCCATTGGGAATTGTCAGCTTGCCTAAGGAGAAATCTCAGTCATCCTAGTACAGTTCAATTTCTGCAGAAGTTGCTGACAGGGGCTAAAATTTTGCACTTCTGGTATATTGGTTTTATTGTTCTGTGTGTTACAGAAAGCCTTGGCTGGACTGTACGGCCCGCCTCCGAACTAGTTTTAAGCACTTAAAACCACGCTGATGGAGCCAAGCTCCTCCCTGCTAGAGTATCTGAATGTCCTCCACATGTTCCAGAGAGACTTCCAGATGACATTGCATTCTCCACAGACACCTGAGCTACTCATCTTAAGATACTTGATGTGAATGTACTCAACCATCTTCCCTTCCCTTTGGTCATTTTTAATGTTTTTTGGCTTTATTCACTTTATTTAATGTTATTTGGCTTTATTAATTTTATTATGAGAATGGACCTCATCATCTCTGTGTTTTGTTTGGAAACAGCTGTTCATAGAGATTTCTACATGTTGCTGGTCACAGCATCTAGAGATTAATATTTGGGGTCACAATATGTGAACACATAATGAAAGAAAGCATCTATAAAATGTTCTGAAACAGGGGCAGGGAGGACACAGTGTGTGGACAAGGAATTGCTACGATCACCCAAGCTGCAGGTGTAAAATTTATGCATAGGGAGATAAATTATTTACTTAAAACTATAGTTCAAGTCTGTGGCATGGAGAATTAAACCCCAGTCTCCCAGCCTCAATACATTAACAGCAAACTCATCTTTCCCAGCGTGTAAATATTTGTAAGCAGAATTTTTCTGTTTAATGACTTGATGTTTTGTATGCTAAAAGATTACACTTCCTCCCTGTGAATTTCTGAGTCCTGGCCCCAGAGTCACAGGGCAGAGCATCTTATTATGAACAAGAAGTAGCAGGTAATACATTGGAAGCTATTGCTACTTTTATCTTCTGCAAGATTTTCTCTGGGATCTGTCATCCAAGCATCAGCCTATTCCCCGGTGGGATCAGGTGGCTGTTTCTCACAAACATGCAATAAATGATATTACCAAAAGCTACATAAATAAAAAATAAACACCACCAGAAATTTCATGACAGCTTGATATGTACCGAGGCAGGGAGGGATTTGTGATGGAAGGGGACGAGCTGCTTATACTTTAGCAGTGAATAAATTAAAGGATTAGTGCCTGGGGTATTGTCGCAAGGGCTAAAAGTGTTTGTCTGCAGCCAGAGGGAACAGGCTCCAGGGTTATTATATTTTCCCAAGCACAATGATAAAACACATGCATGCAGTGTCTGGAGATTTTTCCCACTCATAACATACCTCCAGGACATCTGCCTTAGCTAACTTTGTTGTGCCTGCCATTCTGTAGGTAGTTTCTTTAGAAAAAGACATACGGTGTTCCCATTTTGCTGAGTGTGCAGCATATTCACATCCCCATTTCTGATCTGAAGCCTGGTGTAGAACAATCTGGTCGAGGTTAAAGGTTTGTTTAACCTGCAGGATGGACTTTAGAATTAAAGATATAAATAAATAACGTAAGGCTCCTGGAAACGGTAATATTCTCAACATGACATGACACACACAGGAATAAAGTAAAAAGGTTTTTTACCCCTAAACTAATTATTTCTTAATATAGGGGTCTTTAATGCACAGAAGTTAGAATACGAAGCCCTAATTTTGAAGTTCTCTTGGCCTTACTCAGAATCATTTCTTGCCCAGTGAGCATAGTGGGATTTTAGTCATCAAACAACTAATTGAGCATTTTATGTAGATGAACCTTAAGCTTGATATTACAGGTGAAGGGGACACACGGGCCATTCTGTACTGCAGGATGTAAGAAGAGAGGACTTTGAGATCCTGGGTAAAAATGTTGATACAAAATTTTGGGTACTGGATATTTGAGGTTAAATAGAGCAGAAAATAATACAGAAATTATGAATTAATTTAACAGCATATGGCCTAATAGTGTAAGATAGTTACAGGTTTGGCATAGTGTTTTACTTTTTGAAACAGTTGTAGAAACTTTTGTGGAAGTTTTTGTGGAATATTTTGACTTTATTTTCCTGATAATAAAGGTTTTAAAACTACTCAACTCCCAGCACTGGAGGAGTATGTACCTTTCCATTTCACCAATTTTATTTTCCTCTAATCATCAGGCTTAGTAGCATCCTTCCACTGCTTATTAGCATCCTTCCACTGCCCCAAAATTTAAAAAACATAAAAATCACTGAGTACTAAAAAAGAACACTCCAGCTTCTCTGGAGCTGTGCTGGCTGATGATTTGCTTTCTGCTTTCTAGCCTGGGTAATCTCCCACCCAAACCCCCACTGCCAGGAGCAGCCCACGTGTGCAACAGTGGGCTACCTGAGCAGGACCCCTCCACTCTGCCTGAGGATCCATCCTAGAGCCACTGTGAAGAGGGGCTCAGCTGGGACCCCATGGAGGTGAAGGGCTCCTGTCTGCTCTCCCACCACTCAAAAGAGACCAAAGCAATCACACCTTTCAGGTTAGGTTTGGTGTGGGGTTTTGGATGCTGATTTTTTTAATTTTTCATAGAGAAACACACTTGATTCGCTGATTATGTAGAAGAAACTTTGCAACAACAACAATTATTTAAACAAGTCCAATATTTCAAAACCTATCTATCTCCAGCTAGGAAGTAAGAAAGATACATAAAACTTGGGGGATGCATAAAAACCTGTCTGAAATGTCTAGCCCACCATTAGGTTTTTGCTCCTGTTTTAACCTTAGGGCATGCAGTATTAGCTAATGGATTTCAAACCAGATGTAGCTCAGTGGAGAAGGCTTTTCAATTTTATCTGCAGCAGAAAAAGTGAGTTTTCACACAGCATTTATATTCCTTGTTGAACTGGAGACCATTTGCCTTTGATCATCATAAAGAAATATAAATCAGCTGTAGCATTCCTTTTGATTATTTACCATTCTACACAGAACCCTCAGGCAGAAGAGACTTGTGTTTGCTCTTGATTAATTTGCTGTTGTATCTTTTAGAGGCGTGTGCTGGTTGTAGATGGCTGTAGCAGAGATATAAGGTTTTTTATGTGCAAACAGTGAACAAGTCATATCATTTCCTCTTATTAGTCCCATTTCAGGAGAGATGCAGACAAGCCATAAAACTACCAGGTTTTAAACAAATGAGGTGGGAAGTTGTGGATATGAGGGGGTTCTATAGGCAGCTATCATTTCACATTTCTACTGAAAAAAATGCACTGTAATTTCATAGCAGTGCTCGTAGGCACTATTAGACCAGGAATTACTTGGAAGTTAACCCACTGCACATTAATTAGAAATTGCTTGAATTAAGTTAGTTTTCTGGAATCTTTTTGACATATAGAAAAAGATTCTTAAAAAATTCAGCTTCAGAGAAAATGTACTGAAACAGTTGTCTCCTTCCTGATAATTTACAAAATCCTGTAAATCCTGGGTTTGAGGGAAAAGCTTTCAAAATGAGAAATGCAGTATTGCATTATGAGGATGAGAAAGACTTGATTTCTTTTATGTATTATGAAACAAGGTGGATGAATGCAGATGGAGACAAGGCATGGGAATGAGTGACATGATGTAGAGCATGGAGAATACTCAACTCTCTGCCTCTCAAGTCCCGAGAGCTGAAGGTAGTGGGCTTCAGGCCACCTAATACAGGAAATATAGTCTGCAAAGAGTCAGCCCTCCTTGCCTCAAATGAGAAGGGTAGTCTGAGCAGGAGAGAGAAAGAAGGGCTTCTGCATTTTATAAACACACACAATAAAACCCAAAAGACTTGGAGATAGAGTCTGTGTTTCTGTCCCAGACTGCAGCAAGTGAAACTCCTGCTTTTGGTACAATTACCTGGAAAGCCCTTTGGTTTGTCTTATTTCAACCTAACATTATNCAGTATGCAAACAGCAAGTAAACATCCCCGCGGCCAACCCTCTGCAACCGTCCCCACCCCTTCTCGGCACCCGCCGGCGCGAACATCCAATTACACCCTTTTAGATGTTAATGAACAAACAAACATCTCTTTCACAATTATACATGACTAAATACTGAGGGGGTTTTGGTTGGTTGTTTTTGTTACCCAGTGGTGGGCAGAGTGACCATGGATTTGGGTAAGAACACAGAGTAGTACCAATGCATCCAATTTTATTAAAATATAAATGTTAATATATGTACTGGTATTGCTGACTGTCAAAAGTTACTCCTGGAGTGGTTAAATCCTTGGGGCTGCAGTACTGTTAGCAATAAAAATATTCAAAGTGCAGGAAAGTTACACCTATTCAGAAGCATTTTGTGAAGTTAATGTAGGACATTAACTTAAATTACTGATTTGGGTGTGAAAGGGGATGGGTAAAAGATAAAGATGAAATAAAATTAGACTTCCTAGTAAGCCTGTTCTAAAACAAATCAGGGGTCTTCATCTGGTTCTCAAGCCATTAAATTGCACATATTTCTCTTTCTAGTAGTAAATATCAGTTGCCTTTTATTCACATGTAAGACTCCCAAATATAATTTTAAGTAGGTTTATTTGAAGCTCCTTTTCTTAGGCATCAACAACTGTCAGAAACATGGAATAGGCAGGTAGGGTTTTGACAGTCAATGGACACACCAAGAAGAGGGTTTTTAAGAGCATTATGTTTAGCCTAGCAGGGATGTCTTGAAAGTCAATGGCAAATGCTCTCACTGACTTTGGCAGAGCAAAGTCAGGCTGGTTATAGTCTCTTCTGGAAAACACCTCCTTGTTTATCCAAAGGTTATTTGAACTATCAGACTCTTAAATCTGCAAAAATAGTCCAGTAATCTCTTGAGAAAAAAAGATTTATTGTTGAAAGAAACATTTGTTGTACTCCTTCCTTTTGATTACGACAGGAAAACCTCCAAACCTGCCTTTTTTGTTGCAGGATTTTTACACAGCTGCCTCTGGTCCTCAGGTCCTGAAGGCACTTGTAAACCTGCTCATGGATACATCCACAGCTGCCACAGCTGGATCAGCACTGCAGCCATCCATGATGGCTGCCTTTGGCTTCATAGCAAGCCTTCAAGAAGACCTGAAAGCCATGCAGGTATTTGGATATGAATATAAACAAAGCAACACTGTACAGATGGTATCTATCCAAAATAGTGTTTCTGTGGTCCCTTGGGAGATGTAATGCTGTCGGCTTTGGAAGTTAAAGGTGCTCTAGGAATTAAAAACACTGCTTGTATGCCTGGGGATACAGTTTTTCACCACAAATATTTGCAAATTAAGCAGAGAAGACTAAGGAACCTGTTGTTACCTCATTTCCTCTGTCTTTTGGCAGGCGGGGGGTGGATCTGAGAAATTAATTTAGATTTTTCTAGCGTACAGGCCAGTGACTGCCCAACCTGCTGCTCGTTCATTCTCTATGAATATGTTAAATTGTTTAATAAAATAAATATAAAAGATGAGAAATATTATAGGGATTTTAAGAAAGTGTTTCTGAATGTGAAGCTGTTGTTTGCCAGGTGCTGTGTGTTTTGTGGGTTGGACATCTGCCTCCACCAGCAGCAAGAACAAAATACTGCAGGGTCAAGGCGGTAATGGTGGCTGTTGCTACTTTGCAATTTCTTGGTGACAGTGATAGATTTTAAAACAAATTGGTGCTTAGATTCCAGGGAAAAATTCTGCAGCAGATCACAGCACTATCAAGGGGGTGAGAACCAGAGCCTAATGTCTCTCTCAGTGTCTTTCTACCATCTACTTGTCACTGTTGCATGGCACTGGGCAATGCTTCACGCCTGCCCCTGCCCAAGTAATGCTAAAATAGTGTTCCAGCCCTCTCCTATAAACACTTTAGTACATTTTTAGTGCTTTTCCTGTATGTGTGGTAGATAGGGAAAAGAAGAAAGAAGGAATCCTATCACACATGAAGTTGTTTGTCCTGTCCCCACCAGTTATTTGATATATCACAGACCAAGACCAAGGGAAATAGATATCATCTAAATCATCAGAGAGGGCATTCTGATGAAAAACAAATCCATTAAGGACATCCAGTCTTGCAACAGATTCATTGGCGAGACCCGAATCTGAAGACCTTTAACTGACAAAGGGCTCCTACAGACACTCCTACAGATAATTTGTGATATAGTGAGGAATAGAGTGAACTGCTGGAAATCTTGACTTTGTGGTACGTACATATGGGCCACTGAGCCAAGATCTGCTTACCCCATGTCCCATGTGTTCTTTGAAATAGTGCCATCCCATACCCAACATTCCAAATCAAATGTACTGGCCATCATCAAAAACCTTAACACAAAAAGCAACAGATTTAATGAAGGCACCTGGAAATTCATGGACCAGCTGAAGCTATTGGCTGTACCTAGGACAGAGACAGCTGTTTGTTGAAAAAATAAATCTGCCACCAAGGAAAATGCAAAGTGTACTATTGCCAAGTTATAACAGCAAAATGGGGCTGTATTTCCTTTTATTTCATAGAGCAGACAGCACGGATGGTTGCTATACTTTGATGTAGTTATCAATGCTATTCAACTTCACTGCAGCAAACATAAAAAAAATATCCCTAAAACTGACTGCTGGAGAAACTGAGATGGTCTTGAGATCGGGGCTTCATTGACACTGTCTGTCCCATCACTTCACATGGAGAGCATCAACTTCCAGGTGACTTGTGCTCTGCAGTGTTCACAGAGACCCAGAAAGTGACTGCTGAGAAAAAAAAAATTATTCTAAGGGGCAAGAAGAAAACATCCTTTCCTGCAGCATTTTGAATTTGTCATCAGACAATCCTGAAGTTTGTATTTTTTAACGCGTTTGCAATGACTCCCATGTACTTTGATGTGAAACTGCTGTAAGCAGCAGAAATTGCACGCTGGTTGCGAAGGGAGTTAGCACCACCGAGCATCCTGTTACTGTTAAGTTGCTGTAGACTAATACAGTATCCCTGGGCTGCAGCTGCCAATCTATTTAATCAGATCCACTGTCATTTGCTGTCATTTCTACAAGTACTATAGGTCTAAATTAGAGGCTGGATCTCTTCACCTTGTCATTAAGGAACTATGAAAGAGCACTGGCCATGGTAGGTTGTGATTATTTTGACAAGAGGATCATATTAAACCTCTGTACTCCCCCAGAGCAAATCACACTTGATCATTATAATTGAGAGGTACATTTCCTTAGACTGATGACTTCTATCTTTGTAGCATTGCTTTTCAGCCTAGAATATTACTTGTTTCCCTCCTTCCCTGCCACTAAGCACTACATGAGCAGGTGTAGAGTTTTATCCTTTGCCATCCCTATAATCTGCAGTTATTTCTGCAAGATAGCCCTTTGAATAAGGTATTTCAATTGCAGTGATTTGATTCTTTTACCAATGTTTACATAAATAAAACAAGCCATAACAATCCCATTTGGAGCTTACGTGATTGTACTCACTTCCTTTGATCCCCAACCATTTGAAATGTGATTCCTTTCCTTGGTACAGATACTGTCAAATAGAAACATCTCTCAGCTCTATTCAGTCCAGGGCTATTATTTTTAACAACCTCCACTTGAAATAAAAAATAAATAAATTAATAACCTTGTTCCTAGCAAAGTGATGAGTGGAACCATTTTTTTCTGGCTTAAATTATTGATTGCCCTTAAGCATCTTATTTCAAACATTTTCAAAGGAGAAGCAAACAAGAATGTATTTTACAAATAAGAATCAGTTTAATGAAAAGTTCCATAAGACAAATTGATTATGATTCTTGCTTGGTTTTGAGTAAGAACATTTTAAATTTATTTTGGAAACTATTTTTCTAGTTACATTCCTGGACTCGTTATTTACTGAACTTCATAATGTACATATGGATGAAAACTGTAAAGAGAAAGTTTATTAGAAAATGACAATGATTTTCTAAAAGGGGGATTTACTGAAACGGATCCTTACTTGCTAAGACTGCAGAATGTATTTATATAAGTGATTCACCATACGGATGTGGGAAAATGTTCAAATATTTGTGTATCAAGTTTCAGACTTTCATAAATGTTTGCTACAGAAAGTAACACTGACTATGAAATATCCTTTTTGCTACAGAAAGTAACACTGCCTATAAAATATCTTTTGGCTTCAAATCATACATTTAATTCAGGAAACCCAAAATGACAGAATGAACCAGATGCACAAGCAAGAGACTATTACCTGGCCGTATGTCCCCATCGTGAAATTGAATTCGTGATGTGACCCTTCCTGCCACATCCACAATTACACAGCAATCACTAAATCCATCTATGCCAAATCCATCCATTCTGTGTGTTTTTCAGGTATTGAAATTATATATCCTACTAGGACTTGACCCAAAAGATAGTATCAGCAGCAGCTGGTGAGCGTTAGTGTCTGCCACAAGCGATCCCTGTAGCTGGCAATTCCCCATCTCACCCTTCCTGGGCAGAGAAGAAGAATCCTACCATTGGTGTGTAGGATTAGTGGTGCAGAATCAGTGCAGAGAGCTGCTCCCTCACATTACTGTTAATACAGTCCAGGTTAGTGAAGTTGGAGGAGCTCCCAATGAGAAGATAGACCTTAAAACCTGTGTTCTAACAACATATGGTTTGTAGGGCCATGTCCTACAGTGGTTGCCCTGCTCTGGAAGGTGGGTTTGACTAGATGATCTTTCAAGGTCCCTTCCAACCCCTAACATTCTGTGATTCTGTGATCCTACAGCTGAAATCTCTCCTGGCAATTGGAACAGCAACGTAGTTCCAATTATTATTATTATTATCCTCTCCCTCAGGATAAAAAAAGAGCTGCCCCCCAAACTCTAGGTGAAACAGGTTTAAAGAAGGAAAGACTGACAGACTATGACCAAAATTGTACTTACATTGATGGGCAAGTCTTAGCCATGGCAAAAACATGAATATTTTAGTAAAGTTATTTATTGTTAGATTTATTTTTTTGTTCTGTTTTCATTTCCATTGTCCTTGGAATATATGGATTGTTTTTCTCAGCATAATGAAGTTGAATGAAAAGGAAAAAAATTCATAGCTGTTACTGCTTTTTGTAGTTTGGAAAACAAGAACTTGCAGAGAAAATGCAGTATGACATACCCATTGCTGCAAATGCTGTATGCTAATTTAAATAACTGAAAAATGCAAGTCAACATAATTATCTGACATAGCTCATAAAAATTGCTGCTACTGCAGTGTTAACTTCAAAAGTGAGCAAATGCAGGAACACCTTCTTGCCCACAGAGGTCATGAAGGGTACTATCAGCTGAAAATACTGTCATTATTCACAGGGCTGCAGTTCAGCTGGTGTAAAATATGATGCACTGCCATTTAACAGGCCCACAAAAATCATACAAATCTGTTTGAATCAGGTAACCACAGGTACCTCTGGGACAACCTCTTTGAACAGAAGATATTTTGGAAAGCACATCTACTTCATGTCTTCATCCAAGGAAACAACCACAAATCAATTAGATTAGAGCAATGACTGGGTGATGCAGGAGTTAAGGTTGTGGATGTCAGCATTTCTATTAGGCTGATAAGTAACCTGCTGTGAAAAATCTAAACAGGAGCATAGATGGTCTCGGCAAATAAGTTGTCTTATTTTTTTCTCTAAATTTTAAATCATTGGTCATTTTGAACACAAGTCAGTTTCAATTTACTGCTGTGTGCCTGCCAACTTCAAGAACATCCTTGTGCAGACATTAATACCTGAAATACCATGTGCAAATTTAATTTATTGGGTAAGGTTTTGAAAATGAATGCTCAGTTAGTCTCTGCTGGTGGTAATGGAGGAGTTAAGGCTCCCAGCAATTTCGTGGAATGTGGGCTTTAAAAATTTATTAATAAAAAACGATCCAGCAAGTTTAGTCATCTTGGGTTCCTTTAATGAAAAGATGTTTAAATATATAAACACATAAAGCAAATATTCAACTAAAAATGATTCACAGATGCATTTTTAAAGCTTCTGTGACAGATTTTAATATAAAGTTGAACAAAATTGCCAGAATAAAGCTTGTGGATATTGAATTTTTGGCTTTGTTATTCTTTTAAGAATATATGATATGTTCAGAAGAGAGATTCACCCATAGAGAAGTCTTGCAAAATAGACAAGATCTTACATAGGCCAAATTAACCTGGAAGGAACAAAAAGGCATATCACCAGTGAAAACTGAGAAGACTTAATAAGTCACAATGCCATGTGGAATCAGGATGCCCCGGGGCAGATTTCACACAAAACATTTTTCCAGCCACTCACCTGGAAATCAGGACACTAAAGGGGTTCTTTTTGTTTGTCATTTTAGAGTCCCAGAGGGACTGAGGTTGGAGGCACTTGTGGAGACCATCTAGCTCAACCCCTGCTTGAGCAAAGGCAGCCAGAGCAGGCTGGACTTCAAATATTTCCAAGGATGGAGACTCCACGGCTTCTCTGGGCAACCTAACCCTGTGCTTGACCACATTCTCTTATATTTAAACAGAATCACCTGTATTTCACTTTGTGCTTGTTGACTCTTGGCCAATAACTGCACACCACTGAGAAGAACTCTGTCCCATCTGAGGTCATTAGTGAAGAAGCTAAACAGTGTCTGTACCAAGGGAAGTAAATATTATGCCCTCAGCAGTAATGAATTAGATTTCTACATATGATAAATGTTCATTGGATGAAAATTATGTATATTTTTTTTCCATTTTCCTCCTCACTAGCAGTACAGAACAGAACACAAGTGCACCTTGGGGAACAAAATTAATATATTCAAATAAGTTTTTTTGCATCTTGAAAATAAGCTCCAAACAAATTCCATAATACATTCAATCTCGTTTCAAACTTTATGGCTGTATCATGAAGGAACATTCAGTTTGTTAACAAACTAACCAAGCAAAAAAGATTTTACATATAAATTTTTAACAATGTGTTTTGAAATTAAATCTTAGTTGTGTTGACCCCTGTGTCTGTGCTAAACCTAGAGACTAGCTCTCTTTTCCAATGGGCTTGTAACACATTGAATATCACTACCAAGAACAAAGGTGTTTTTGACAAACTCTCTTTGGAAATGCCTTTTAAAACTGTAGCTATAGGTTGAAAAATTAAAAAAAGTAATTGCTTGGCTTTCAGTTAACCCTGCAGAATATTGATAATAATATTTTACCTAAGATAGTTATAATTGTTTTGTTTCAGGAAGCCACATTCTAATCACATAAAGACACTTCAGGGTGTCTGCCCTAACAATAGCCTGTCCTGCTGTGCCTTATTACTTAAACGTGCTTGCAATTTGCTCTCCCTGCTGACTATTCATTTGTCTTTTCTAGGCATAGATTGATAGCAACTTTTACCAAGTTGTATTTGTTTTACTAAGAAGAGTGTTGATCAATACCAGATGAGCAGAGACAATCAAACTCATTTTTCTAATGACACCTTTTCTCCAGAAAGCCTGATGAGATGTGTTTATTTGTACCATAGCTTACAATCAATTACTGCATATAGATGAGTAGCGAGATAATAAACAAATGATCAAATAATAATAATGGTTTCCCCATTTAGCAGGGCTGGTTACTGTGCAGGAAAATTTGAGCAATCCTGGGAATTTAATGTGAAACCAGTCATGGGTCCTTACTGCTCATCTCAGAAAGCCAGACACGTCCAGTTTGGTTGTTTTGGGACTGTTATAAGACACATGGACTTACTGGCCACAAGGTATTTGGGAATATAGTACTAAATGCCATGGATAGAGACCAGCCACTTATGTCTGTGGCAGCCCTCTCATCAGTAGGTATGAATGTGCTAATGTGAAATGGGGCATTAAACATTTCTCCATATGGAAATATAGACAGGGTCTATATTCTTCACTGTAAAGGCATATGGGAAAACAACCAACAGACTCAAAAATGCTCAAGCCAGATTTTTGACACCATGTTAGTACTGAAATGACATTAATTCAGTCAGTTTACTTGAGATTATTGCCATGAAGGCAGTAAGTAACCAAACATGGTCCAATGTGTAGAAGAGCTTTAAGGGTGCTTTCAGGTACTTCAATTTAAACAAATTCCTCAGTAAACCAGAGCCAGCCTGAGTCACATTCAACATCCCTCCTGCATGAAAATCTCCCTGGGGGAAAATCCCAAGGTCTGGAGCAATATCCCAGGGGGAAACCACTCAGTCCGGGGTGAGGGCGAGCAGCATGTGGGCTCTGCACGTGGCCTCTGTAGGTGTACAAGTGCTGAAATAGCTAAAGCTGGGATTTATTCCCCTCATTCAATCTTAATTTGACTGTAACAAGGTCAGGTTAAAATGTGTACTTCCTGACGTCAGTGAAGAGTTCATGAGGAACAGCTTAGCTCATGAAGGTGGGTTTTGTATACCCACCTGGCTTCTCTGATGTCTAATAAAGGGTGAGCTTATCTTTATTTGCAGTGCCAGCACTAATATCCTCCCTCTACTCCAGCTTATGAAATCAGAAGGAATCTAATACCTCTGTGAACTCTCTCTCTTTGTTAAATTTCATTATAAACACTTAATGGTTTAAAAAGGTATTAGTACTGATAGCTGGACATGTAAACAGGCATATAATTATGCAAGCTTATATATATAACTTATAAATGTAGCTCATACATACCTAAAAATAAATTTATCCTTGGTCATGTTAACAATCTTTTCCTAATTATGCAGTAGTATTAGAAAGAAAAATCCTTACTAGCAGCAAACACAGTTAAAGCTCATCGTTATCTTAGACTCATTCTCCAAAATGACAAAGCACAAAGACTGCATTTTATACAGGTGAGTCACCAACAGTTTGGAAATTACATGTGTAAGCAATGAATGAATTCCCTCTACCTTTGTTAAGTCAGCATGGCCCAAACTAGTCATATACCTCTCTTATATCCCAAGCCAGGATCATAAGCACCAAATATAGGGTAGTATGCAGAAACCTATATAGAAAATTGTAGAACCTATATAGAAAATTGTAGAACCTATATAGACAATTGTGCAGCCAGCAGTAGAAATTAATTCCTTATGCTAGACTAAAGCAGTACTGCTCTTTGGAGGTTGTAATCCATATAAACCACATTGTTTTTAAAGCTGAAAACAGGAAAAAGCATATTAATACTGGGATAAACAGTATTGCTTCTGAGAGTCTTCTACAGAGAGTAAAACGGAAGCCACACCGAATTAATGACACTTTATACGAGAGTTTTCTTAAAATTGCAGGACCCAGGAACCCAAGTTCTACATTAATATCTGTTTTATGATTCCCCCTGCCCTAAAATGAACCATAATTTCATTATCAATTCCAGACATCTATGTCTGAGATGTATTTTCAGTGTTTGCAATGCTTTTCAAAACAGAACTAATGAACTGTGTGTTTTAGAGGATTCTGTGGGGTTTGCAGTCAGGCCTGTTATTAGAGATAGAAAGCAAATGGGAGCAATAAAGTTGAAATGATGCCTGGTGTACAAATAATGGTTGTAAGCAGCAGGTTCAATATCTTTGCATAATTGTGACTCATTTAGCTGAGTTATCTGCAAGTAGAGAACATGGGATGCGAAACCCTGAAATGGTATTTCATGAGAGAAAGAAAGAAGTTCTCCATGCTGGGAGCAAACTTATGTATACATTTAACCCAGCATCAGAGGGAGACAGAGTCCCTGTAGGGAAAGGGCAGTGTGTTCAGCCTGTGAAGTCACCCAGCAATGATACCTTCAAATTCAAAATGCATATCAGGATAAAAAATAAATTACACATCTTTGCAACTATTCTAAAGAGCCCTTTTCCTCTGATTTTTCCTAGAAATTCTATTTTAGTCTGATTTATTCCATCTTTGGATGTGGTTTTTTTTCTTCTCCCTTCCTCCTTGTTTGGCTGAGCCAGTTCCTGCAGATTTACCTTCTTGTCTTTTGCTCCCTTGCCCAGATTTGTGCATAGCTAATAAAAGAGATCTCACTTACCTTTCTGCTTCCGATCACTCTGAAGTCTCTGTCTACATCAGCTTTCCACATCTCCGGTCTGTTATCTCCATTTGCCTCTGATATTTCATGCCTGGAATCATTCTGTCCTCTGGTAATGCAAGAACCTATTCTTTCTTCATCCAAAAATCTTCTCCCAGAACATATCTTCACTTCCTTTGACAGTTTACTGATAATTCTTACACCATTTTACATACTTTTGCAGATCCAATTATTTTTTAGATGCAGAAATATTATGCACAGCTTGATAATAACCTATTCTAATATTTAACATCCACAACAGTGTTTGGGCAGATTAGATCTTTATGGCAGCAAAGTGATCTGTAGCACCCAGATGCAGAATGTAAATGCATATTAGTGAAGAATATGAACATTCCAACCACCCCAGTAAAAAATCCTACAGATAGTCTGGGAAAATCCTGACCTTGGACTGTCTGTGATCAGTAAGTGTTGCAACAAGGTGGTAAAGCTCAAGCATGCACTGTATCATAGCATGGACTGTTATTTTATATATATATATATAACACCTTTGTTATAAGCACCTTTGGAGCTGACAGAAAAACATATTTCTTGGGATCTGTTCAGCCATCCTAAACCAGACATTTAAAATAAGTCAAAGAATTGTGACACTGCTTACTAGTCATTAATTTCAGTGATTAGTTCAAATGCAGATGTCTACACTGTCCATGTATAAAGTTTGATGAGACAGATCCATATTCAGAGGGTTTCCACTCTTACAATATTTTGCCTCTTCTCAGCTGAATTTGTGCTATTTAGCATTTGTCCTTGGCTTTATGGTAGAAATCCTTACCAAGACAGGCAAAGATTGTTATTTCTGCACCCAGAAAGAAAAAGAGATTGCAAGTGTAGTGGGATACAGAAAAAAACCCTCTGTGTGTGACCCCTTTCTCTTTCAGGTTTTATCCTAGGTTTTACCCTTGGGCAGAGGGGTTTGTAAGGCTTGTCAAGCCACTCCGTGCTCCAGTCAATTTTATCATCTGCAAAGCAGGTTCAGTTTTTTCTACACAATAACACCAGGCTTCTCCTGACAGAGATTAGCCTCACATTTTGTTTTAATGTATGGCAGGCTGATCTTTAACTCAGCTAGAAATTGTGAACACGGTCGAAATAATGTTCTGAAACCTGGTGGGTCTATTTTGCCAATAATATATTAGCTATTTCCAGAGGAAATAATTCTTCAGGTTCATATGTTTTCCCTGCTTGCTTAGCTACATAACTTTTCCCCGGTGGGCAAAGTCTTCAAAGGTCACCGTGTGTGTGTATATAACATAAAATTGCTCCAAGATCTCACTGCCTGTTCCTCTGACATCTCTGCAGTGGGGCATTCTCCTCCAGATGAGGCCAGGTCTCATTATCACTAACATTATTCTAAGTAAGCCAATTTTGCAATGCTTTCCCATCTGGAACACTCTTCACTAGCTAAAATGCAAAATTGAGTCTGAGACAGGACCATTTTGTCAGGGTAGAATCATAGAATCATTATGGTTGGAATCATAGAATCATTACGGTTGGAATCATAGAATCATTATGGTTGGAAGGGACCTCCAGGGTCATCAAGTCAGGTCATCAAGTCCAACCCTTAGGGAGCCGTCTGAGGGGGGCTCTTCTCCTTGAGGAGAATTTAACATGAGAAATGGATATTGTGTGGCTGGGGTAGATTCTTGAAGGTTAAGAGCCTATCTGCTGCCTATTAAATCATTGGTATTTTGTATACTCAGGGGTCTGTCCAAGCAGGAGGTATGAAAGGAGTCGTGGAGCCTACAGAGGGAAGATGAGCGGGAAAAGCTGTGCATGAAGGGTTGGCTACTGACTCCCAGGCCAGAAACACTGCTGAGGGAGAGCTGAGCATGAGATCGCACTGGGACCACCCCACAGCAAGAGATCTGCCAGAGAGGTGCCAGGACTTGTGTCCTGGTTTGGGATGCCCAGGATGGAATCGCCCTGTGCCACCCCGAGCCCGCACAGAGCTCCTGAGGGGATGAAAATGGC
>VZRW01005884.1:136098-529908 GCA_013398125.1 Aegotheles bennettii
GGCCCAGTCTGGGGCTTCTCTGGCCTGGACACGATTACCATCAAGAAAATGTGGGCTTTTCATTTATATATGTATATATTTACATATATATACACATATACATATACTTTGTATATAATTCACCATCGTTATTATTATTTTCAGTTTCACTAAAACTGTTCTAGTATTTTTTTCCAACTTCAAAATCTCCCTCCCTTGTATTCCCCTCTTATCTCCTCCTGGGAGGGTGGTGGGGGGATAACAGAGAGCATCTGTCACCTGGTTATTGGCCAAATCTGTAATAACTTTCAATACGTATTTGAGCTGGTATTGATACATTTTTTTTTTTTTGTTTTTTTCTTTCTCCAAAGACGGTTACTAATAAATTATATTGCAGTGTTCCTAAGCCAGCTAGGTTCATTCTGACACCAAGCCAGAGAGACTCCAAGTCAGAGTCTTTAAGCCTAGATACAACACCCACATTACAGGAGAGATAGGAGAGAGGAGAAACAAAAGGAGAGCAGGGTCTGATCCCATCTGTGCTCTGAATGAATCTGGGATGCAGACACAATCCAGAGTAACTCATCACCCTGTACAGCTCCATCAGTTTCTCTTGGCTTTAAGCACTTAAAGCCTTTTAAAATTCTTGCCCAAAGCATGTTTTGAGCATGTTTTCTCAATGCTTCCTTTCTCCTGTTGGAAAAATTAGCAGTCAGTTGGTGGTGTGAACTCTGCATTGAATAAAACCTACAGGAAAAAAAGAAGTTAGTGACGGAACAGCCCTTTGTTTTGAAAGAACTCACCTTGACTTTAGTGGTGTTTCTGCTTGCAGCTCTGCCCTCCCTCTTTTCAGAGGTGATGGGGGCCAGCCTCAGCTTCATGGGAGCCTGGGGAAGGCATTTTCCTTGCAGTGCATTTATCAAAGAAAACCCTTGTTGGCTATCACCCTGAGCTCAAACATAGGATGTCTTCATAACCAATAATTTATAAACTAAAGTAAGCAAACTGGGACAACTAGCTTGGAGAGACTTTGAACTGTATGTGATTACATACAGTTACAACTTCTATCACCATTTTTAAACAATGGTCTGAGTGGTTTCAGAAGGCATTTCTGGATAATTTAAGTCCCTTCTGTTTACACAATGTTTGGGTTATTTGCTTTGCCAGACATTCAGGAATATGATTTTTATAGAGATATATTTCATGTATTAAAATTATCAAAAAGGAGGAGTAAATACTGTGTTATCTTGCTCGAAAAAATGTGCCTGGAAACAAAAAAATAAAATAAATGCTGGATGCATAGAGATGCCTGAAGAAAGGGAGCAGTAATGGAAAAATGATTTGTCCAGTCTGATAAATAACATTCTATATTATCCATGTTGTTCTCCATGCACACATCACTTAGAGTGCATTTTGACTTTGATGTTTTATTACAGATGTTTGTTTGTTATTATTGCCAGTTTCTCAGTAAATTCCACTTGGTCTTTATGTGATGTTGCTGGCTTAGGTCGTTTACTGTCCTCAATTTGGAAAACAGTCTCACACAGCACTGAAGGGAAGTATATAGCCCTGAGACAGAGGTCTGGCAGAACTAACAGATACTTGTTAGGGTTTTTTCCCAAATAGATATGTCTGACCTATTGCAGATAACAAAGGGAACTTTAATGGAAGCTGGTTGCTGTGTTTACTTGAAGAATACATTCAATAATGTTGTGATTATAAAAATAGATACTTTAGCTTAGTTGGTCTGTCCCAATTTAATTATTTTACTTTCCAGAGTCTCTACCATGCAGCCAGGCATCCTTAGCAATCAATGTCGACGCAGGCGGCTATTGCTCTCTTGATGTTCTCCCCTGGCATTAGTTGTGCCTCTGGGTCATAGTGACCTCCATGCCTCCACCCACACCTGCTGCCAAGGATGGGCAGGCATCTATTGCTCTCCTGATGGCCTCCCCTGATATTAAATGTGAGTCCAGGTCAAAGTGACCTCCATGTCCCCATCCGTGCCTGCTGCCAGTGATGTGCAGGCAGGAGAAGAGAGTCTGGGATGCTCTGCCTGCACTCCCATAGCTATCCCTAGGACATGGGATGTGCCAGGGCTGATCCTGCTTCATACACTGCTGAAAACTGCATGGGAGTCTCTATAAATGCATGAGGTTTTAGTGGCATACCAACATTCTTAATCTACTGACTGCAGGTCCTTTAAAACTGAGGGTCTTAAATCTAGTCATTTAATTTAGTCCAAATTTGAAAGTTTTTGTATGATCTCCTTTTAATTCATTTTTAATTCCTTTATACATTTTTAATTACACTATTAGAGTGCTTGTGTTGAAATTCACCTAGAGTGCTGCACAGAGATAATTAGTTAATGTATAACGAGAAAGCTTATTGTATTTGGTACAGTTGAGGATTACTGGAATTCAAGATATTCTGGCTTTTTAACTTTGTACACTAATATGGTCCAAATGAAAATTTGCATACACAATATTAACCTGGCAAATGTGAATGGGAAAGAATAAAAAGGCAAGCAAACACCCACCTTCCCCGGTATTCACATAATGCTCATTATTAGACCTGAACCAGTAATGACACTGTATCTGAATCTTGATTAAAAAATTAATTGCTGGCTAACTATTAAAAAAAAGCAAAAAGAATAAAGCAAACAAGAAAAGGCACTTTTACAGGGATGGAATTAATTGTATCACAATGAATTCACAAAGCCAGCAGCACTGTACTTATTCTAACAGCCTTAACAAAACTGTCATTTCACACCCCAGCTCCAGAGTACAGGACAATAAATTCTGGTAATGGCAACAATACCAGGTGCATTCCTATTTCAAATAGTAAGTGCTAATTTGTTCTTTATTTACATATGCAACTGAAAATAATGTCACATTTATGCCGTGGAATTGTTACTGTTGTCTTTACTGGTTTGTCTCTCTGAGTTTTAGGACATCTCTTACTGAGCAGTGGAAGACAAGTTTGTTTTCTTCTGCTTCACCCAACAAAAATGATTGATTGGAAAGGCTCAATTCATTTTTAATTTCTTGCTATCCTGATGGCCATGCCTCATTATTACATTTGAGATCATGGCCCTGTTATGCCGGGAATTGTGCAGATACACTGACATTCAAACCAGGCAAAGGAGGGAGAGAGTAGAAGTAGGAGAAGGGGTGGTGTAACCTGCTCAGGGGCAGACTAGAAAATAAAAGCCAGATCCAATTAGTATTAGTTCAGAGCACTGCTCACAAGAGAGGAGTAAAGTACAAATCATATTATAGAACAGACTTCAGAGAAAAGCTGGAGATTACCCTGCTGAAAGGTGATATTGTGCCCAGTTACAAACTTTCATACCATTTTGCTTCCTTGGGAAGGCAATTGATTTCACTGCGGTCTGGAGCATGTGCTGCTCCAAACCTGGGAGGATAAAACTCTGCTTGATTCATGGTTAGTTGCATATATGATAAATTCAAGCAGGTGTATGTCAGAAACTCCCCATCACCCTGATCTCTTTAAAAAAAAAAAAACAAACAAAAGAGAAGATAAAAATAAAAATAAAATAAAAGAGGATTGTATTTGGCTGTGTTCTGCACAAGAGTCCTCAAATGTTGCAGGAAGGATAGAATTTCCCTTTGGGAGCAAAGCAACAATACCTGAAATGGAAGATATGAAAATTTTAAAATACTGTGTAGCTCGTTGCTTATTTATACCATAAGATAATTTCACAAAATTAAAAGTAGGTGAAATCCCAGCGGTAGCAGAAAAGATTTTTGGAAAAGACTATTTGAAAATTTGGACTTTTCACAAAAATATAGAAACCTGACATTTTGTAGTCAGACGTTTGTAGCTTCTGCAGCTAAGAAATTTCAAGGGCATTTTTCAGCCTGAAAGCTAGTAAAGCCAAGCTGGATTTGTTGATGCAGTAATAGCTACTAGTAAATCTGAACTTCTGACTGGGGCCCGATTCAGAACCTTTTAATGTCTTTACAAGACTTGCTCTCAGAGAGAGCTGGAGAAGGAGATTGCTTTTCTTTTTTGCATGTGTGCTTTTTGAATATGCTGGTTTTAGTTTTGTGGCGAACTGAAATTTCAGAAAGTCTCCACCAGACAGGTCATCAATAACTTCTAATGATCTAACATGCTCATAGGTATGCTTGTAAAAGCTTCTAACCCAAACAACTCATCCACATTCTGTGCTTAAAGAATCTGAATCCTTTGGTAGTTGGTGAAAATAATTTCTGTAGAAGTGCGATTATAGCTGAAGTCTTTCCTTGAAAGACCTGTGTAAAGGAAGCTTCTCTAGGTATTTCTACATGATCAGTCCACTCCTTTTGTTTTGCATTCCAGTATTTCATTTAACATATTCCCATCTCCTTAGCTGAGTACATGCTACTTTCTTAGATCATTCTTCACCTTATTTTGACACTGACCTGCCTGGAGCACTGCTCATGTTAGATGTCTCTGTCACTTATGCTACAGAGCATTGCAGCTTCCTCAGCTCCCAACTTCAAACAACAGCTCAAACTTCCAACTCAGAAGTTTGTAGCTTTGGGTGCTGGCCAAAAATGATGCTGTCAAACTGATATAAACCATCTGCTATTGTATTTACCATTTTTTTGTCTCTATATAATTCTCTGGTTTGGAGGCAAGTCCTTCAGCACAGTCCTTGAATAATAAGTCTTTGATGGAAAGGACAATATTGTCATAAGCCATCAATTTAATTGAGCTCAGAAAAAATGCCATTAAAATAAGAAAATACCTCTACAGCCACCCGTGAGATCATGGGCCTGTTACAGATGCAGAAGGTAGCTGCACAATCTTGGTTCCCAGGGTCTTAGAAGAGAAATTGTTTTTGTGATGACAACAAAGACACAAGCACAGATTTAGAGCTTTATCTTTTCCTTATTGAAATTTGTGTCAAAGCTTCCTTAACCAGATAAAAACCTTTAAAATATTTATCCATTTGGTTGAAAGCTATTTCCTCAGCTGGAGGATTTAATCAGAATGCTAACGTTTCCACCAAAGAGAAGATAGGAAAAAGTTTTATCATAGTATTTTGGCATGATTGTTTCTCTTCTCAGGTGGAATCAGAAAGAGAAAACACAAGCAAAAGACAATAATAATGCTACTTGCACTCTAGCTTTCTCAAAGGGAGTCTCTCTTTGCCTAGGTATGCAGGTTTTCAAAAAATGTCTGTGGATAAATGGACTGTCATATCTGACCTGCCCCTAAAAGCTCAAATAACATTAGTTTGTAACAGCTAATTGTTTTTTTATATCGAGGATGACATGATAGAGAGTAGGAGCCAAGCCATGTTGCAGTTTCATTCAGTTTATGAAAATGCAGCAAGAAATAATCTCTCCATTGTGTTGCTGTGCAGTGGTTGCAGAACAACGTCCGTGGCCCTAAAGCACGGCCCAAACTCCTCTGTTTTTCATAACCGTGAAGCTGGAGTGAAATGGTAGTCTGGAAAGTGAAAAACTTATTTTATTCAGACAAGTTACCTGGCTATCAGTTTTTGCCAGAGTTGTCAGAAGGGAAAGGACAGCAGACACAAGATGATGATTCTGGAAAATCGAAATAATAATAAAAACCCACTAGAAGTAATAGTGGTTTAAGTAATCTACTTCACCAGACTTTAGAGCATGTCACTCTATAATCTCCACAAAAATAAAACATCAGTATTTATCTGTCAACACTGCTTAATATATAGTCAGCAAAATCAGAAATAGGCCCACATAAAATAAAGTCTGGCAAAAGCACAGAGACTGCTTTCCATCCGGCACTTCTCCAAATGTCACTGAATGACATATTATTGTATTTTGCAGCAGAAACCACTGCTGTCCAAGTACCGAGATTTAAACAGACATTTATGTGGTATTCCTGATCTTGCCCATCAGCTAATTCATATTTTAATTTTTTTTTTAGAAGCACGTTACAAAACTTTGGAGAATATAGATTAATTTATTGTGTTTTTATCCACTGACTCTATTATGCTTTAAGGAATCTTATGGCTAAACAAAATTTCTGGCCTGTAATGAAAGTGATGAAAGAGAATACAGGCTTTTGAACTTCCAATCCTCTCCATGTCATGAGATTATGCACAAAGCACAGAAATTATTTTAAAACCAAACATTGTCTCTGTGTGTAATAGATGCAAAGCCAGAGCCCTTTGGCATCTGTAGCACTCATCAGCATCGGGGCCAGAGACTGCAAATCCTTCAGCAAAATTCTGACAAACTTGATTACTAAAAAACTGTCAAATCCTTCCATGTCACGTGCAGCCCAGCAATCAAATACTAGCCTACAGCAGGTTATCTGATAAATCCTATTTCTCAACCTTATTACCAGGGGATAAACTACTAAAACAAAGCCCACCCATTTTTTTTCCAGTATTGCTCCGAGTTTTTAGATTACACAGTTTATCTATATTTATCTGAAAAGAAATCCTGAGTGTGGCTGTGGAGAAAAAGGGGAAGAAGCCATTTTAAATATGAGGTGTAAAGAAACTACTCGGCAAACAAAACCCACTCCCTTAGAACTAGCTAAGCATGAAGTTCACTGGCTCTGCTATTTCCACCCCAGGTCCTTTCCTTTTATCTTTCCAGCCACATCTGTGTTTCTTCTTGAATGTGTGGATTTGATTAAAGGCCCATGCTTAAAACTAAAGCTTCAACATCATTTAGTGTCATTAAATCACACATGCATTAATGATGAGTCACGGCAGTGTCATGGAACCAAGACCCTTGAAAACAGTGTTAAATGAATGGCAAATGTTCTGCAGTGTTGTGTTTAAATAAGCTTGCTCTGATATTGCTTGTGCCTCCCCACTCATCTTTTAGGACTGAGGCTATTGGTGTTTGAGTAATGTTTTACTAAGACAAATGTCCATGGAAACGATTTTGAAATTATCAGTGTTCAGGAAACCTGTTTGTAGATAAAAAGAGTGATTGTCCAGGGACTAGAAGTATTTGTATGCTCAGGCTAATCAGGGAGAAGGATACTGCTGCTAGAGAAAGGCAGAGATAAAGGTAAACAGACTCAAAGTATAATTTTATTCAGGATCTTCCTTATAAACAATCCTAGGTAAATTATTAAAGTTATCATGAGAAATATTGCAATTTTGTACAGTAAAGACACGTGATACAATTGAAATATTTCTTATTGCTAATCATCCACTAATGTTTCTACCAAAGCTGAATCTTTGTCTGTTCCTCAAACACAGAGCCTCTCTCTTTTTTTGAAAGAAGGTACAGGACAATGCTGAAGATCTCATCTCAGGAAAACATTTTCCATTTTCTAATCATGTTAGTTTTATCCCCAAACAGTGCTCTCTACGCATGAATTGGTAAATCATATTCATTGCTTACGCAAGGCACAATATATTCCCCACATTGCATTCAGTAGATCAACATTACAGTGATTGTTTTATTAACTTTAGCATCATATTATTAATATACAATATCAGCAGCTTCTGTATGCTAATGATGATTAATTGTGCTTCTGTTTTGGAAAACAGCCTACCTCCAGTGATGTATTAGAATCAGATCTGGTACTAGCGTATCTCCTGCAAAGCTTACAAATAATTTGGTATATCAGATAAGTATATGACAAAGTAAATCAGTCTTATTAATGTCTTCGCAGATTTTGTAAGACCAGTCAATTGTTACACCCTTTTTTTGCTCTTTTCTCGGATGCCACCATTTAAAATCTGAGCATGTTAAATCAGGATCTCTCCTGGATCTACCTCATTAATTTCACTGGACTTGCACTATCTTTTCTTTAATCCAAACATTTCTGAAGTTCTGAAGGTTTATGACTATGTCTTGTTTAAAGGGAAGAGTTTTCAGCCCTAGAAGAAGCCCAAATACCAGAAATTTAGTTTGGATTCTGACAGGTATGCAGAGAGAGTCAAAGTAAGAACTATAAATGCTCATCATAGAATTGGTCCACAAAATGGGGGGAAAGGTTCAGAAAAATTGTTCCTATTCTTGGAAAAATGTTTCCATATTAATTTTATTTCCAAAATAGGTCACTCTTTGTTATTAAATAACTATTGCTCACTTGATATCTTTCTTTAGAGGAAAACTACAAGGCTGACGTGAAAGTTGGGAGGTATTTTTGACTGGAATGTACTTTTAAATGAGACCTACTTCTACTCCTCCTAGTTCTTTTCTACATCTTGTACTAGTTTCTCTTGTTGAACATTCAAATTCAGGATGAAATTATACCTTAATTTATTTCCTCTGGCTCTGGGTTGGTTGCAGCCTTTTTCCCCCATTCTTTTCACTCTCCTCTCTTTTTCAAAAGGAGATGGGATGAAAGGGGTATATTTATGGCAGCCCTTTGTGGTTTATTTTATATTTTTTAAAATATGTTGCATACTGGACCAGACCCATGGGTGCACACCTTCAGACAAATTCAGGAACAAAATTGCTGGCAAGCAGACAGCAAGTACATCTTAGAGCATCTTGAGAGTAAGGGTCGAAGCAGGTTTTTTTCCTAGTATATTCACAAGCAATATAATAAAGATGCAAGAAATATTCAAAATACTGAGAAGAATACAGTGAGTCCTAAAAACTCTCTGAGTTTATGTGTGAAAGCATCAATAGAGACTTGGATGGAGATGATCCAGATCATAGGAAGAGCAGAGTCAATTCCTCTCTAAGGGACCTGCATAAGATGCCCAACCCATCAGTCTATATGCAGTCCCCACAACATCAAATGGTTATGGGCACTGTGACCACTGACACTGTCCCTTTGTCCCTCTCCCCATAGATGGAGATTTGCTTTCTGCACCATGGGGGCTTGAAGACAGGTAGCCTCATTAGGCTTCTTGATGAAGAGGGAATTTATTACCAATGGGCAGCTTGTGTCTCTTCCACCTGCTGCAGCATGAGAGCATCCACTGTACAGATGGCAACCATGGTAACTGTAGCTATATAGTTATATAGCTCACATTTCTGGCAAATTGGTGGCAAAGTGCTTCCCATATCTCTTTTAAAAGTAGCAATTATGGTATCTCCTGCAATTTATCTTGCAATAAAACACCTGATTTTAGAAGTTTTTAGGAAATACCAAGTGGCAACTACTGTATATTGGTGTTTGTTGGCCTCATAAACCCTGTTATTATTCAATTGTTTTGCGTAACTGCACGCCAATTAATTTTCTGTTAAACAAACTTACCTATGCAGGAATGCACAACCCTCAACTGAGTAATACTTTTTCACTTCCCCTTCTAATTTTCTTCCCCAAATGAGCTGCAGGCATTTTAGATACCCACTATAACTGTAAATCTCCAAAGCTGTCTAGGAGAGGTGGTCTGTAAATATGAGGATGCAATCCAAAATTTCTCCTCAATGCACTGAGATTGAGCTATGAAGATGAATTCTTGCAAAACACTAAGGGGAGTTCAATTATATTGCCTTTAATGTTCTGGGTTTAATCCTCCAGCTTTTGTATTATTTCCCAGTGTTGTCAGGTCAACTTTGGAAGCAGGTGACATATAAAGGTATGAACCAGGACCTATTTTCTTAGACCTCTACCTGCCAGAGGGGTTTGCAGGGTATACATACGGTAGCTCTACTGTGCTTGGTGTAACCTATACCTGGATCAAAGTATTTATTGTATGCAGTGTCTTAGGAAGTATATGGCCCTTGAGAAAACTGAACTGGTGTTACTGCCAGAATAAGTTATATTGCAGCTACATAATGTTACAACCAAAAGAATTTCATTGTGGTCCAGGAAGTGGTGGGAAAAGGTTTTAAGGGAACTTTTCTTTCTCAAAGGCTCTATGTTTCTTCGCCTTCCGTCCTTGCAATCTAAAAATGTTATCTCTATTACCTCAGCAATCTTTTTTTAAGACTTTATAGGTTATTTCTGTGTGCACGTACATTTTAGTGGTTTTTTTTCCTCTTTGCTCTGTTTTATGTGAATGTGAACAAAGAATAAAAGCTAGGTGATAAAATAAAAGATATTTCATTAATAAAAGCTTTTCAGATCTTTACTTTATAAACCACTAGTCAGGGAAAAAAAAAAATCCTTCACAGTCAGAACTCCCAAGTGGATTCTCTTACACAGCAAAAACAGGGTAACAAACAGCTGCATTAAAAAATATGGAAAGTACCAATCTTCATTGCCTCATGATTACGTTACTTACATTTATCTGATGAAAACAAGTACTTGCTATAAATGTAAAAAAACGTGATCTGAAGCAAAAGTACTGGTAGCCTGGCACACAATTGAACCATTTACATCAAATAGATTGCAGTTATTGCTAACATGCCCTGTTCTCTTGTCATATTTTGTATCTTTATGACTAACTGTGCACTAAGGAGCTGTACATAAATGCTTCATTTAGGAATTTGATTTGTCATGAATGCTCTATAGCCATCAAGTGAATTGCTGAGTATTAAAAACTTCTAAGTATGAAAAAGAATGAGATGTTTTATAGGATCAAATAATCATGTCCTTCTTCCTATATTTCTCTTTTTGGAATCCCTCTCACACTAAGAAATATTCATCTAAGTTTCTTACTCTGCTTTTGTCAGAAAACATGTCATCATCATCATTTACATATACATGATATTTGGCACTAACACACAGGAAGACAAGAATCCATCTTTCAACTTGTGATCCCTGCAGGAAACTCTTTTTTTTGTGCACTTCCTGAGTGCACCTGAAGCCCTGCTGAGGCTGTGTAGCATGACATTCTCACACATGCTTTGCAGCTCTGCAAAATCAGTCTTCTTCCGTTCACATCTACAAGGGAGCTCTTTAAGGGTATAGGGGGAACTCCTAAAAATACTCGTTAGGTATTCTTAAAAGGAGGAAAGATCCCAAAGGCTGGATGGTTCCATGAGCTAAGGGATATGTTTCCTATGAGATGGGTGAAGTAGCAGGGTGACATCATGTCTATAGTTAATCAGATACAGGCATAAATGGCCATGCTATTTCGGGGACACTGGGTTTGAAGAAAATGGGCCCAGACTCAGACCTGGACTTCAACTGGTGCTCCATCCTGGGGTGCAGTTTTGGGTTTAGATGGACTGAAACTCTTATGCCACAGTTCTCATTGTGGCAGTTGATAATTTCTATTTCTGGTCCAGGCTGCAAGTCTGAAATGAAGAACCATGGGAAAAGTATCACAAGGAAAAGTTTTTTGGTGCTCCAAAACTGAAGATTATGTTGAGGCTCAAAAAGATGAAGAGAAGTGTTTGTACCAGAATTGATAAATTAGTCTAAATGCTTCAAACATCCCTGTTTTATAAACAATGATTGAAATATAGTAAGTAATTAAACCCAGTACTGCTTGATTTCCCTTGCTAGTTGGTTTTTGTTAATAGAGGACAGTTGACATCGATGATGATGCTCTCTGACCCTTTGTACGAGACACAGTTTCAGTAGAGTTCCTGAAGTTTAACACAAACATTTCAGACACCTCATTTCTGCAAAACCAGGACTTGATTTTCCACTAACTGAGATAATTTTCTAGGTCTCAGTGGAGGCACTCCTCATTCATATAGCTGTGAAAAAGGAAGGTCCACAGTGTTTGCAATAAACTTTGCTTCTTGCCTGAAGATAAAACAACCAGAATTACATTTACAGCAGGAATAACCATGGTCTCCATACTATTGATTTTCTATGCTGTTGCAGATCTGGAATATTGTGTGCTCCTGCCCTGCTGGAGGTGTTCTGTGAATTTCTGAGATTTAAATATTTATTGTTCTTTCAGTAATTTCTCAAAGTTTCTCTGAGTTTTTCAACTTGCTTAACCTTAAACAGTCTACACCTATGGGAAGTAAAATTTTTAAAGCTGTCAAAAGCCGAAGTATTTTTAGAGAAGGCATCATGTATTGATTATTGTTAAATCTCAGTGGACTAAGACTATGTCATTGTCAGCATTTTTATTGCTGCCATTGCTTTTTCTTTTTTCCTTTTAATAGTTACAAGTGTCTCTAATATATTTTAGAACACACTGTTCCACCAGCTGGAAAACACTGAGAACTTTTCATGAAAACCTTATCTAGCTGTAAGAGACAGAAAAATGGATACACTTGCTGTGTTTCTGTTTCTATCACACATTGTCAGTGCACAAGCAAAAAAAGAGAGAAGCTGTTTCTATTTGTTTTGATGAGCAAAGAGAATAATCTTGTTCTTTTCTTCATCTAGCTATGCCTTTGCAGACTATGGATATCATATATAATGTAAAAATGCTACAGAAATGGAAGTGTGTGGAGGGTAGATAGATACAAATCTATCAGGATGCCTAAAAACAGGAATTCATCAGGGGAATTGGGCCCAGAACACGCACAGATAATTTGTGAATGACAAAGGTTCTGCCCATCTGAAAAACTTTATAAAAAGTTCAATTTGATGCATTGTCTGAGAGGCAAATCCCTCCTTGCTTCTGTTACCCTCTCTCTGCAGCTTGGTAAATCTTTACCCTCTTAAAACAACCTTGCACATCACACAAAGTTGAAAAGAGGGGCCCCAGTTCTTGGTCCCAAACTGTTTATGGTCCTGTTGGAGCTGGCAGCACTGATTCAGGTCTGGTGATAACCACAGACGACAGAACAAATAACTACATTAAATATTCTGAGAACAATCTACCTGTCCTGCACATAGTGCTGCATCCTTGTGGCTAGCAAAATTTTAATTTGGTGTTTGTCTTTGATCAACAGCTTTTTATTCCTCTGGATCTAGCTTATTCAAATCAGAAACTCATATCAAGAGATTTTCTCCTTTTCTTAAGACATAATTTGGCATACTCCTTGACATTAAGCAGACCTTTTTTTCAGATACTGACAGCACATTTCTGTTCCCAAACAGACCCAGATAACTGAGGCCACTGCCATTGAGAGGCTTAGTTGAGATGTTTCTATCAGAAAATGTGCAGCATACACAGGTCAAGTAAGCTGGGGCTTGAGTGAGAGAAAGGGAAAATTAACAGAGAAGCCCAGTTTATGACAACCTAAATAAAGCACTTGTTCAGCTTGCTGTTCTCTCTGATTTTAATATTCAGGAGGCTCAGGCTGGCCTGAACCTGCTGTATTCAAGCTGTGCATAGAGTGCTCCTCCCTGCAGTCATGTTAAATAATATTTTCATTTCTTCCGCTCCTCTCTTGTGGGTCAGACCTAAGTAGGGGTAGTGTCAGCAGGGATGGTGTGACAGTTCAGACAGGAACCTCAGGATCCCCAGATTTCCTCCTGCATGTTGATTCGTGCCATTCCTGTGCCTTGGTGTCCCTTGTAAAACATACTTAGATGGAGGGAGGGCACCCAAGTTGTCTCTGGGAGAGACGAAGCGGAGCAGGAACGCTGCAGCTGCTGCCCATCTGCACATGGAGGGAGCAGAAACCACTCCAGGAAGGAGGTGTGGAGAAAACTGATCTCCGCTTGAAAGGACTTTAAGAAAACAGGCAGCTGCTCAAGTTACTGGGATCAGTGGGTGAGAGAGGAGAGGTGTCCCTCAACTCCGCACCCACACAAGGCAAGTGCTCTACAAAGTGTGCTGAGCTCTCACCAGCTATACCCATTATCAGCACCAGGGGTCTTTTCTCAGAAAATGTTTCTTCTTCTCTTCTTTGGTGTTTCTTGTTGTTTAAGTAAGAGGAAACATGTAATGAGGGTCAGAGATATACAAACTCCAAGGATGTTTGTGCATTTTACAAGCCCATTTGCTCATCTTCACTTGCTCTGGGGAGCACCTTTCAAACGATCTGTGCAAAGTCAAACCCTAACAGCGTCGTCATGCTCACCCTTTAAAATAATGCAGATATTTTAGCCAACTTCTAAGCAAAATCTGAAGCCTTTCATAAATTCTACATACCCAGAGCAAATAATATGGATCACATTGTGAGTGTCCGAGCTAAACTCCTCTGAACATACAGCACACGTCAGCAGAACAATTCTGCAGTGAATTTAATTAGCAGAGCTCTGCTTTCTGCATTTGTTACACAAAAAATTTTCTTTGTACAAATAACATTAGTTTCTTTTTTGCCTTTGCTCATGTTACTCCCAGTGGTATCTTTGTAGTGCCATTTTGCCATTTCTTACAGGTTTCTCTGTACTGTAATTATGCCAGTCTGCTTTCCAAATATACTTTCTTAGTACTGATATACAAAGGTTGGGACTGCATGAGGAAAGGTAGAATAACTTTTGCAGAGTTATTTCAGCTACTTTAGAGACTGCACATAATGTTTTTTACAACTTTCCATAGATTTTCCTTCTCCCTGTACTTGAACATATCTGGTAGTCCCACAGACAATAAGACATCCTGACTATCACAGCGTAGGAAAAGGAACTGCTCGCCTATGTCTATTACGAGCACATAGTGCACTCTACATAGATATTTCACATGAGACAAGTGGTTATTGTCAAAGAGACTGGTAATATCTTGCCTGAACTTTTTCAGGCTGGCTCAAGGACTGTATATGCAATGCCAGCAGTGATGGAGGAGGTACACTATTCCTACAGTAGCATAGTTCCCTGCAGACGTCAGTAGGTTTTATCAGGCTCAGAGGGAATGTCTGACTGTTTATTGCACTGGTGAAGTTCTCTGGCTTTGAAGAGCTCAGACCGGATTAGGCTTTTCAAAAATGCTGACTCTAATTTTATATTTAATGCTTTTTGACTCGGACTGGGTCTGAAGTTTTTTGCAAATTTTTATCAGAAACAAACAAACATGCAAAATATTTCCCAGAGATTGCCCTGCAGTCCATAATCTTGTACAATTTCAGGTCTGAAATGTGTAAACAATACGATTAGGTAAGATGACAATTTCCATATAAGATAAAACTCCAATAACTGAGTTCCTAAAATTCTGAGCAGACTTTGGGACTGGGTGGTAATAGTTAAACATATAAACTCCAGCTCTCTTAAGATAAACAGAAATCCACTGAGGCTGGCTGCAAAGAGGTACTGGGTGGATATTCAGAGATATCTGCTTCAAAATATTTGTTCGTCAGTCTGGGAGGCCAGCTTTCTTGCATTAGCTTGAAACTCTGCCTCCAGCAAGGTTATAGAGTGGCATTATAATTTCATAATAAGATGTAGTGAGGCATAGGATGAGCACAGTCTTCCTGATGATATGTATAAGGCTACTCTGAACTGAAGACATAAGGAGGTGCCTCACATTAAACAATGGGAAATTACACAGTCCAGTTAAAATATTGACTCAGAACGTTATGCAGCAAAGTGCTTCAGCTTAATTCCATCCTTTTCCAGCAAAACAATTCTTGTTGTTGGTAGCTTTAAGCACCAGCATAAGTCAGTTGATTTTAATAGAACTTTGGTGAGCAGATGCAGCTTGTTGAAACTAAAACCAGAAAAACAGTTTAGCAAGGACCATCCTGTTTTCCTGGCAGAGGCCAGGAGACATTACCTCTTACATTAGCTCCCCTCTCTTGAGACCCCTTGGCTCGTTTTCTGGCTGAAGGACCAGTTTGTCACTGTGCCAGGCTGGGTAGGAGATGCTTTTACCAGAGCAGCATTGCTCTGGTACGTGACCCAGGGCAATGGCATTTCTGCTATTCCCTTCCATTTCCCGCATGCACCTACCCCAGCATAACTCTTCTCATCACTCAGAGCATGGCAGAGGCAGTAACCAGATATCTGACTCCATTTCCTTCCAGGCACCTGCTTGCTTGAAAACTATCAAGGGCAGCAAGCTCTGCAGTAGGATTAGAAGGTTAACAAGCTAAAACCTCACCCTGCCAGATCTGTAAGTCTGGTCATGAAGGAACTGTGGGGACTTAAAGTCCGAAAATTCCATACCACATGCAATCCACGATGGCAGTAATCCTCTTGATGGCAATCTATTTACACACACAAAGATAAAAAAGAAGGAAGAAATCCACATTCTTAAATCTACTGTTCCACAATTATGATTTACCATCTTAGTATTCATCACCGTTGAAACCATGGCAAAGCAGGCATCCTCCACGGGATTGCCAGCTAACATACTGGATTTCTTGTGCCACGTGTCACTGTCCATGAGACAGGAAGGAGGTTGGAGGAGGGGATGTATCATCCCACAGTGAGGTTTCCTACCGTGCTGCTGCTCCTAACTCAGGAGCAATCTGAAGCTGCTGAGATCTCTCTGGTTTATAAGGCCCTTTTGTAACAGTTAATCTTGTCCTATAGCATATTATTGATATTTCCCTAAAGGAAGGGGAATCACCCTTTCTAATTATAAGAGGCTGCTAGAAAATAAATGAAACCAATCAGTAATAAAAGACAGATCTCAAGAGTGTTGAATCCAGATTATCCCTTGCAGATGTGAACTGGAGACAGCTAATGGCAAAAGACTTTGGTCTCTAACTTCTCAATTGAAATACGATGGCTGAGTTAGTGACTGTATTGTAACACTATTTACAGACACCGTGTGAAATCACCAGCATAATAAATCCAGAGAAAGTGCTGGCAAAATTGAGAGGGAAATTCGCACTTCATTGAATTCAGTGTCAGCTTCCATTAAATTCAAAGGGACATGAGAGTCTTCACGGGGTTACTGAGCATCTGTAAACATTTCCAAGTATGCCTCAAGTTACAGGTTTATTTTTGAGTTCAAAGAAATAGTCCAGGCAAAGGTACACTTATTTCTTATTATAGAAATAGGAAAACAAAGAAGAATGAGATGAGAGGCTTCATAAAAGAGCAAAGACATTTAAAAAATTGGTCAAAATCTTATGACATTTGGGGTGCTACAAAGATTGGGAACCCCTTTGGATGTGGGGAATCTAATCTAATATGACTTATGGCCTTTTTTTTCACAGTTCTTGGCAATAAATATCCATTCTAGTGTGGCCTCAAAGGCACTTAGCATCCTCATGTTCTAAGCCTGGTATGCTTCCTATTGAGGCACTGAACTGATGGGCATGTTTCACAGAAGCATAGAATCACAGTATGGCTGAGGTTGGAAGGAACCTCCAGAGGTCATCTGGTCCAACCCCGCTGCTCAAGCAGAGCCACCTACAGCCAGTTGCTGAGGACCATGTCCAAACAGTTTTTGAATATGTCCAAGGATGGAGACTCCACAACCTCCCTGGGCAACTGGTTCTAATGCTCAGTCACCCTCACAGGAAAAGGGTGTTTCCTGATGTTCCGATATTTCAGTTTTTGCCCATTGCCTCTTGTCTTGGAGAGACCCTGGCTCCACCTTCTTTGTACCCTACTTTCAGGTATTTATACACATTTGTAAGATCCCACTTCTCTTTGAAGACCTTCTTGATTAATAAGTTTTTTCTTTTACTATTGTACATTTCTGGATAGCCACAAACCCAGGTCTGAAGTTTAAGTAACTGTTTAATCTGATTGTTGGTGATGTTGCTTCTCTGGTTGAAATACTTGATGAGACCAAGTTCCTTGGTTGAAACAGCAAAAAGTTTTCCTTCATAGTGCAGGTGGCAGTGAAGAAAAACAACACTGTCAGCAGTTCTGACCACCTTTCTGGTTATGTTTGGTGACTCTGAGATCTGCAATCCATCAATGGACTGAGCTTCTCCATATAGTGTTGATTTATCATGTGTCTCAGAAGCAGCTAAGATACCTGGCTAGGGGACTATAAAGTGAAGTCAAGCAGATACGTCCTGATTCCCAAACAATGAAAGAGAAGTTCCATAATTCAAACAGAAATACCCTTGGAGCAGTACACGTATTTATTGCAAACCACAATTCATTTCTTTACATTTTATTTTACAAATTCTCCATTACTTGCTTCAGTTATAGTGAAATGGCCTACTGTATTTCAAGATATTTCAAGCTGATCTTGTACTTCACTTTTCTATGTCAAGAAATATTCAGACAATTGAACAATCAGATTACTGAAAAGCTGTTAAGTGCCTTGTGATGCAAGGAAGTGTGAGCTATTTAAGAACCAATGTGAAAAATGGCAACTTATATGCTATCAGGTAGGTCTAAAAGGGAAAGAATGGAAGAATAAATCAATATGATTAGACAGGACTGTATTCAATAAGGACACTTTTATTTTGAAATTGTGAGAGAAGAATGTTATTTCTTAGGAGATTTTCCTTCAGATTGTAGCAGATACTTCTACTCTGTAACATGTATTTTGCCTTTGCAGTCCCTGTAGTTTGTACGAGTAATCTGATTGAAAAGAATTGGATGCACAGAAATGAGAAATTTTTTTACACTGGAGAAACTAAAATGTCTCCTCTATACTAAAAATTGCAAAGATTATTTATACAAGAAAAGAAGTGTTCAATCAATCATTTTTAAAGCAGAAAAAAAGAAAAATTTTTAAAGCAGGTCAAAAAGAAAAACGTTGCATTAATGATAGCTATTTGGCAACTCTGCAGCAGTTTCTCTGGAATTAGAAGTTGTAGAGTTCATTTAAATGGACACACCACAAAACCATGAATTTAAACAGCTTTAAACAGCTGGTAACTTTGGCCAAAGAACTAAGGGAGCATTTGCAACTAAGGGCCACATAAAAACTGAATAAAACTTAGAATTATAGAATCATAGAATGGTTTGGGTGGGACACCTCCTACCAGACCAGGTTGCTCCAAGCCCCATCCAACCTGGCCTTAGACATTTCCAGGGAGGGGCAGCCACAGCTTCTCTGGGCAACCTGTGCCACCATCCTCACGGGAATAGTGAGGTCTGGGTCAGCCAGGAGTAAGAGGAAGGACTCTGACATGAGCTGCCATCTACCACTGCCTTTAGTGCAGTGTCAGAGAACGCCTGGTAGAATAAGTGACTGTTTTTAACTCTTACAGGAAATTCTGCTCACAGTAAATGAATGAAATCTGTTTTTCAAACACTGAGACAGTGTTCCAACTGCCAAACCTCTGTTTCCCAGCCTCAGAAATGCCCCCCTACCACAACACCATCATTTCTGCAGTGTACAGCCTGAGTTTGTCTTCCTAAAACTTTACTGCTCTAAAACATATTTAGGTTGCACTGAAAGTCTACATCTGTCTTAGAAGGGGCAGAAAATTCAGTAACCCATGAGTCGTGTGCTCATAAAATGAGAAAAGCCTTATATCAGAAAATACTTTTAAAAAAATCATATATATCCAAAACATAGCAGAAACTGTTTTTAATAGAGTCTCCAGGGTGGAAAAACAACCAAAGTTTACAAATATTTGAAAAATCTAAGAGTCTGGTAATTGAAGACGGAGTTCCAAAGAATTTACCAGAGATGAGTCTCCATTTCCATCAAAATTTAAGTCAGTGACAAACTATTAAGACATTTTCATGAAGTGCAAAGGATTGCAAGGAAAGCGAAAAGATACTTTCAATTATAGCATTTGTTATCTCTATATATATTTACAGAAGCAGATACACCCTACAGAAAGATGGCAAGTACTCGTATGAAGAAAGGTGAAGGGGGTCAGAAAAAATGCACATGCTACAGAAAAAAGGGAATATGGGCACTCTAATTAATGGATCAAATAGCCAAGGAATTGCAAAGAGGATCAGAGGGTAAAAAGATAATTAGCAGATCAAAGGGTAAGAAGCCAAGTGTTGACATAAAGTGGTAGTGATACAGACAGCTAGAGAAATTATTGACCAATAATTGTATTGCTTTAGGCAATGTATGCTTTGCTAGAACCTTTATTAACAAGGGTTTTAATGGACTAGTCTATTTTTATAAATGTGGAATTATGAATGTCAAATGCCATAAATTCATTGCAGAGCCACAGGACACTAACAGTAACCCAGGATTTAGGAGTTTGTAACTGTAATGACAAAGGGAAATAGAAGGAATTCAGGCTGCAGTGCTGGTTACGTGGTCGAGGAAGTTTCCTTTAAATATAGAAATAAGATAGGGTGTGATTTCCAGGGATTTGGCACAGGGCTTGTTCTTATACCAACACAAATTGCATAGTTTGTTCTGGAGCGGGTGACATCCCACTAAAGCCTCTGTGAATCCTCTCCATTGCTCTGACAGAGTTTTATGCCCTCTGTCAGAAGGGTTCAAAAGTCTGCCAGCAGAAGACCATCTATTTTCATGGTGCAGCACACCTGCCTCACCAGTAATGAGTGAGATTGAATGAGTGAAAAGCTAACGGGGATCCAGGGGTTTCCAATTGTCCCCTGAAGACTGTGCCACAAAAGGCGTGAGACCTCTGCCTAAGTGGAGATTTCAGTCCTGTTTTCGACAGCACACTATGGGCTTTGGGTCCTGCCACAGCAGATGCTGTGGGATGTGGTTAGCCAGAGGTTAACTAAGTGGAAAGTGCAGGTAGGACCCTGTTTGTACTCTATGCTTACTGACTTCAGCACAAAGTGTTTTAAGAAGCCTCATACTGTTGCTACCTTACCCCTGCTTGAGGTAGCTAAAGTCATTAATCTGGCATTTTTGTGCCCAGGGATAGGAAAGAAAATTCAACAGCATTTTCTTTATTGCTTTTCTTGCTGCCATGTGTTGTCAAATTGCATTGCTCAGACCAACCCAGCTGTATCTAGGAGTAAGAGTAGGCTGTAGGCTGAGTTTAGACTTAAGGTCCCTCTTTGCTGTTCTGGACCCGCAGGGGATAGTTATTGCCTGGGGAGCTCCTGTAGCAGTTGGTTGTCCATCGCCCTCTCTGGAATTCAGTTCTTGAATATGCTGATCTTAATATTTTTAATACTACATCTGCATGTGGATAAGGATGGAGAGTGCTATAGTGGATCAGATTTATAGTACAATTAAACTCATCTGTTGAGAGCCTTGATGAGAGAGCAGAGGATGCTCAGGTGAGCTGAAGGCATGCTGCCAGTTTTTCCAGGAGCTACCAGAGGATTGTTTTGTTTTCTGCTTCCATTTTTCAGAGCCCATTCATCAGCAAAATAATAGAATCATGTAAAATGTAAAGTAAAGGAGTTGGTGTCATTTTTAGTTAGCATCTAATGGATTTTCCTCTGCAAAGAGGAGTACATAAGTACAGTTTGTCCACAGTTTTACTCTCCCATTTAGCTCATCATTAAGAGGAAAAAAGTATGTTCAGAGGTGTGAATTTTTTTTTCTTAAGTAGTAAACACCACCTAGAATAAGTGATAGAGAAGCTTGAAAATGTTAGTTAAAGGAGCTTCTGTGTTTCTGGTGAAGGCAGTGACAAAACTGTAATTAACTGAAATTCACCCATAGTCTGAAACTGGGAATGTTGATGTCATTCCCAGAGAGAGATGCGATATAAGAATCTTATTGAATGGAGGCAGCTTTGTATACGTAAGTATGTACTTGCAGTTTTGGTTTATAATAAACATTCCTGGAACCAGAATTATACTTGCAGTTAGAGCTACAAGATCAAGCTCTTCTAGGGAGCAGGGATGGGGAAAACTAACTATACAAATCACTGTAGGACTGAAAACAAAACACGAAATGGGATGAAAGTCCAGATTAAAAAAAAGCAAAACTAAAACATGTTGAGAGATAATAAAGCAATATTTTTCTGCAATTCTAAGTCCTAATTAAGAAAAAGGTTAAATATATTTGCTTTAAGTCAGGAAAAATGAGGCATGATTAACATTACTTAACGACTGATGTAACTTAAACTAGCAGCATCTATAAAATTTGTAGCTCTGTAATTAGTGAGTAGGAAAAGTTCAATATTTCAGAAGTATCACGTTGGATGTGTAATTCCAGCTGGCTCTCACAGTCCTAAATAAGGTCCATGTGAATTACTTTCTAAACAATTCTTGATAAATGATCAGTCACATCTCTTCTCACTTTTTCTGGGTTAGTACCCTAATTGTCTCACATATGAGATAATAAAATAAGATCAATCTAAAGACTCAGTTGAAATGTATCTATTTTGTAAGAAATGGTGCTGCATAGCCTGTAATAGAGAGGATGATGAGGTACCCTGAAGTGATTAGACATGCTGCAAGAGTGAATTTAATTTGGAAGATTGAAAGGTGTGGAGATAACAGCTTTCTGCCTACACACTTTCACCACTGCTCAGTATAACTGAGGACTTATAAATACTTTATAAATTAAAGGAATTAACCACAGCACTCCCAAACTGCAAGAACCACCTACACCATTTGTACGTTGTTCTATTAATAGTGGCTAAAACATTAGCTCCTGCTACCATGGCATACATTAAAATGGAGCAGAACGGAAAAGATCAGAAGCTGGTGTTCTTTTCCAGGCAAATGCATTGATTTGGAGAGACTAGATACTTTTCAATTTTGAAACAACAGTAATTTCCTGCCTATCTCCAGATCCCTGACCAGAATGACTCTAGTTTTAAAAAGATGGTGATATATGTAATGACCAGATACAGTAAGCCCCAAAAGACAGACCCCCACGGCCTCTGTAAGCATCCTCAAGCTGTGATGCTATCAGGAAGGAAGACTTTCATTGCTCACTTTTGTTTCACAGACCCTGTGCTGGAATTAAGCTTCATTTTTTCCTCCTAATTCTCCTCAAACTAACTGAAATCATTATGTGACTAAACCCCAGCCCCCCCAACCCCAGCCCAGCACTTCGGCTTGCAAAGTGCCTGGAAGCCTTATTTAATCTCACCTGCAATCCAATTAAAAGCCTCTCAAAAATTCACACCTGTGCTAATTGTAGATTCACATCACTGCTTTGTAGTCATTAAGTCTATGAGTTAAAGTTTTTATGAGTGCAACTAATCTAGTTTATCAACAAAGCGCTGGAAGGTTTGTGTGCTAAGACAAGATAATCAGTATTCATGTTTCAGGATTTCAGCAGGGGTCAGGAAGGAATTATCTTGTCTTATGAAGCATTTCAAAATGGCTAATTATGTTTGTTCATAAAATTTGGTCCTAACAACTGAAACTAGAGTAAAAGCTTTTGAACTTTTAACTGTGAATGACTAATTTGGCTGAGGTGTTGATTTATACCAGAAAGTCCTGTGATTGTTTTATTCTTCAGTAAAGGCCAAAAAGATACACTTTGAAAGAACACAAACCCAGTAACATACAAGCCTCCATCTCCACGTTGTTTACAATGGCTAGAAACACACTGCAGAGAGGCAATTGCTGATGAACCTGTATTTCTCTGTAGGTGTGTGTGCATGGATGAGCATCCTCTAAGAGACATATGATGGGAAAGCAGCAGTGCTCTCAGCTCACAGAACCGAGTCAAGGTTGTTAAAATTTAGCCATGTGCACACAGTTTCCAAATACCTCTTGTAGATCCCAAAGATACAGTATTTAAATAATCTAAAATACTGTTTTGTTGCAGATTTTTTTTTGTTTTTATTTTTTTTAAAACTTCTCACAGCAGCAATCCTCTAGCAATGGAAAACCCACCTAGAACCTTAGACAGATGAGATCAAACAAATACCGAGCAATGAGAAAGAGAGAGATGTAATTCAGCCAGGAGCCTTTTCCTTTTTTTTTCCTAATGGATTCTTGCTCCCAGTCTACCCAGAGCAAATCAAGGGGCCTGTGGCATGTACTACAGATGGATCAGCTGTGTTAAACACACACAGCTGCACATATCTGTTACACAGGTGCTTGGGTTTAGATGCACTGGCTAGCCAAGAGCAGTCACAGCTTTTGGCAAATGCCCATAGTTCCATGGACTGGAAGAGAAAAGACAGTGAGAAAGCAGTCAGCTGGCACTTTCCATAGCAGCCCCAAGCCTGAGCCAAACCTGCCGGTCTCATTCCTCACCCCATATTCTGAATCACTGTCAAATTCCTAAACTTATTTTGCAACTCAGTGGGAGGTTTTTTGGCTGGACTTACCAGAACAGAGACACTGGGATACTTAATACCCCTGCGTACAGCATTAAGCCCTTCAGCTCTTGATCGTTGATCATTTGGGGGGAAAAGTGCCTGTATTGGGTTTTCCCTTGTCTTGTTTTTGGTTTTCCTTTTTTTGTTTTTGTTTTTTCTGTTTGTGTGTTTTCCCATTTTTTGGCCTTTTTTGTTTGGTTGTTTTTTTCTTGCCTGGAAGGGAAGGAAGGACAAGAGCCCTGTGTGTACAGGCTGTGTTTGGCAGTGGCAGCGCAGGCTGCTCTTTAGTAGCTGGACATGCCACAGGTGTAACTGAAGTATGGGGACATTTATTATGTCCCTCTAAGTAGCTGCTGCTGATGTTGCAGAACTGGTGCTGAGCCAGTAGAAATGCTTGAACCGTAACCAAGCCTGAGAAGACGACGCTGGGATGTTGACAATGACTACTATACATCTCTCCACTGTTAATGTTACATCCAGATTAACCTATGTGATATCTGCATATGGCAACAGGCCAAATCACTCGCTGATGATCCGGTCTGATTGCAACATCAGAGAGGCCTACAGAGGTCATATTAAGCTTGTACACCATTAAATGTATATACATTTTTCTGATGGTTCCATAATCGAAGATATTATTCTCTCTAACACTCTACTTAAAATAGTAATAAAAAAGAAGATTTATATTCCTTTATGTGCAAAGATACCTTTCCAGCTACAAGCTGATAGAGATTTGCCTCTGCTGCTTGTTATTAACAGACATATCTGAGTTGTCTATTCATGAGGATCTAAATTTGGTGTGTTTATAGAGTAGTAATCTCTGCTCTATAAATAGTTGGAGCCTCTAGTGACCAAAGAGGGCCAAAAATCCAGGCTTCCACTTAAACAACAATTAGGCTTTATCAGTATGATAAACCTAGAGCAATGGCCAAGGCTTAGGACAGCAAGGCCTGAACACCCATCCCAAAAATTTTTTTTTTTAAAGTAAAATCTGTAATTGGGAGGAAGCCTGGAAACTCTGGAGGGGGGTGTGGGTGTGTGTGTGTCTTAGTTCTGCTAGAGACTACCTTTGGGGTCTGAGGGCCCTTGTTCAAAGCCAGAAAGCTCCAATCTTGGTTTGTCCAGGTGTGCAGACCAGCCCCAGGCCTAGACCAGGATAACCTGAACATCCCAACTCCTTCAGTTTTTGATGTTCTGCAGGAGCACAGTTGGGATTTCACTCAAATAATGCTTAACTTCACTGAAAGCTTATCCAATCCAAATTCTGTTAGACAAAACATTAAAAATGCAAAAATTGGTGGTTTTAATTTAACAGAATTTTGATGGGAAATTTCTGACTTCAGTCCTCTTATGACTGTCTCTAAACTATGTGTGAAATGTCTGTAATTTAATAAGCTTGCTGTTAGCTTATAAACCTAATGACAAGTGGTTTACTGCCAAGATTTTGTTGGCACTGCAGTTCATTTTCTTACAATCTTTCAGCAAATCTGGGACTAAATTCAGAATTCTTGCTTTGGATATCCAGAATGGTAAGAAAGAATCAACATGTTTTCTCTGGTTTCACAGAGAAACCTCGGTTCCTTGCCTCTTTTGAGCCAAAAGAAAATATTAATTAACAACATTACATCTTCAGTGAGGTCTGGATGAGATGTTCCTATAATGTGTAATCATCATTTTAAGCAATGACACAGTATCCTCAAAAAATTTCAGTTTCTTTGACCTTTAGTTTGAAACTACCTGCAATGTGGACTGGTCTTTTTTCACTCTTCATTACCTTGGCTACTTACATCCAAGTACTTCAGGCTTTCCTACTTTTGCATAAGTGTGGGACATGAATATCTGACTACATGATATATTGATTTCATATGAATGATAAAGGGAGATATTATTTCCCAGCCTATGAGAAAATACAAAGCTAACGATTTATTCACACCAAGAAAATCAGTAAAAACCACACTTTAAAAAGTGGTTTAACCTTTATCCTATTCTGTTATTCTTTCCTCTTCTTTCCATTCTTATTCCTTCTTAAGACCATCGTAGGGCATGCTATGCATACTGTGCAAAGGATATTAGTCTTCAAATAGACCTTATCCAGCCCAGCTCTCAGCACATACAGACAAAGGACACCTTCCCAGCCAAAAATTTTATAAACTGCTTTGCAACCTTCCCTTCCCAAAGGTTATTTGTGCATTTTAATCAGAGCTCAGATGTTTTTTTCCCATTGATTAGGCTGATTAGACAGATAGATAGTGAAATATAGCTAAGAGGAAGATATCAAAAGAGACTAATGCTGCCTTTAACCTTGCTTAGGTGTTGCTGGTGCTGTCAGGGTTCCTGTGACAGAGCAGCACCCAACACTTCTGTGCAGCACACCACAGCTGGCTCAATGATGGACACAAAGTTCATCCTTCTATGTTTTTTTCAGCAGCTCATTACTGGTGTGAAGATCATCTGATAAATACTCAATACACTGTAGACTGACACAGCTCTCTGTGCCACTATTAATAGCAACTAGAGTAATAGCAACAGTAACTATGCTAATATATGTAACTAGCTAATGACTTGTGGTACAGACATGAAGTGCTGCATGAAGAGGGCTTTTTAATTCCAGATAAACTCAAGTTTTAATCAGCTTGCTCAAAAATGACCACTTTTTTTGATTGCATACGTTTGATTGTAGCCTTTGGAAATACTGTGCTAAAAGTTGGTTTTCCATAATTTAGTTGGAAATAATTGCATTCTCTTAGAAATAACTGAAAAGATGATAAATTGTCATCTGTTACAGATATTGGCCTTTCTGCAACAAAAAAATCCTCCCAGTGTAGGGATCCTATGTGCTTAAACCAATTGCCAGAAGGAGAACACTGTTCATTATCTGGATCTCTTCAGTCTACTCAGTTTGAAAAGGAATTTTGCAAGAGCTTGCAATCACTAGAACAGAAAATAGATGCATTGAAATGCTATTACATTTACAGAAAACTTTAGGATAATTTATTTATGAGATGGATTGTTGCTTTTACATACTCCTTATATTTATCACATTTTGGGCATTTATTCTTCTCAGTCAGGCCAGTAAAAAGCAGCCAATTAAGGTGTTATTCAGCCATACAACTTCCAACCCAATCCAGAAGCAGAGAAGCAGAAAGAATTATCCAAGGGTTTCTTTAAAAGCTTCTAATAGATTCAGTTGGAGTAGGTAGAAAGGGATCCAGGAGATGCCTACTTGCATGGCAATTGGAGCTCGCTTGGCCATGTCAAAGAGCTGAGTCTTTCCCACCAAGGTCACAGTGTCCCTCTGCAGTGATATCCTTCCCAAGAGCAGCAAGGGTCTTGTGGCCAGGTCCTGCTCTCCTGCTGGGAGCTGACTGGCTGAGCAGGGCTTTCATGGCTGATTTCTGATCAACCTGCCAACACGTAGATTGTTGCTCTTCTGCAGGTATAAAAATTTGTCCATTATATTCCAGTCAGTGTGGGGCTGTCCCTCAGTTGGGAGGCAACTCAGTGGACAAAATAAATCATAATTAGAGTTTGTGTCCATAGTAGAGATTTTTACCAGCGGAAGAGGTGCCTGAGCAGGGAAAGCTGGGAGTTCATGGCTTTGAGAATCCGTAGATCTTTTTACTCCTTGGAAAATGAGGACAGCAGAAGCAGAGGTGTCAGTTTTTCTGGCTTGTTTCACCATTGCACTTGTACACAGAGTGCCGATGATTCAGGCCTTCCATACATAGGTTGAATACTGTCCTACTATGGCTTTGTCCTATGCATTTGGCCATAAAGAAGCAATGATTTGGGCTTCAATGGCAGTCTTAAAACTTATTGGTCTAACAAGCAAATATCGTTTGCTGTGGCCAGCAAAGTTGTTATCTCTCTATGTTTATGTCAGTTAAATTATGTCTGAAACAAGGTTTAAGTGTGGTGGCATTGCAGTTACAGATCAAAACCGATTGTGTTTTGCATGGCAATGCTGTAAAACACTATTTCTATTTAAAAAAATCCATTTTTCTGTAACAGATTACATTGTTTCTTTGAAGTGTGAGTTTAAGCAGCTCGTGTTTATAATAATATGTACATCATTAATCTTCAGACCTTAATCTCTATAGCGCTATTTAACAGAGTGAAGCTTCAAAGGGTACGGATGCCTTATACTGTTTATTGAGATATGAGGCAAAATATAAATGAAAGACCTGGGAAATCAAAATTATATCCATAACGTTCTCTTAATCTGCATAACATATTTAATGCTAGATGTCTTAGAAAACTACCTGTGTATCTGCCTGATGAACAGTAATACGAACATACGGGGAAGGGTAAACATATTAATTAGAGCCTGCACATCTCTCCTTCTTGCTAGTGTAATCATTAAATTGATTTTTCCAGTCTGACATGTAATTGTTCCAGCGATGGAATCCTGCTTTCCACTCTCGTTCTGCTTCATCAATATTTCCTGTAAAACATGAAATGGGTTACATTAATCTAAATTTGAATCTCTTTATATGCTAATTGAAAAATAATTTTGATTATCAATATCATTTGCTCCAAATACATTATAGGATGGTGTTTTGTCTCTTTTCTTAAACCTGGAATGACTGAAAGATTAATGATTAACATTTTATCTTTACATCAGGAAAGAAGGACTGCAAAGATATTCAAGTGCACTGCAGGGTAGTAAATAAACTTATGTATGGGATTGTTGCTTTTGGATAAAACTTCTGTCCATCAAATTTGTCATTTTAAAGCCATTTTTTTCCTTTTTTCTTTTTTTTTTTTTTTAAATAATTCTGAAAGTATTCCTTTGCCTTTATACTCTTCAGTAAAAACCACATACTCCGAGGACTATGGTATGCAAACTGGCATGGGTGCTTGTAAAGACGCAGTGAAATCACATCTCTGTTCAAGGCAACAGTATTGCCATTAGTTTCAATGAATGACCAGGATTTCACCCTACTGTGGAATAAATCTGCAAGTTTAATGCAAAAGGGACACAAGATTGGAGAAGGATACAGTAAAATGTGCTCTATGTCAACATGAAATCATCTTCTCTCTTCTTTTTCATTCTAGCCTATAAAGCATTTGCCAGCTAATCCTGTGTCCCAAGGCAATATTTATTGCCAAATTTGTTATAGGCATCGGATCAGAGGGTGAGGATAAGAGTAATAAAAATATATAATTTTACAGGGTTTCCAGAGTATTTTATGGACAGGGATCACTTCTTCCAGTCCCACAGTGAATTAACACCAGGGAGAAATGCAGTGACCTTGCAGGAACAACCCATACAACAACTAAAGGAAAGATAATGTGTGCAGGCTGTATCACATACTGTGGCTTGTTATTTTGGATCAGTTGTAGACTTTTTCTTAATGTTTAGAAACCATTTATGATCTATGAATGCCTTTATTCATTCTGGGCCTAATTATCTCAGTGTGCCATATTGACATAATTTTCTTCCAAAAAATTTGGCAATTGTGTTCACGGGATAAGAGTTCTATGGCTTCTTTATGCTCTTTTGACTTTATGTTCTTCTGCTGCAGTTGAGCATAGGCCCTTTCCCTCCATAAATATACCCTTTCCCCCTTTTTTATGATCTGCCAGCATTGCAAGATTAACTGGTTAGGTGAAAATGAAATACTTCTGTGTTTTACACATCAGTAGAGAAAATATTCTGGAAGAAGAGTTAACAGATTCAGAGATTTAGTTTGGAGAAGCATCCAGTAATTTGGTTGCTTATCTGCAGTTTAGTTCAACATTTCCAAACATTTTTGGTCTGGAAATCCAGATGGCAATTTAATGAGACTTTGAAATGAGATTTACACTGCTTCTTTGATTTCAGTGAGACCAGAAATAAAACCAAGATACTTTTTCTTGGGAAGGTTCTGTACTTCTGCTTGTAAACAAAAGGGAAATACTGAAGAGCAAATATAGGAATAAATATTTTACAATTAACCACACTCCTCTCTCTTAGTTCAAAGATGTAAATAAGCTTGCTTACACAAAAGAGCAAAGAAAAGTTCAGATAATTTTAAAATTTTTTCTGAAGGCCAAGATTGCCTTTAAACAGGATTTGCAAGCACTGGTAACAGTAAAACCACATTTTGGTTACCAAACTATGGAGATATGACCCATGGAACTATGGGGAGAAGACATGCCCAACATTTTACTTTCCTGACTCTAAGAACTCTCCCTTGCATGTTTCTTAATTTAAAGATGTAGCCAGGGTCTTGGGTAAGCCAAGTTTAGCACGTATACCAAATGGATTGGTAATTTAGCATCTGAACCAGCACTAGTATTAATTTGATAAGAATGCCTCACTGTGTTTCTTGTCTTATTCTTGATTATGGGTATCCAGTTTTATTTATCCAGGCAAAGCCTCCATTTATGAATTAAAACTCTCTTCCTTCTTTAATTATTCAGGTATAGATGTGTTTGAAGTCTGCCCAAAGACTTTAGAAACTGGAATACCTCTACCATACACACATCTTCAAATAAAAGTCACTGTTCTGGAATATAAATTATGAGGCATTTCAGTGCTTCTTAAAGATCACAGTGACGAAGTGAGTCAGCTAGAGAAAGCAGACAAGGAGAAGTTCAGACTAGCCACCATTATGAATCTAAAAGACAAAAGAGGGAAGGAAAACACTGAAATAAGAACTTGGACTCCCATTTATTTGCTTTTTTCAGTGATAAGATCCAAATTGAAGTCACAAGTCAATGCATCCCATTATCACCAACATCATCAATCTCTTTGAAGCAACCACCCATGACTTAGATGAGCTGACAGCTAGAAGGCAAAAAAAAAGATTAGAGAATTCAACTTGACCAATAATTACGGCTCAGAGCACCGGGTTACTACGATGCACTGCAGTACTGTGGAAGTCAGCTAATAATATAATGAGGTTATTTTGCTATATGCAGTCATTTAAGCCATCCCAAACTTCATAGCAATACAAATTAGCCTAATGCAAAGCCCAGTGAAGTTTACAAGGAGAAAAGGGGAGGTTTCAATCACCTCAGTGCTCCCAGTTTAAGAGACCAAAAAAAGGAAAGTTGTTTTTTTAGTGTTTTTTTTTTTATTATTCTTCAGCAGTGTCAGTGCAGACAGCTGGCATTTCTCTTCTCTCCACACAGTCATACAGCCCTTAGCTTAATGTCATTAAGCAAAGTTAAATTTATCTCCATACCTCTATTTGTTGAACTGCTAGATGTGCCAATAAAGTGCTAATCTCAAATGTATTTTTGTAGTATTAACATTAAGATTGGGACAAAGGCTGTATGGCTGTATATATAATTATATAATATAATTAATAAGGGATGACAAGTTGGAATTAATTTTTCTGTCCTCAACAGCTCATAAACGCAGGTTCCCGCAAACTTCATTACTATGATAAATGCTGGAAGTTTACCTATGCTGCAGCTTCTCATGGTGGTAGTTTATACACAAATGTTCTGAAAGGAGAAAACAAACAGTATCTATACTTGAGCATCTCTATTCAATGTCCTTCAATCACACATTCTCAGTACCACTGCTTTTTTAACCACAACAGTATATTTGTTTTCATATGTATTTTTCAGTACTTAAGATTATATTATTATTATTATTATTACTATTAGAAAAATCATTATTTATTTATATATTTGTTTTATTTTTTATTTCCAAAAGTCAATAGAGCTCTCTGGGAGATGACATACTGCAAAGACTGTTACCTCTCCTATGACCAGAGATGCAAGTTGCTCGAATTAGAAAGAAATCTGACTGTTAAGTTTTGTAGCCCATAGGTGCCCTGATTACAACCTTATTTTGTTGGTAGGTGCAGTAACATTGGTGAGGTTACTTGTGAATAGTTCACTTTTCTGCATGCATAATATGTGCAGCATTGAGCTCCGTGGAACTTGAAATCTAATTCTGCTCATGAATTTTCTAATTGGTCATACTTTCAATATTCTTACCAGCCTGAATATTTAGCTCTATGGAATCCAGATATCATTTGGATGATCATATCAAATGCAATTATTTTGGTTATTCACTGGTCAGAGGTTGAACTGTTCTCTATCTCCACACTCAAAATCTTTTCCGGGTTTTCTTAAAATATAATGTATTTACATTAGCTACTTTGATTTCTCTATCTATGATATATGATGTAGTAATGTAAAATAGAAAAATACATATTGTATGTATTGGGCACTCTCAAATAGTAATGGAACAATAAATGGAAAGCTTGGCTGCCTGCAGCTTTCTATAATCAAGAGGAAATGGGCATATATAAATAGTTAGGGCTCTAGGTGCATTAAAGATTGTGTTAAGGAGGTTGAGTCTAACATAGATGCTTTTATAATTAACATATGATTGCTCTAAAAGCTACTTAAGAGTCACTTACTATTTACTGTCCCTCTGGTCTGTTTCTTTTAAAAGCAGTCAACAGAAAAAGTTCTGGTGATTCCCAATGTGCACACCCTGGAATGAAATGCTAAATGTTGAATGTTCCCAGCTTGTCTTGGGGCGAGTGGGAACAGAGGGTGTTCTCAATGCCTTTGCAATAGGCTTGAAATCTGTGTAGAAATTGTGTCTAGCTGGAATTGAGAGTCTACATAAGGCACGTCTAAGTCCAGCTTACCTGGCTAGTGATTATTTCCAAGCTAGACACAAAACTATGTGTTTTGAATTATGTCTTCAATTAGATTTTTATATATTGAAATTGAAGGGGAAGTCATTGAGAAAGATTCCTAAATCATACAAACTACTCTAGAGATATAAAGGCCAGTTCTGGTTGTTACTCTTATGTTAATGTGTGAGGATGCTTTTTTTCTTATCAGTTTTCTCAATCCATAACCATGACATTTTTTTGCAAACGTGTCTGATTTGGTTACTTGAGGAAAATGAAAAATATCTAACCATGAAGATGGCAGGGACTAAATATTTTCCTCTTTCATATATTTAACTGCCTTGAGGAAACCTGTTTTACTCAGCCTGCCATGGGAACAGGCTTGCTCAGATGCTGAACACATTTAGAGCCAACCATTACCTTCCAAGAAGAACTCAAGGGGGTAGCAAGGCTTATGCCAGGAGTGGATCAGTAACTAAACAAGCGGTTTGGTACCGAGCACATCCATGTCAAGTTCTGACCACTTGGCATGGTGAGAAATCCCCTTGCAATTTTTGCAAGATAAGTCAGTTTGGTTGTCCTCTTCAGGATCTAACTGATGTCACTCTACTTTGTCTATCTGAACCCTACTTGAACTATAACTTGCAATAATGATAACATACAATTTCATTACTTCTTGTTGTCTGACATCTTATAGTGTGTCATATTAAAGCAACATTCTTTTTCTAAGAATATTTCAATAGAAGAAGCAAGAGAGATAGACCCTCAGAAGAGGAGGAAATATGTGTATTTATGGCATACACTGTCCTTTGGGCATAATAGGAGATAGGAATGCAAAGTAATACTTTAGTGAAGAGAATTATTACAATAGAAAGTATTATATCATGTTTGTAAGCAGAATCTTAAAGGTTTCTTTGTCAGAATTGTGTAAGGAACATAAATATAAACCCATAGTATTTCTATAATAATATTTCAAGGACTGGTAGAGTGAGGTACATGACAAAGCAGCAGTACTTTTGGACAATATTCTTGTCTCATTTCTATATTAGGATCCAGGCACAATGATTCTTTGCTTTTGCTAAGAATATGCTCAGGATTTTCTTTTAATTAAGTTATGGAGATTTATGTTGTAAATTACTGAATATGGCAAAAATGATGTATTTCTGTCTCCTGGCACATCCAGAGTGTTGCTTTGTCATCTCTCACACCTCACGGCCATGCAAAGCAAGTCTGCTGTCTTGCCAAGATGTGTTGAACTATGTCTGGTGACGTGTTCTCTTCTGCTCTGCCACAGAGCATTTGGTTATGCACAGTCCATTTATAAGATGCACATTACTTGATAGAGGTCCACAACCCAGCTAAAGAAATATGTAAAATAGTTCAGTTCTCCTGGCTCAGCATAAAAGACTTGTCAGAATTTGAGAAAACTCCCTCAAATCCATCCGTAATTTGGTATACTGAGATTTTTAAAATCAGAGCATGCTTTATAAATAATTCATTTTACCTACTGATTTGGCTTCTCCTGATTTAATTGAAAAATATCTATTGAATTGAGAGGGGGTAGAAGCTGAGCCATAACACAGTTATAGGCTCAAATGAGAAAGGAATAAATTACTTCAGAAAGAGTCATCTGTGCACCATGAAAGTTTACATATTTTTAAGACTACATTCAAACTGAATCTTACAGAAAGCTCATAAATTACTAATTAACATTTAAAAAGTGCATCTTATTTTTGAAATGAGACTTTTTTTCTTCCCCCAGTCAAACTGCAGAAGTTTCAGAGCTGCAAAATCACTTTATAAAACCAATTCCTGTCAAAGTCCAGAAGCACAGAGGCTTGGTCTGTTTGGTGGACTTTGCAAGAACAGTGGCATTAGGCTTCTAAAGAAAATCTGAGTCCTTTGTGTTCAACTGAGCTTAAAGTTTCAAACAGCCTGGTATATTTTCTGGGTGGTGAAATCTCACAAACAGATTGTATGCAGGCAGGCACAAATCAGTTCTATTTTGAAAACAGAAAAAAGAAAATCCTGAAGTCTCTTGGTTGTCATCAATGATTGACACTCTATAAATAAACCACCAGGCTCTCACGTGAGAGGTAGAACAGAACCCCCTTTGGCAGCAACAACACACTTAATATCCTCTGTGGATTAGCTTAATAAAAACATAATCACATAAATAATAGATAATCCCAATATAACACCTCACAATGTACCTTAAATACATGAAGTTCATGCAGAACATCTAAGGCTGCCAGAAATCCCAGTGCAAGCTCCCACTTCAGCAATGTCTTTCCTGTTTCACGCTGCCTTGGCCTGTCCCCAGGTTTTGTCCTAGTTCCTAACAGGATGCTTACAGGGTGGTGAGCCCACAGCATTTGCAGGGTGCACCCCCACCACAGCATGGAGAGCTTTGTCCAACATCTGAGCATCTCATGGAAATTCAGTTACAAATGAGAATGTAAAGATTTAAACTCAAGTATCACAATAACAGCAAGCAGATGATCCCTGTATAAAATTTCAAGGAAAAGCATCTATAAGAGCACTTTACCTGTCATTTCCAGGACTTTGGGGAAAAAAGATTTCCAGAATCGACACTGCTGAGCACGCAGCTTTGTCAGCACCTCTGAAGTGCCAGTGTTTAATGTCAGATATTTTTGTTCAGCACTGGTGAAGACTGGCCATCTTATCCCATTAACCAGGGTCCCATTTGGAGTTCTAAATGAGAAAAAAAATATTTCATTTGGAATGAGGAATTACCTCAGCACAACAATAACATATTATTTCTCTTTTATTCAACAGTTATTTTGGCTTGAGTGTGATGGGCTGGAATTACTGAAGTATGCTTTTGCAAGTAACAGGGGAAAAAGAAGGTAAATTTGATTTAGCTTGATTAAAAAAGATATATATTCCCTTTCTGGGATGTTCTGTGTTCACCTAAGGGAAAAATGTTAATAAATGACCATACACAAACTACACTTGTTGAATCTGGAGAGTGTCATAGAAGGTGTTAATTATTATGGGTGACTTGAGAACAAACCAGCCTGTTCAGAAAGCTGAGTAGTTTATGTTTTAGTTTAAATGTTTCTGTTCCCTTCAGATAGACAAATAGATTAGACTAAATAGCTCAGATAAAAATGCAAGTAAAGGTACAAGTAATGTCTAAACTTTGGATGAGAGCTATACAAGGAGAGAAAATAATTATTTCTCATGAAGAAGGAACAGTTCCTCCTTGAAGTATGCTGAGTCCCATCAGTGGAGAGCCAAACATGAGCAATCTCAAATCTTTTGGAAACTGGGAAGAGATACAGAACACTTGGCCCTTTATGGAACAAGCTCTGCACATTAAAGCATCACAGCTGTTCGTATTAAGAGGGTTGTGATAAATATTTATAATACAACAGAATTCATAAGGTTCTAGGGACAGACATCCAGTTTTTCCCCTCCAAAAAGAGCAATAAGTGGTATCCATGTAACTAGGGAAAAAAATACTTTGTTTAAGTGTGTAGAAAAATACAAAATGGGGAACATTGCATAGGGAAAAAATCAGTCTGGATACAATTCTGGATATGAAAATTATTTATGTTTAAAGTATCAATCTTTGTAAACTCAGAAGAGGTTAAGAATATAAAGTAAGCATCTTGCTGCAGTGCAAGCAGAATCTGGGGGTTAGGGTAGAACAACAGTATTTGATGATTCTTGGTGGGATAAATTAAGAGCACCATTAGCTAAATTAATCTGGTTCTCTCTACTTTACTTTTCACCAGGACCCTTCCCAGAAGCAGCGGTCAGAGAGGAGTCTGGGGAGTGTGGAGCCCACATGAGTTCTGCTTGCCAAGAGTGAGAACAAAGTACCAGGTATAGGTGGGACCAGTCAGAGCACAAGATTCAGTTGTTGAAATAATATCAATATCTCTTAGTTAATTCTGAATGAATCAAGTTTTCAGCCCATGTTTTAGTGTTCTGCATTACCCTGGAGTCTTTAGTGCCAGGCATTGGCTGCTTACAGAAACGTGATGTTAGAGTAAGAGATTCAGCATGTCATTTCCTGAATTGCTCACTTCTTTACTAATTTTTCTTTACTAATTCAGCTCTGATTAACCTATGGCACCCTTTTTAACTGCACATTTCTTTGTGGCTCATGAGAATGATGGCTTAAGCAGAGCTGACTTGCACTTCAGTTCAAGATCAGGACGCTAATGGCGCTGCCAGTATTCATTTAACAGCTTTTATGCTAAGCAATAAATCATGACATTCCACATTATAATATACAGGTGTGGGGGGGGATTGCACAGTGGCTACAGACATATTTTACTAAAAATGATTGAAAGAACTGTCAGATGAACACAGCATTTTGAAATATGTGAACCTGCTGATGAGGACATTCTCTCTGTATTTCTAATAAGCTTACTCTTCAAAGACATGTCCAGCAATTTCCTTCTTAGATCCATTATTGAAAATTTCCCAAGTTAAAAAGTAGCTCCCAGGTACAGCAAAACAGAGAGATCACAAGAGTATAATTTTTAACTGGTAAAGAACAAGTTATAATCATAAACTTGTTATTCTATCACAATTGCTGTTCATTCCTTCTTGGTAATAACTTAATGATGAGAATTGCAATGCCCAGAATAAGCTGTAAAATTCCCTGTTCTTTGCATCAAAATTTAACAATATTCATATAGAAAATGGAAATATTATGAGAATATCCTTACTGAACAGAAAGGAAACCAATACACTGAACAACTTTGTCCATCTACATTTGGAAGGACTGTGTTTGCTGATACATTATAGGAACTTGCTCAAAATTTCCATGAAAACCTCCATCCTATAATCTTTCTCAATTCCTCAAACTGCTGCTCTTTCATCTTCTGGTACTACTCAATCATCTCTTCTTCATTATGTCCCAGTTTTGCCCACCCCAGTGGCCGGGGTAGGGGGGCTGAAAGTGTGTTCTGAAAGGGCTTGGGCCATGAATCTTCAGTGCAAACCTCTATCTTCTGCATCTCGCTTGTCAAACACTAGCTACCTTTCTTACATCTCTGTCCACATCTAGAAGTTCTAATTAGGGAAAAACTTAATTTTGTTTGGAAAAAATATAAGCTTCTTCACTGAATGTTTTAGAAAGAAACTAACTCCTTTTCTACACACTCTTTAATGTTTGCAGGAGCAAGTCTTATGGCAATTAAGAAATACAATTATTTTAATTGCTCCCAGAGAAGAAACACAAGAAAGGAAAAAAAAAAACAACCAAAAAACAAAACCACCTGTGTTTGAACTTTGGTGTAAACAGAATTTGTTTCATTATTTCAGCTATTCTTTTTCTTTCATGTGCCCTGGAGTTATAGGCTGGACTCTCTCTACTTTCTGATAGTGGTACTGCAGCTCATTTATAGTTCTTTTTTAAAGATATGTCTTTAAGGCAGCCAAACTTATTTGCTCATTAACTTGAAAAACAGATAATCTTTTTGAGTTCAGTGTCCAGTAAAACAACTCTCAGGTTCTACCTTTATGTGCTCTCAGTGAAGTTCATGAGTCTTTTTTAATGTTGTGCTCAGTGAAACTTGCTTGGTGTTACTCACTGATACCAAGATCAGGTTCTTCCCCCTTTGGGCATTGTATGGCCATAACTGCCAATAACATTTCATTCTCAAGACTCATAGTAAATGTTTTAGATTTGACATAGTAGTGAAGAGGGTTTTAGAGGAGCTTATTCACTGATAATTTCTGTATATTTAATGTTCATTTTCAACAACTTTGGAAAGAGAAAGTTAATTTGGTTCAGTTGGAAAATGCAACAACCTGAACACAGTTCTGTTAACCATAAAATACATATATTAGCATTCTCATGAATGTGATCAATTATAGCCTGAAATACAATACTAGCTCACTACATATTTATTATTTGTAACATGGCATTACTCTTACAAATGGTTTATCAAACACAAACACAATTTAATTATCTAATTACTTTTTTTAAGAAGTATTCATGGTGTAAAGTACCTGTAAACTATTTGTTTTATTTTTATAAGTGAACTCTGAATAGTTTTCCCTCTGCTTTGGTATCACCATTTAACAGAGAGGTTCTTTTGTAGTGTTAAATTCTATTTTGATATTGTGCACAAAGAAAAATTTTCTCTAAGTCTCTTGAAAAAGGTTTTAGGCATCATTTACCTTCCTAATGAGCACAGTAAACACTAACTGTACCACATGCTAGCTTAGATTCTCCCAAGCTTTCACCATATTTCTATTTATCTGCTTTCTTTGTAAATGGATTAGGTTAACATGTTGTGTGTTCCTCTAGAGGAAAAGAAAACCAAAGCCCACATTGTTTTAGCTGTCTAACACAGATGAATTTTACCAGCCCAAGCTCACCAAGAGATTCAGAGGCTGAAACACAATTTTACCTCTGGTCCCCAGCAGCTCCTTTCTCCAGACAGCCTTCCTGGAAGGCCCCAGACAGACAAATATTTGTTCTGCCTGGCTGAAGCTGTTCATAGAGATATTGCTCCCCGAGAGGAACCCTACACTAATTTCACCTGAGCAGTATGTTATTGCTCTTAATTTTCTCTTGAGTTGCAGCTGGCTTCTCTCTGACCTGGTCTGAGAAGAGCCCAGCAAGTTCATTTCCCTGCAGCTCACCCTGTAGAGGATTTCCCATTTCTCCCCATCATGCAGAGCAGTGGGAATGTGGGCTCTCCATGCACAACCTGCCTCCCTCTGCTTCCATCAAGAGCAGCAACCCCAGCAGTGACAGGCACTCACTAAGACAAGTTCTTCCTCAGTCCCTTCCACGGGTTGTCACTGGCATTCTCTGGCATGTGTCTCATTAGCTGAACAGGTTGCACACTGAGATTAATGAAAAGTTATGACAATGCTGCTGCACCCTCTGTCTCCCCTGTGCAGTAGGAATTGAAATCAAGCAGAGACCTGTTCCTCTGAGGTGTGACTTTATGGACTTCACCTGGGTTGGAACTGCTGATGCTCATTTTCAATTTGGCCCCCTTTTCTTTTAAAAAGCTGGTTGAAAGGGAGGAGAGAGTAAATGTGAATCATTTTTATCAGCTTTAATGATTCCTTGCGGCAGTGCTGACAATCAGCTGCTTTTCATGGGATGGTGTTTTGCAGTGTGTTACCATGGGCACAAGATAGCAGGGAGGGGGAACAGCCTTGGAGCAAATGCCACAGCAACAATAACCCCATCTCTGGCACATTTTCTGCAGTTGCATTACAAAGCCTTTAAGAATTATGGAAGTAGTCAGCTCAGCATCAAATAAGAAGCATCCAGTAAATGTTTCACCCCAGTGGTAGCTCTGGGAGCGAGGGACAGTTCTGCACGTCTATACTGTAATCAAAAGGAGCTGCCAAATCTCACACAGTTGTAGCCGAGGTTTCCACCCCTGCAAACACTCATACAGCACCTCAGTACAAGTGTAAAACCTGATAGAAGTGAGTGTAATTAATAATGTCTTTCTGCTAGTAGAAATACATAATGAGCTGCTTTTTCTGTAGCATTGTAAATTTTGGTTGTGTTCTCTCCTATATATATTTTCAGCTGAAAGGGAGTAAGAGCACAGGGCAGAGAAATCCAAGCTTCAGGCAAAATGAACAAAAGGATGGGAAGACATCAACAGCTGACCTTGGTGAGTAAGGGGTTGGAAGCAGAGTTATGTGGTTTACAACAGAAGCCAAGATGCCAAACTAGCCACTGGGACCACAGGTTAAGCTGTCACTGCACCAGAAGTAAACAAGTCTGCTGGCTCTAATCAAGCTACAGGTAGGTTAAAAAAAATGAGAGGATGGTAAGGGCTCCTGCATAACACCATCATGTCATAGAGGCCCATCAAAACTCTGGCCTCCAACTCTTTGCTCTTCTGAGGGCCAGCTGTCCATGCTTCTTTCTGCAGAGTGGCCAAAACCTAAGTCCCTTTTGCTGATGCCTCAATCCAATGAGCAATCCTGTTGACTTCAGAGGAGTCACAGTGGGGATATCATTCATGTGCTTTGAGGAAATGCCACAAGATTTGTATCTTAAACTTTATCTCAGTTTTTTTACAATTGCTTTATTAGTGGTTCTCTTGTGTAGAACATCTCCATTAATCATGCTGGCACTAAACAACATACCCAATCAAAATATCTTCATTTATCTAATCCAAACGGATGAACCCTTTATTTTCCCTCCAGCCTGAAAGAAAACATTTTGTTGTTTTCCCACTTTTTGACTTGGACAGAAGGGCACTCCTAATTAGCAGGAGAGCTGATGAGGAGCACCAAGCACATCTGTGCTGCCTCAGCCCTCCGGAGCACTGCTCGCTGCAGAGGGGTGGGAATTGTTTGAGGCGTTAGTCAGGCAAATGTATCCAGATGTCTCACATAATTTCTAAAGGCCATGATGCATGATATTTATACCTGTGTTCATTTTCTGGTTGCAACACAACTGCCAGGTTAATATCAATTTTGAGCAGTGGTCTCCAGGGGGACGATGGAGTAGTAACAGTGCATGTTTGTGTAAGGCTTTGCTCGGATGGTACAACTGGGAGCTTAACAGATACTTTCCAGCTCAGTCCTATTAAAAAGAAGAGCAGATTTTACTGTTAAGTACTGGTTGAACCTTCTCAAACCCTCAAACAATTTGGCTTAATGCCGGTGTCTTCATACCAGGCTATTAGTTTCAGATGACTCACTGTTAAATAGACACTGGAGAGGGCTGCAAGATTGAAGACTCAAAGTCCTTAACCCGAGGAGCAATCCTAGCTATTGGAACAAAGGAAATGAACCTCTTCTGGAAGGTTTCCCTAGAAATGTTTGCAAGGGAAAGGATGAAGAAATCTCTATAACACCTGTAAAAAAATTGTTAACTGTAAAAAAAAATCCTCAGAAGCTCTAATTACTGTATAAGCTTTCCATTCAGAGACTGAGGCCCGTATGAATCTGAAAGGCTCCCACTGTGTGGATACATAGATTGCATCTGATGCAGTACCACCATCAATTTGGTCCATCTATGTATGATTCAGTAAAATTAATTTATTTTTAGATTTATTTTTTTAAATTCAGACAGTTATGCAGAACATTTTCCCAAGTCAGAGAATTATCTACCACTTACTAAAATGATTTGATGGACTCCTTGAACGAAATCTTTATATTATGTCAAAATATTTTACATTAAATTGTACACTTTGAGGATTTTTGTTATTAGAAACTACAGAAGCAAAGACAAGAGGACAGAGGCACTTTTCTGTCCATTATCCAAAGTTTATGAATTGGTCCATTCGGAATAACAAGACAAGGGGAAGTGCCACCCCTAAATAAATGAGTTGGAAAGCTGACACACTATCACTTCACAAATACATATATTACTTTTGATGTTGCTACTTCTATCACTCTGTGCTCTTTATAGATAATACTGCATAGCAAGTTACCTTGCTGTTTTTTATTTCATTGAGACAACTCTTCAGAGTATTCCTTAATATCAGGTAATCACTAACCATCCTATCTATTGAACTCTGATGGACCCTCTGTACAAATGCGCTGCCACATTTAATATTTTATTTTAAAATATTCTCTTAGGGTCTTTATCCTCTTAGACTAATGGGAAAGACAGCAGCTATGTAATCTATCAACTGAAAAGGGTGAGTGGTGCCATTTATAATAACCAAGCTCTAAAAATTACCATACTAAAAGGTGAAAACTCAGACAAGGGTATTGTCAGCCTGTGCAATATTGGGTGTTCAGAAAGCATCCGTGATTATCTGTTTCACACACTAAGCTTCCTTGCAGCCTCGTGGTATCAGTATTCTCAAGGTATCATGGCTCCAGTGGAACTATGAAGAACTGGGGAATTATTTTTAAAAAAAAAAAGGTCATGTTTAAAAATATTGTTTTATTTATTAGAATCAAATTCTTGCAAGAAAATAGTAATCAATTTCTGAAAATCTGTAGTAATTGAACCTGTCTCATTTACTGTGATGCAAAAATCATTGGTCCTCATTCTTCAATGTTTGAGCCTTAGTCAGGTTTTACTGTAATGAATCAAAGGACTCGTGTGATTGCGTACTACAAGCTTGAGAGAAGTTGCAGATTTGAATCCTTAAAATTACTTTTCTTAAGCAGCTGTTTATGGGAAGTTCATAATACTCTGTTGCATTCATTTTTCACTCATGGATCACACACAAGGTTAGAATCTAGTGAGTATAAGTACCACGAGTCACAGCAAAAAGAAACTGTTTTGCAAGTTGTATCATAGGTAAATATTATTTCTTCTGCTGATCCTTGAAGAAACCTGTAGAATCCAGCTGGCATACTTTTTAATTGACAGAAACTGGAGAAGGACCTTTGCAGCCAGGCTTTCTTACACCTTCACAGGCTAAATAAAGCTCAGGATATTCCTTCCAGATTCCAGCTTGGTGACAACAGTTGTGTGCTTAAATGTCTTAAACTATAAATTATCGTGGTATGCACTATTGCAACTAATATCAGTTTCAGGAAATGAAGCAACAAGCTGTTGCTTCTTTTTTTGGTCTCATTGTGTTCTGCTCAAAACAGCCTCATGAAGCATTCATCAAGCTGAAATGGTTCTTGCTTGTGCATGTCTTGGTACTTGTGAATTCCTACTATATATAAGGGATTGACAAGGTAGGTCTTAAGATATTGGCCATAAATAATACAGTATTTGAGAAATTCAGAACCAGGATGTTCTGCCTTAGCTCTTTGGGCATGTTTGCAATGCATTTAGGAGCTCAGTGCCTCAGATCCCTGGACTGGAGTCTCCTCTGGTATCAGGAGTAATAACGAGCCGGTCAGGCGAGCCAGAGCTAATGAGCCTTTCAGGCCTTGGCAGTGTATTTCTAACCTCCTGAGCCCACTCTGGCACTCTTGAACTTAGGTCTCCTCCACTGTGAAAATGTTCCAGCAAAGCTTGGTGCTATTTCAGGAACCTGTGCCCCAAACTCCATTACCTTTACAGCATGTGATGAGATTTGATTATCATACAAGGTCTGGAACAGAAGTCCCAGTGCTCTAGGAGTCAGTAGCACCAGAAACTTGAAAGTGAGTTGAAATGTCCTTTCCTGAGCAACTAGTAAAGTATGACCTGACTTTCCTCTAAATTTATCTCTAATTAATAACGAAGATCCACATTGATTTAAATGAGAATAACATTGTTTCAATGTCCTCTGGGTGAGGACTACCAGACCTGTGTCTCCTGTCCTCTCAGCAAGTCCTGAAGCCCTGAGTCAGAGATCCTTCAGTGTCTTAGATGGTACATCCCAAATACATCCATGTTCTGCACAGTTTTGAAGAAGAGTGTAAAGAAGATAACGAGACCATGCTGAATCTCACAGCTTTCTCATCACAGAGCATTATTTCTGGCCAAGGTGGAGAAAGCAAGCTCTGAAAATGGAAAGAGCCTGCAATGCTGAAGGTTGCCACAGTGAGAAGAGTGATTGGCAAGAGGAAAAGAAGGAAAAAACCCCCAAACAAACAAAAACAAAACAAAAACAAACAAAAAAACCCCAATCCCCAAACCAGAAAATAATCTTTGACCTAATGGTATCACTCCAAGAAGACAAAAGATTTCAAGTTACATTGAGTTCAGGAAAATGGATGAAATTTTGACATTAAAGTGGAGATAATTTTAAACCACCGAAAATATATTTTATCCTGTCTTGTTCTAAAAAATACTTATCACTCGGTGTGATGTTCACAGTCACACTAAGCTGAATGTGACAAGTGTCTAATATAAGATACCTACAGCACATAGTGGCAGTCATTTACACATTCAGATTATGTATTGTGATAAAACAGTACAGAATTTTCAAAAACATTTTATTCCTTCTGCTTAACATGCCTTGCATCTAATGTGTTATTTTCCATGGTGTTTGAAGACCAGTCCAGCACTTCTTGAGTTGAAACAACTTACTAGTTAGGGACTGATCTGAATCCAAGCAAGCAGAATAGATTGATTGACTTCAAAATCTTTGGATCAGGTCCCAGCTGGAGAAATACCTGTAGCTATTTACAAAAGAAGCTTCTCTCCTCCTGGACAGAATTCACAATAGTGATTTCGCACCTTCTCCAGGACTCCAGGTTCTGGTGTGAATATTCACAGTTCGTATTTACAACACTTTTGAATAGACATGAGAGAGGCAACACTATGGCTTCGTCCTTTTTTTATTCTAAAGGAACATTTTTGGGTTTGTTTTTTTTTAATGTTCCTGTAAAGTATTTTGTAAGATCCTTATGCCCTTTTGTATGGTATCAATTTTAGCTTTCAAGGACCACTTTTCAAAGCTATTATTTTTTTTTCCATTTCTGGCTGCAGCAAGAAATTAAACTGTAGTTTTAGTCTTAGTTGTAGAGGTTGAAGAGAGTTATTTGGAAATGGAAGGTGCTGAACCCTATTGAGACCTTGAAGGAGGAACTTCCACAGAAAGTAAGTAAAAGAATAAGTAGACAGGAAGGCACATGGCACTTGCCCTTTTCCTCTGAAACTGTCTTATCTTCTCTACAACCTCACTTCTCCTTCTCATGACCTGGGAAAACATAAACTTTCATAGTATCTTAACCAGAATTGCTCCCTGGGACAAACCTAAAGAGAGTGTGTAAAGGGAAAGAAAAATGTTTTTATTGCTGTGGAACTATTAGTACTGTGTTTTAAATTCCCAGTGGCTTTGGTAAAACTTGTCAGACAGTTTGTTGTGAGAAAGAGAAAATACTGTACTCATATGTATATGATTGCTGTTTCCATCTTTTACTTTCCCTTCCATTAATAGAGTTCATCCCAGACACTCAGAAATTGTTAGATAAATGGATTCAGTGCTTTCCTTATCTCTAGAGACCAAACCTTCAATACAGACTGTGTAGTAGATACTATACTAGGGTATAATATTTGAGATTTGTTTTCAATTGTAATTGCCCTAATCATGATTTTTTTTCCAAGGTGGATACTTCACATAGCCCCACATCAAATAAAATCATCTAGATTTGTTGTGTCCTGATGGACTTAATCATAGTAACATTTTTCTTGATATTTTCCACTATTGCCACTGCTGTATTTATGTGAATGGTAGGGAGAGCATGAGTCACAAACTTCAACTACCATGTAATCTAGGCAAATTGAGCAGTTCTATAAATGAAAACATTAGGTAGCTTTCAGTAACACGTATAGTGTTATTGCCTCATCTGAAACAGAACCTCTGTTACTTCATGATGGGAAATGTAAATAAGAAGCTATAGTGTTCATAACCCCCTCCAAAGATATCTATAAATAATAAAAAAAGGATTAAGTTGTATCTCTATTGTAAATTAATTGTTGATTTGACATTTACAAGTGGAAGTTACATGTGACTTTCTTTGATAAACACATTCAAATTATGCCCCAGCATTATATCATCCTCCGAGTCTGATATGAACTACATCAAGAGGGAGATTTCCAAATACCAACGTCTGGACTGAGAGTCATGAAAGGCATGCTCTCAGGAAGAAATAGTATGTAAAGAGGGGAGGATATCTGACAGTATTCCAAGTCCTTCTCTTTCAAAATTGAGGGGGCTTTTTTGGAAATTATAGTATGCAGACTACTTACCTAGGAAAAAACCCGCTGTTAAACCTCTAAGCATTTTCAGTTGTATAGAAAATTCCCTTGAAGGCTAACCCTTGAGCACACCATGGTGAATAACATTCATGAGAGGCAGATACTGAAAATTTCATTGGTTTAAATAAAAACCACAGTATTTGAACAGCAGCTCCAGTAGAAAAAGGATCTCTCTGGTGTAAATTCGAGGCAAGACTCTTTAGAGTTTGTATTGTATGAAATTTCCCTCAAGAAAAGGTAGAGAACACAGATGCTGGCCAGAGATGTCTGGGAAAGCAGATGATGGCAGATTTTAATTTTACATCTGTGATAGCATATAATTGTGTAACAGCACTAACTGTAGGCATGAAATGCCTGATTTCTACTTATACAGCTTCTAGATTTGTGGGGACAGAATCTCACAAATCCTGTGACTAAATTGCTAACTACATTTACCCACAACTGACTTCTCTTACAGTTGATTGAAAAAAAGTTAAACACCATATTGAGCTACCTTCAAAAATATGGTGTTGGGTAACCTCTGCTGCTCCTCATTTCCTCTTTTCTCCCCTTTGCCACTTCCCTGAAACAAGCCAATCTCTTGCATTGAGGAGTAAATTAAAATGTGTTCCAAAATGTTTCCATTCTTCATGTGAAATTTCTCAGTAGGACTTCAGATTAGTGTTCCAGAACCACCTGGAAAAATGGGGTTTGCAGACCTTTTAAATTTCAATTTCTGTCTTTTGCTGATGAAACAAGGGCTAAGCTGCAGCAAAGCAGCACGGCAGAAGAGTGCCCCTAAAAAGAGGATTAATTGTGGGTGAACACTGATTAGAATTTCAGTTACTTTTACAACTATGTGTTTACATGCCTGCTAAACTTGTGATCTAGGAAAAGTAATCCTTAATCCTAGATTATCTCTGAAGTGTATTGCTCTTATATGTGAATCTGCCTTGCACATAACTCATAAGTTCATGCATGTGTTTCCTTCATTTCACTCTTCACAGATTCTTCCACCCCTCAAAAATGGTTAGCAAGTCTCTCAGACATTTGCTTCGTTTATCTTTCCATCTCTTTAATGTTCTTTCTCTCTTCTTCATGTCTTTTCTTGTTCACCTAGCCTCTTGCATCAGTTACCACTTCCCTCTCCTGATTTACTTTCTTACTCATGTACTTTCCATCAAACACTAAATTATTTCCATCCAGGTTTCTTATTCCCACTCCCAGATATGAGGTAGCAATCATACCATGATTTTACTTCAGCTCTTGGAACAGTTCTATCTCTTCATTCCTCTCCTTTCTCCAAAACACCCCTGTAGGCTCTTTGCCAGGTTCTGGGCACAGCAGGGAACCATGTCCAGTACCAACGCTTCTGTGTATCTCTGTTGCAAGAATAGAAAACCTTTCTTTTTTTCACAGCCACCAGCAGCATAGCTTTACAAAAACCCACTTCAAAGAGATTCACTTTATCATTTCTGTGATGTGTGTTTTTGTGTCTCCCACTGCAGGCACAGGGAGTTCACTTTGCTCAGTCCCAGGACTGTGCATTATCACTGGTGGTTTTGAACTCACAGCCTTTGACAAGTGTATTAGAGCTTGCCCTTTTCTATAAAGCATTGCCAGAGTTATATTCAAGGCAAACTTTTGCATTATAGTTTTAGGTTTCATTTTTATGTCTTATTCAATTACTCGTACAATATTTGGACATTTCCTTAATAGATGCTCTCATCTCATGTTTGAAAATAATAGTTTGACTCATCTGTTGTAGAGAACATAATCTGTATGGGTAGAATTACATTTCCTGCACATATGGAAAGTAATAAGACATCTTCTTGTAATTTTGCAATATTTGTAATAATATTAAGCCAATCTAAACAATTTGTATCCCAGACCTATTTTCAAAAGATGACTGTATCAAATACTCCTGGTTTCAATTTTGAAATTCAATGACAGCTTGTCAGCTCACAAGCCAGAAAGAGGGAGATGACTGCCAAATGCAAGTCTCTAGTTACCTATTTTTTTCCATGATGCACGATTTCCAAATAGATTGCAAAAAAAAAGATATTTCCATTACTGCTTCTGAATATAACAATATGTATGGGCCCTGAAAAGATGATGAGTCACTTTTATGAACCCAAAAACCCAAAAGTAAAGGTAGAGAAATAGGAGCAAGTTTCCTAAAATCTGACCTTTTCTTTTTGTTCATGACTATGATTTCCACAATTTTTTTCATGGCTCAGTGATTCCAGTAAAAGACAGCGAGTGTGGGGATGCATGTGCCCTTTTGGGTCAAAATTAAAGCTTTGCTTTTCCCTAACAGGAGAAGGAAAGACTTCCCTTTCTGTATATCTTTTTCTATTTTTGCAAACCTCTCTCACGCTTCATTTATACTCCTTCAGTTTTTACCTCATACCCAGAAATCTTCTGTCCTGGGTTCTTGACCTGATCCAGTCAAATCACTAGTTAGGATGACAAATGACTTGTTCTGGATAAATGTGAGATGCCAAGAAGCAGCAGCCCCCAGGAAAGCCTCCTCTTGGTCCTGCTGAGCTACAGCTCTGGGGCATTTGAAGACCCTGTGAGGACCAGCACCAGGTCTCAGCTGAGCAGATCAGATACAGGCACCTGACTCTGTCCCTGTGAACATGGGCTAATCTCAGGAATAAATACAACCCACAGTAAATTTCTTAACATGAAATGGCTTAGTGGTATCTAAAACTTCCCAGTTTCTGAAGTATTTGAAAATTAAAAGTAGTTGGAGTGTTTTCTTTTTGTCTTCAGTATATTCATTCCCTTCCATACATGGAGTATATAGTTCCCCAGCTCAAACTGCTGTCTGGTCTCTATATGAGGCTGTTGTTTTTGTTCTCACTGCTCTGAAACGACTGTCTATAAACATGTTGTGATAAGTCGGTAACAAAAGCACTGAAATTTATTATATGTCTACCAGTGGAACATCAGGGAAAGGCAATAATAACCAGGCAAAGTGCTTCAGAGCTTTAGTGGGACAATCAAAGCCTCACAAATTCCCCTAAAACATAGGAGGAAATATTTCAAAGGCTTCACTTTATAGAAAAAGCTGCAAAGATTTGTTTCAGTAGTTGTAAAACTGGCAGTGAGACAAGTTTTGCCAGTTTCCTTTTATCCGAAACATTTTTCACAAAGCCTTGAAAGTATTGTCCTTTTACGTTCCACTACATTCTTATTTGAGTTTTCATCTCATCTGATTTGTCTGTCTCCCTGTCACTTTACGTCACTCATGTCTAAAGAACACAGTTACCAAATCTAATGAGTAAAGTAACGCAAAAGGCATAACCTAGCAACCACTGCTTTGGGATGCCACCTATTTTTTCATTATAAATAAAAGTTCCTCTTACTAGAGTTAGCAGAGCATTCTGCTGCTTATGATTGATAGTACCAGTTAGTGTCACTTGCTTACTTTCCAAAGCTTTCTGAAGGATAACAAAAGTGCAGCAGAGAAATGAATCTTTAAAGTGTTTAAATAGAGAAATTTAAATGCTTTCTTCACAGATGTCACTTAAAATAAAGCGTGCCAGAAAGCATTCAGAAAGCCACTGAAAACTGCTTTAATATTGTTAAGATTAACTTGACTTATACACAAACATAATCATGCTGAGCCTGATCCAGCCCCTTCCATAGGATATCACACAATGGTTTCCTGTGGAATACAATTTGGCTGCATGTCTTTGCCTGTCTAATTCTGATGATATCTGGAAATTTATCAAATGATTTTAAGGCTAACAATTGATACGTATCTGCCAATGTTCTTAAATGCAAGAATCAGCTGAGGAGACCCTAGGTCAGGGTAAATGGAGGAATTTTAAATCAAAGTGTAAATTAAGAACATCAATTTGGGAATCTGTTCTTTCCTATAACCTGAATATTTTATTCTACTTGATTTATTTAGACAGCACCAGTAATAACTGTCTTTCTTCCCTTGCTAGTAGAACAGAGATTTTTTATTTTTTTAGGGTATGATGAAAATGTTGTACTTTCAAGACTCAAATACATGCAAAAAAAGTATTTTAAGAAGTTATGCTAATAGCACTAGGAACAGCTGGGATACTTGATCAACCTTATTTGATACCAAAAGTTCAGTCATTAAAAACTGTAGTCATCACGAAACAGCAGAAGTGTGCAAGCGATGGAGAAGGAATTGCCACACCTGAAAGCTTTTGTCTTCCAATCCCAGGTATTTATTTGCAGTTTAGTAACAGTTACCTCTCTCTGTACATTGGTGTCCTCCTTAAGACTGACTTCACCCTGTTCAGCCAGGACGTTCTTACCTATGCACTTTCTCCCTCAGTACATTGAATCAATTTTAAAATGAAAAGGTCATTGGAAGATAAAAGTGTTCAGCTGCCAGCAGACTTCAGACACCAGCACAGCAGGGGGACTGGAAAAGCCCAGGAGGGGCAGGAACTGGCTGCCAGTCTCTCAGGATAACTGACTGGTTATTGGAGTGATGCTCTTCTAATAGGAGCATGGTATTTCTGTCCACGTCCAAGCACATCCTTGTAAGAGTCTAACAGATAATCTCTACCACAGATTACTTAGATCTGCTCTTGAAACAAATCATAAGCATATTTCTGAGGGGAAGAGATGCTGCAAGTATATAACGAGAGGGTAGGTTACCCACACTGCCAGTCTGCTCAGCCACAGCTCCATGGTGGGTGCTCAACTTGTCCTGTGCTCTATCTGCGAGCATCAGGGTTAGCATTAGCTAGAAATAATCCAAATCATCCTAAACATCAGTTCCAGGAATCTTATGGGCCTCTCAGTCTGTTCTTTCTTCAAGCTATTCTTCTCAGACTGGGTGATATGAAGTAACATTATTTATATGGGCAAATACTGCAGACAGTGATGAGCAGCCTATCCCTACATGCAGTAACAGAGGTAGTTATGATATCTGTAGTTCCCAGAGGTTCCCAAGCTGCTGAATCCTGTTCTGGATAATGAATCTGCAGGGAATGTCATGACTGAAAAGCAGTGGCTTGCTGTCAAAGATGACTATTTCAGCTGGGTGTTCACAGATGTTATAGACCATGTAAATATATGGCAGATTCCTAAAAATGACACTATTCCCTTGGGTCCCAAAGAGAGATATTGATGAATAATGCCAGCATCTAAATTCAAGCCTCACAGGTGAATGTCTGTTCCCATCTCCTACTGAATCACCTACATTACCCATTCCACATTCATGTTCAAAGATTGAAAATCTTTATCCCTGTTCATTTTCCAGCAAAAATAGTCAGTTATCACTGATATTTATTTTTAGTAAGTACATGAAATAAGAAGTGCCTAGAGACTTGGTAAATTGCATCAGCTGTTGCTGGGGGTGGTGGTCGAGTGGGAAACCCTTGGGTTGGCTGACAGTCTCCTCTGTTTACTGAGAAATGTAGAAATCAAGAATTTCACATATGCTCTTGGGATCCTTTGAAGGAGTCGCCTTTCTTTTCTTCCCTAACATCTTTTCTTTTGTTCTTACATGACATTAGTTATTTCTAAGAAACAGAAAATGTTCCTACCAGGCATACCTCTGCTTTTCATATCCCCATTTTTATTCCTAGTGCTCATGTGAGAATGAAAAACAGGGATCACTAGGGTCAAAGTATGGGCTTCAAGACCCCTCATGAGAAACAGCTCTGGATGCAGTGAACTGAGCTGCCTCTTGGTCCCTCCCAACCAGAAAGTACCAGGAGAAAACACATTTTTTTCCATTTTTGTTGTCTCTACCCTATCTCCTTTCCTCTGCAGGCTGCTCTTCCCTCCCTTGTGCTTTTGTACTTCTGCACATTAGAATATTAGGTCAAACGCCCTCACTAAAAATTGTGCTGTACAATATTTCTGCTTTCCATCTTTTTGCTTGATTTTTCTCCTCCTCTACTGGAGACATCAATGGTAAAGTAATTTTCCCCACAGATGTTTGCCCTTTGATCACATTAGAGTTTACTATAAACATTCTGTCAAATGGGGCTTCCCCAGTTTGTTATAAATGTTTACTGTGTGCTTGAAAGTGCCAGGCAAATTAGGTTCAGCTATTACTTTTGGAATCATTATCAATTTTTATTATTTCCCCACTCATTATACACTATGAATAACATGTCACAGAGCCTTGGGGGTCTGTGTTCTGGACAACAAGGAAAGTGTCACATAGTGGGTTAATACTGATCTGATCTTTTACTGGTACATAAATTGCATGATTGTATTGTTTACCCTAATAGTGATGGTTTTGATACATGTGGTGGAAGCAGAAGGAGGGATTATTTGCTGTTTGCTGTGGAAACCACTTGAAATTCAATCTCAAGGGTAATCTAATTATAGTACAAATGATAATCAGACTAGATGACAGGACTGTCTTCTATAAACTTAAACCTGAATGTACCTTATGCTGTCTAATTTTAGCTGGCTACAGTGACAGGGACAGTGTACTCTTTTGCACAGCAGGTAATTGAAATTTTCTATATAGTTATATATTTTTATACCTGGATAAATGATACATTTTTATATGTTTATATTTTAAAATTTTATATTATATAAATACATAAACTTACATTTTGTATATGAATATATATTATANATATATTTTTATATATCTGTGTAATCCAGTGAAATACAATAGTTCACAAAAATGTAATTATTACTCTGCAAAATCTAATATAGAGCTGAAATTCTCTTTTTTTACTAAGAAAGAATTCTGTTTAATGGAAGATCCACTATCTGGTATAGGATTCTGATTGCAAACTCCTGTAGGTGTGTAATGAGGAGCCTTCACTCAGTTTGCTCTCCACCAAGAGCCTAATGACACCAGCTCCAAAGCAATGTTGTCATAGCATGTCTTCATGATGCAGGAACTGTTACCTAGAGTTACCTGTCTTCATTATGCAGACTTCATCTTAGGTATCTATCAATCAGATGTATTTTTGGCATTGATAAATCAACTGCACAGCTCAATTCCAGAACATACACCCCTGCTGAATGCTTTCCTCTATGCTACAGTCCTTCACACCAAATCCATAAGGAGTGGTGCCATCAGGCTCCAAGTAAAGAGGGAAGCAGGAAGAGCTCATAGATTAAATTTTTGATTAAATTTTACAAGAACAAAACCTGTATTAAAATATTATGCATTGATGAGTATAACTATCTGTATAGTCATTTCCTGAGTTTTAATATGCTCATCACTTCTGATGAAAAAAAGAATTACAGACTTCAACATATAAGGGGATAGAACTTCTTAATGTGATTAATATTCCTACATACCAAGGCTAGCAAACAATCACATCTAGTGATAAGCAAAACTGTTAAAAAACAAAGGATGCACATAAAAATAAGCTCTTAGTTCACCTTGGAGTGTCACCAGGCAGGGCCCAGGCAACAGGTTGGTGCCAGCCACCAAGTGCAGGGTGTTTTGGAGCCGAAGCCCAAGGACATGGGACAGATGGGGGAGGTAGGATTGGGAAGGATTGGAAAGCCACTGCCCACAGTCAGGCACAGCAACTCCTGGCAGAACACCACAGCCAAGGCAAGGAGTACTTTCCTTGGATGAGTAAAACAGGGGATTATCAGGTTGAACTAGAGGGGATGTATGACACCTGTAATTAGGACTCTGGAGATGACAGTGTTTAATTCCAAGAAGGAAAGTTCCAACAAGGTGTTGATGAATCACAGTTTTAAAGAAGATGCATAGTTATTATTTAAGGATTTGAAAACAATGCTTTACAGTGATAGCCTCAAGAGTATAACCTGTTTTATTTAACAAAAAACCCCAACAAAAACCCCAAACCAAAAAACAACCAAAAACAACAACAAAAAAAAAATAGAATGAAAGGTTATTTGACTAGAGGCTGGAATTATTTCCACATGGAACACAAATCATAATATAAGGCTTAGAAACTGTCAAACAAAATATAGCACCTGGAAAACAAAGAAGTAGAATAGGTAAATTCAAACCAGACACAAAATTTCCTCTTATAACTGTAACTGTTTTAAGTGGAATTAAGCTTTAGAACAACCTACCAACATTTGTTCTGGATTTTCTACACTGGAAATGCTTACCTTCCACCTGCATTTTCTGTTATGTACAATGTCTTATGGACTAAATGAGCCCAGTGGTCTCAGATTTCTAATCTATTAAGAAAAACAATTAGATCCTGCTTCAAAGTTGATTTCAGCCTTTAAAAATCTACGTATCCTTCAAAAATCAAAGGAGAAGTTCACCATGGAAGTAAAGTTAAGGCAGGATTTAAAAAATGAAGTTCATTAAACATTTTTAAACTGTGAATTAAGTGTATATTTCCACAGATACAGAATTTTATATATACTTTTCTCATGAGAGAGAACAAACTGAGCTGCTGAGAAGACCAGATACCTTCCCATCCCATCAGGCTTGCAGCCTTGAGACTAATCGTACATGACTGTGGTAGCAGTTGTTTTTCTCACCACACTGAAATGTTTTCCTTTCAAACTGAATATTGCACTGAGAACCCCACAGCCCTGCTGAGCAGAGCAAGGGCTGTCTCGTTTCTCTTGGACTCCAGCTAAATACACTGAATGAGGGGGTGTATTTAATCCATTTCAAACATCCAGATGAAATATGCTTATTTGCTTCTTATACACGCTAGGACATATTTCACTTAAAGATTAGTCTAATGGAAATAGCAAGTAATTTGTCATCAGCTTCAGTGAAACCCGGGATTATACTTATAGTACACATGGGAAGATAGGCTTTCTGAAAAGAACATCCTGCAATCCCAATCACTTCATCATGTGAACATAATATACCTCCATATTATACACCTGCATGTTCTGGGCAAATTACATCTTAAAGGAAATAGGTCTTTTCCTCCGACTTCTACTGCTGGAAGCCTTTCCCAGAATTCAAAATATTTTGTTTCTAAAACTTGAAACCACTGCCTGCCTTTGTAACAACTGCTGCCATGGCAAAGAAATGTTTTGCATTTGCTTTTATGAGTGGGTATGTGTTGTTTTCTTAGAATCATAGAATGATAAAATATGCTGAGTTGAAAGGGACCCATTAGGATCATTGAGTCCAACTCAGGCCACTGTGTAGGACACTCAAAAACTCACACCATGTGCCTGAGAGCATTGTTCAAATGCTTCTTGAACTCAAACAGGTTTGGTGCTGCTATTCTTTAGCTCATCCAACGCGGTGAGCTACATATCAAGAGTTTATTTTACCAAGACAGTGTTTTTATCAGAACTAAACCAGGAATTCTGGATAGCCAAACAATTAAACCTTCCTCATCATTCTCATCAGGCTTCAAATCAGCACCGAAACAGTCAAACTTTTTCTGCTTGTGAAACAACAAACATCTCACCAATCAAACTAACTTCCACAGTAAACTTACCCAGTTTTTGCAAAAGTTGCCCAGTACCTCAGCATGGACCGACTTAAGATTTCTTCATCTTTGGTGTAATTCACTCTTCTTTCTAGAGGCAACCCAAACACAAACTCGATCTCATAACCGTGCATTACTCCCATCCACTCTGGCCAAGGGAGCTTTGAGGATTGATGTTCAAAGAAATAAAAGAACACGTTGTGTCCTAGTTGTGCAAATTTTTTTGTGAATTCCATTACAGGACATATTATATTGTAGTCACCAATAACATCATCCATGGCATCACGGTAATGCTCTGGCTTTTGCTCATTTTCCCATTCTGTGTACTGAAAAATGATGGATTCTATTGCAAGTTGGCTTACTTGTGGGAAGGATATGGTTAAAGCTGCTTCAAATTGTGTTTTATTGATCAAGCCATCACTGTCCTTGCTGAAGCCAGGGACTCCATATGCTAAAAATGATGATCCTTCATCCTTATTAACACCAACTAAGATCTGTGTTGGTTTGAAAAGGCCATTCTCAATCAATGTTTCTGGCATGTCTGAGAGAAAATCGCCATCCACGGTTGGAGGAAAATAGACTCGTAAAAGAGAATCATATGTTACAACAAAAATTTCATTCTCCAGTATATCCTTTGGGTCCTTGTCTTGGAGGCAGAGAATTAGCTCTGTCTCATTGCTGGTGGGACACTGGAGTTGTTTAGCTAAAGCCAATGTTCTGTTTCTGGCTTCAGATGCTGTTATTGCAGCCCAAGGGGCATTTGCAGATCCACTTTGCATGATGGCTCTTGTGAATAAGGGATGGCTTTTAGGAGAAAGGACATGGTAGCTGACAGAAGCCGAGCCAGCGCTCTCTCCAAATATAGTCACGCTTTTTGGATTGCCTCCAAATGCTGCTATGTTCTCCTGGACCCACTGAAGTGCCAATCTTTGATCAAATAAACCTGCATTTCCAGGAGCTTCCTTGTTTCCTGGCAAAGCCAAAAATCCTAATGCACCAGTCCTGTAGTTCATGGAAACTACAATGACTCTTTCTACCCTGGCCAGAAACTTGCCATCATAGACTGGTAGGGAAGTCGATCCACTCTCAAAGCCACCACCATATATCCACACCATGACAGTTGCATTCTTGGGTTTGGGAGAAGGAACCCATACATTAAGGTATAAGCAGTCTTCACTTAGGTTAGTTTTTGGATTCCACATCTCTGTTCCAGGAAATCCTGGGTAAGTTGTATCTAGCAGCTGGTAACAGGAGTTTGCATGTTTTGTGGCATTCCAAACATCTGACCACTTCTCATGAGGTTCTGGTTTTTGAAATCTCAATCTACCAATGGGTGGCTGTCCATAAGGTATTCCAAGGAAGGCTGTCACTGTTCCCCCCAGTACCTGCAGGTTTGTCCCTCTGACTCTGCCTTTCTTGGTTGTGATGATGTTGTCTTCTGGCATGACCTTCCTGATGAACATATACAGGAAAAGAAGCCACATAAGAAATCTGGTATAGAGACTTGTGCCATTTGTCCAAATCATGATGTCTGAAACAGAGGAAAAAAAAAATTTAGAATTACAATTGCAGTGTATTAGTACCAGAGCCAAACCTGTGTATTCAAAAAGGGTGTAGGTCATCCCAAGGGCATTGAAAATAAAACGGTGCTGCTGCACAAAGGTCAGCACTCTTTAACCATCAGTTCTTGTTAGTTGTGTTTCAAAGACTGATTTTAGTGTTTAGTATTTGGTACACTGCTAAAGAAAAACTGTTGCTAAAAACACATAGAACTGAAGAAGCCAGACCAGGGAAAGTGAAGTCATATAAGCAAACTGACTACTTCAGTTAGCAGGTGACTTAACTGCTTGCTTTTCCACTGGCATGACGAGCAGGACATTCTACAATCTGTGGTGGAAAATGCCATGCTCGACTGGCCATTATTGTGTTAGAGGTTACTTTGGCAATTGGTATTCTCAAATCAATAAGGAGTGGTAACAAACACCACTAGGCATAGATTTTCCCACGCACAAAGACGCGTCCTGTCAACACCGAAAAGGAGCTTGCAGCCAAGTTTTAATCCAAGGATTTGCAGGTCCACATAAATTTTGAACTATATGCTTGTGTCACAGTGGATGCCTGGGCTGAAGCAAACCATTGAGGTGGCACTCCTATAAACCCAACGCACTGCGTGATTGCACTGTCCTGCTCTTATGTCTTAAGATCTGAAGGTGTTTTAACAAGTGGAGAATCTGAAATGCCTCTGAACTCACTGTCAGTTTGTCAGATCCCATGGGCGACTGCGTACAGAGTTACACCAAGACATAAATGAAACGTTTCTTTCAAGATCTTTTTTCTCTAAAGCAACATAACCAAGTTTACAACCATCACAGCCACGGCAAGCAGTCATAGCTCTGCTACTTAGAATGAACATTAAAATGCTAAAATGCCAAGGAATTTTTACTGTATGTAGGTGGTGCCTAATAATTTAAGAATGGTCTGGTCTTTGCTTCCTGAGAACTTTCCAAAGTGAAGTGTCTTAATGCTAAAGGTATAGATACTAATTATCCACCATATATAAGCATACTAATAGTCCCATTTACCCGAACATTTGCAAATGCTATAAAACCCCTAGTATCTTCCCTTTGAAAGTGAGAAGTCAGAAAGAGACTATTTGCATGAGCCCATTTCTATGGCTTACATATTTGAAAATGCTCAACAAAGCTTCCTTCTATTTTTTGCTTGTGGCCCTGTTGTACATAGTGTACTCTGTCTGGCCACTTTAAACAGGCCATTCTTTGTTAATGAGAAGCACTTGTGTCCTTAAAAGGACTGAGGCTAATTTCTGGGGAGGGTACAGCTGTGGCCTAACCTCAGCTCCCCCGGCTTGTTTGCATGTTCTTAGAAACCAACTAAGAAAATGCAGGAGAGGGAAAAGGAAGATTTCCACAAAGAGGTTCCTAACTTAGAGATAACATCAAAGGAGCAGGGAAGATTCAGAGACAATATTTTTAGCATTCATGTAAACAGACAGAAAATAGATAAACTTTAGAAAACATAAACATTTACGCTCTTGTCTTTTTATTTAAAAAACTGAAAGATAAGGTGATGAGTGGGGTCAGCAGACTTCAGAGTTGGTCTGACACTCCACCCAGGCTTCAGCTTGTTTTATAGGAACCATGCCCCCATGTATGCTAAACTTTAGAGATGTGAGTAGTCAATCTGGGTGACTCACATGGTCCAGCAACTCCCAGGAGTTTGGGTGAGCTGAGGCTCACTCCAGCAGCCCGCAGTACCCTCACAGGGGCTCACATCATTTAGTGGCATTTAGCTCTCTGTGTGCCAGTTGTGTTTTGGTTTTTTTCCCCACTCAATCCTGTAATAAAATCTTTTAAGAACTAGGTAAGAAAAGGTATGTACAGGTCAGCTTAGGGCTAAGGTCTTCCACCTTACCTGACAGCCAACCAAGACTGTGAGAAATGTTAATAGTAGGGATCTAGTTGGGAATATCTGCACCCAAGGCACAGCACTGAGAGATGGCAGAAGTATTTTCTCTAAGTCTCTTGTCACTGATGCTTTTGTTTTTCACATATTCATTTCTAACATACCACACAGGACTGAACCACACCAACAAGCTAGAAATAATAAGAGATGAAGAGAAAATGACACTGAGAAAAGCAAAAGATGTTAAAGTACCTAAAGATTTAATATCTAAATAGTAATTAAAATTAATTCCTCTCTGTGCTTTCCTATTAATTAAAAAGGAATAGGATGGGAGGAAAACACTGTAGCGTTGCAGAACACAGAGATATATATAACTTTTGTCCCTAAGAAGTTGTAGACAAGAATTTTAGGAATAAAAAAAATAACAAAAAAACCCCTGGTTCTATACATTTTATTTAGCTCTGCAAAAGAACAGGTGGAATTTTAAAGCAAAAGTTTAGAATAGATCAAGATTGAAAAACACAGAAGATTTGTAGTACTGAATGAGAGAACTTGTCTAGTCTCAAGTTACTCTGCTAATATTAACAAAAGTAGCAAGTGACAGAGGATGATTATTACACCTTGAATGTATGGCAAATATTACTTTTAATAAGGTTTTTAATGCTGCATTAAAACAAACTCAACAACATAAAGCACACTGAGCAAAACAAACATTACTCGATTATTTCTATGAGAGTAAAAGGGTCAGAAGATTGCTTTAGCTCATCAACCTTAACTGAGCAGAGATGTATTGTATAATGTACTTGAATACTCCAAAAAGCTGCTTCTCTAGTAGTTTCATCCAGTGAAAGTTAAGCAGACTATACTTTTGCATTCTTATTCAGCAAGGGAACACAATTTATTTCAATGGCTGTTTCCTCTCCTTGCAAATCTTTACCCAGCCAAAAAATCTATACACAAGACTATATAATCATTATTTAAATAGAAAGGATGGTTGAATTAATAAGTAATTTCTAGTTCCGCTTAATTTACTTAGCCCAGGATCCCTTGAATAATACCAGGGTCTGGTACACACGCCTGCTTACTCTTTCCATTTGCAGAACAGAGTGAGTTTTCCCAGGGGAGCAACAAATGGGCAGAGCATAACATTTTAAAAGATCCCAATCCCCGTGCAAATCAAGCCGAACTGTAAATTACCCTGACAGACAGAGATGTGTAAATAGAGAGTCACTTACCCCACTTCTATTACAAGAACTACAAAGTTTTTAAGAGTCGGGATCTTTGAATACTTCAGGGAAAATGCAGTAGGCAGCTGCTGCTTTAAGCCCGTAAATTGGACAGTACTGACATTATAATCAACTGTTTCTGACACAAAGCTCGCGAGAGTTGGCAGCAGCAACTTGATCTGCAGGCAGCCCTTCCTCCCTGGCTGACATCTGCTCAGAGGCGAATGGTATCGCTATGGAAATGCTACAGAGAGAAACCCACCTTGGAGAAAATCAGGCATGAGCTTTTTATAAGAAAGGGAAGATGCTGTGATTTGTTCTCAGCACAGGGAAACAAATTTATAACCTGGAAAGATAAATGGAATTATAAATATAATAAAATCCTCTCTTTCCTTCATCTCACTTAGAGCACTGATTTCACCTGTACTTTTTTTGCTGTTGTTCAGCTCAAGATTACAATTTCCAAGTACCTCAATCTTTTCATTTCATTGTAAGATAAGAAGTTATTTTGGGTTTTAAGCTACTGTGGTAGATACAACAGGAGTGTCCTCTGCACAGACGTGTCAACAACTGGCAAGCATCAGCTGTATTACTTGACTCATGGCCATCTGTAGGTTATGGCAGAAACCTGCGTTGTCCTCTTCTGATGTTAGGGTTAAAAATGGTACCCGTATGGTGTCACACGGGTTCCTCTCTCTTCTTAGGCTTCAAATTGGAAATCACCCGTGCTGCTAAGTAAACCTGATACCCTCCTTCTGCCTGAACCTCTTCAGCATTGTTTCCACCAGAATTCAGCACTGCAGGTGCCAAACCAGTCTAAACTGCAGGTCAGAGCTGTCAGGGTTGCAGCACCGCTGGGGACATGTCCCACAGAGCAGGGGAGTTATTAAATTGCGATTATTTTGAGATACAAATGAAGGCAGAATAGAAAAGAAGGTGGAGAAGATAAATAAATTACATACACCCCTCCTAAAAAATGTCTTGTCAAACCCACATTCCTGAGCCCCCACATGAAACCAGAAGGCCATCCTTTGGTGTGTGTGGGGGCTGCTGGCCCCAGCAGCATCTGCTCTCCAGCTCTGCTCTCAAAATAGCAACTTTTCCACAATTTAAGATTTTCTTCTACCGAGAGCCTTTCCTTCCCCCATTGGAGGTGAAGACAATTACTTTCCCTCTGTTTAATAACCAAACTACAGCTCCATTTCAATTACACAAAAGCAATATTTGGCAATGCATGGAACAGGAATAAAGCAGAAATAAAAAGTTAAGTATGAAGTTTATAGACCTTAGCATGGAGACCACAATTGATTGTTAAAAGCTGTCATGTGAAATAGTGTTTTAATAGAGGAAAGCTGAAGAAAGCATGGTCATTTAGTTTCTCCCAGTAGTTTTAAAGTCTACCTTTAGGATCAGACTTTCCATAGGTATATTGCAGGGACATGTCCATTGGAGAGAATACATTGCAGTCTAAACCTAAACCAGGTTACAAATCCCTGAGCTTTCAGCAAGTAAGTGTCCAATATATTTGCTAGTTGGGAATTCAGAATTCTTAGCCAACATATAGTTAATAAAATAGGTTTAATTCAGAATCAACTCTAGTGGCAACTCTTGCTGGTCAAAACATTACAAGTGCAGTTTCCTGCAGGAAGTGTTAAGTTGTGCTCTTTAAATTAAGGCAGTTTTCAATGTTCTCTGATGTACACATTCACTAACTTTCTCTAGTGTTTCTCCAACGCATTTGGAGCCATAGCCAGGTGACACACATTTGCTTCATTTCTGTGACATCAAGGGAATGAATCATAAGCCCCAAATCTTGTTAGAGGCCATTTCTAAATAAAATATTTCTGATGCTTATGGCAAACCATTGTATTTTTGACCCCCGCTACTGCCTTAAGCAGTAGAGAAACATCAGGAAACTCTACGATACTAAATTCTAAAACCCTAAACACTAAAAATGCTGTTTCTGGCTTCATCTGTTTTCCAGTATTGGCCCTGTTGTCCTACATCTGCTGTCACCACCACTCCCCTCCCCTCCCCTCGCTCTGCTCCCCCTTACAGTGCCCAAGGCACCTGGAGCAGCCTCCTCCTTGGAGGCAGACACAGTAACTGAATGCAAAATGTGGAGCATTTCCATGAGCTCTGACAAGGTGACCCTGGCATAAGTGAATCAGATGTCTCAGGCTGTTCCTTGGGCAGTAGGAAACACTGAGCTCAGCCTTGGGGTTACCTGGATGCCTTCAGGGAAGGGGGGCATTAGGACAGACTGTTTAGGCTGTTGTACTTCTTGACCATTACATTTTAGTCTAATGTTAGGTTATTATGCTGTACTTTTTAAGAAAACTAAGCCCTCTTCTATAATTTTTTCCTTTAATTAAAAAATTAACATATAAATTAAAGTTTCACAACTGTGTGCTGTGAGAGGAAACACTTATTTTAGTTATTACTTAGCTTACTAAAAATACCTGCGTGAAAATGAGAGATTAAATACACTTAATGCTTTTAGTAGTTCTGTGTAGAGTGGTCATTTGCTCAGTTTTCCTTTGGGAACTTGAAAGGAAAGGAGGTGCAAGCCAGCAGATAAAACACCATATATACATATATATATGTGTGTGTGTGTGTGTATAAGAACTGTTATACATACATGCATATATATATATATATGTACATATACTGGTACTTTTAAATATCTCTATCCATTTATCTGCCTATCTCTAATGCTGGGGTTTTTCTGAGGTCGATGTAAATTTTTATTTAAGGCAAGGCCCTTTTCATTATTTCATGTGTATATATGAAATAGGTATTGCATTGACATAGGAATTTTGATACAAGAGATGTCCAAGCCTCTTAAGAAATGAAAGCAAGGGCCAGTTCTGGGTGAGATTTACATTTAATAGGCTAAGAAGCTTTCAGAATTTAAGCAAAATATGTGTTATAGACATACCAAACATTTTTGTTCCGATTTAGTTCATTATTAAACTGCCCTTCAGGATATTACCTAAGCATATGTAGATGTTTACACTGATGAATATTCCAAATTATGCACATCCCGTGTTATCTTCAGGACCTACCTAATAGAGCTGAGAGATCGAGGAGAGTTAAAACTGTTTGGAAAAAGACACATCTCAGCTATTTCTAGTGGAAAACACATGCCTCTCTCCCAGGTTGTCCTCTGAGCTTTCAAGGTCTTCTTGCACGTGAAGAGTCCCATTCACCAGATTTGATCCTGCCCTTACAAGCCATCTACAGCCTCAGAAAGAGCACCTGGGCTCCTTGAGGATAACTGGGCTGAAAAGCTTTGTAAATGTCACTTCAAAGTAAAGGGTATCACGAGTGAAGCATGTACATGTGTAAGGAAATATTTACATTCTAATAATATTCTAAAAGTCAAAAACAGTCTTATTATTTTAATTGCTGAGTGGAAAATCCAAAGGAAAAATATATATATGAAATGCCTTTTCTCTGAAATGTCTTGTTTAAACACCTGCCTTGGTAAGCTCTCTTGGTGGGACTCGGCCATCTCTGATCCCCAGCTGAGTTTTCATGCTAGCATCTGTGTGACCTTGGCTTGAACCTCTTAGAAAACTGCTACATTGTGAGAAAAAGCTGTGAGGAAAACAAGTAAACCCAATCTGTGCAAGATATGAAAGGTGAAATTGCAGACAGGGGTAAGATTGGCGAGATGGGGACAGTTAGCAGCTCAAGGATGCAGAGGGTAAAACACCAAAGCCACAAGCTGTGAAATCTTCAGATGAAAAAAACAGAAGACGAGAGCTTAGCAGCAGCAAGGAACTACTAATGCTCAGCTTTGGGGCTCTCATTCAAGTTATTCTACTGTGCATATCAGGAAATATATTGCTGCCTTTACTTTTGAGTGTATCATGCTTGCAGAGCATCTTTTCATGCCCAAGTACAATGACCCCAAAAGGTTACACCCTTCTCCTCTTTCTGTATTTCTTTTGCAAACCTCTTACTTGGTACTGCACACAAAACTTCTGTATACCCATGGATTTAAAACAGGGACACCCTAAAAAAACCTGGAGAGAGTTTAAGTGTTGCTACAGGTGATTGTAGCCAGTGGTCAGACCTGTCTGAAATTCTGTTCTTATTCTGGTTATTCAAAGCCTCACACCAGAGGAGCTTCCAGGATGAGCAGAAGTTCCCAACAATAGATCTGAAGGGTAATTTGATAATATAAGGAAAGGTGTCTTAGATACACACCATGAAAATAGATACCAATTTATTAAGTATATAGAAGACACAGTCATAAAAGCCATTAAACATGATTATATTTTCCTCTTATTGGTTCAGTTATGATCAGCCGTACCTTTCTCCGTATTACTCTAATTATAGGTTGGTATAATTTCCTCTTTATTAGCCCAATTATGGTCTGTACTTTTATAAAAATCCTGGAGAAATCACAGCCAATGAGAAGATACAACCAGTTAAAAGATAAAGTAGTAGTAGTAGTTGTTTATTATTATTATTATTATTATTATTATTATTTTGAATGTTCACTTCCTTTCAATTCCTTATGGTATTCTTGCATAACTCAGTATTTTATCTTATATAGGGATCAGATTCAATAAAGAAAATAAACAGGGTCGTGCCCAGTGACCATCACACTTATGAAAGCTCAGGCACTGTTGATCACTGTTGCAGTCCCGTCAGAGAAGTGAACTTCTCAGGCTGAGTGACTTCCTAGCAGCAGGCTCCTTCGTTCTGTGGATGTGCAAGTGTTGTGTAATCCTGAAAATCTCATTATAAACATCTGTGCAAATTTTTCAGGACGATGCCGTTGTTGGTGAATATTGGGTAATTCATCACAGTGCCATCTGCTTGAAAAACAGAGTTGTCAGGACAGGTGGCTTAGTGGTAAAGTACAGTAGACTCCCTTAGGTCTTGCTATATGTCTATATATTAAGTATGTAACATTAAATTAAAGGTAATGTGATGTTCAAAATGTGATGCTTGACATGAAGTTCAAGGATAAAAGCCAAAATGCTACGGGGATTTTGATTCCAACAGTATCCTTAAAAGATTAATAGTGCATAACTATTAGGAAACATTATTTTATAAAAGACTTGGAAGAATTCTTCATCAGTAACCTTCATCAGTTTATTAACAGTATGTTCTGCTCATGATTATTCTGTTCTGTGCAGATTCTTAATGGATTAACCCACTCCATAAACTTAAGTTTTCTTCCTTTCACCTTTGTTCGCACCAAGCAGATTATACAAGCCTGAAACAACACTGACTTTCCCCAGTTTCTTTCCTCCTATCATGTAGTAGCATTGTAACACCAAAAACAACCCATAGATGTATTTTCCCTTAGCGGGGGTTGCAGCAGGTAGAAACAGGAACGGAAAAGCTCAGTGCACCATCAGAGAACACAGCACCATGGGCAGAACTTGTGGATCTCAGCTGGGGAGAGGAGGCATTTTTAGCAGTCGCAGGAATGTTGTGATTTTCTGCTCATTCTCTCACTTTTGCCTCAAGGCAGATTCAGTACGAAATGCACAAAGACAGTCCAGAACCTGAAGGACTTACTGTTTCAGTTTTCAGACCCAGGGATACTGGGAAATTAAAAGATGTGCCCAAGATCATAAAGAAGACTGCATTGCGTTCAGACTCCCAGAACTTTAAAACACCATCCTTCTTGGTTTGTTTTAAATCCCAGTTTTACAGCTGCAGTGTGGTAGCTTTTCTCTCAATGCATTACTAAAAACTGAAGATGCTTTTGATGTTAATCTTGAATAAAAGCAGCATTTCCATCCATTTTCTGCAGTAAACACAAGGCAGCCCTTGCGATTCAGAGGCAAATCCTCACAGGCAATAATGAAAACAAGTTACTGCCCAGGGCAGTGGTGGAGTCACCATTCCAGGAGGGATTTAAAAGCTGTGTAGATGTGGTTCTTAGGGACATGGGTTAGTGGGGGACTTGGCAGTGTTGGGTTAATGGTTGGACTTGATGATCTTAAAGGTCTTTTCCAAGCAAAACAATTCTATGACTCTGAATACTCCTGGGCTCCTGAGCTGGTAGGCACAGCATAGGGAAGGAAAACCACTTCGGAGCAGGCTGCCCAGGAGCTGCCAGTGCTCTCATTGGAGCCACCACTACAGCTGGGACTCTTTTGTGCACCATAATTAATCATAATAAAGGCTGTAGTGAGAATTTGGTCTGCAAATGGGTTCAGAAGGCACAGATGGAGTATTATGGCACAAAATCATGCATCTTCATTTTTGCCAAAGCAGCGACTCACTTGCATTGAAGAAAACCCACAGGTAGGCAGGGGGGGTGCTGCTCAGTGCGTTTGAGATGGTTTGCCTTTCATTGCCTATCCTGCAGGAACACAGCTTCAATAAAACGTCAGTCTATTTCCCAGTGCCACTGGAGGAATGAAGTGCAATGGCTAATGACTTGCTCAGTGAAAACATTGAAGTGATTTTAATTTCCGTGTTCACGCAAAAAAATCCCATCACCAGCTGATGAAAACATCGAAGATTGTGAATGTCACACGAAGAAATGCAAGTGCCTGTGGTGCTGCCTTTCTGATTAAGCACACTTGTACTTATATCAAATATGAACTGTCCTCCCCCGTGAAAGGGCATTTACCAGTGTTTAGGATTTAACCGTGTGAAAAGTGAAAGGCGATTTGCAAACTCTTCTATGCTGCCTTTTCTCTCCTCCTTTTATTTCACCCTCCCAATTTTTAGTCAGCTATTCTCAGTGTTGCCAGAAAAAGTGCAGCAAGGTTCTTAAATGCAGGGTGTAAAAAATAGTTTTTCTAATAAATGTTAAGAGCAGCCATAAAACTGCAAAATAAAATAACAGTAAGAACAACAATCAATAAAAATCTGTACGAGAATTAAATATTGGGGCATGAAATCGGAAAAGGAGCTGAATCAGACTGCTTTATAGAGAAACCTGGAAGCTATTTCAAGGGAAGATGAGCAAAGAGTAAAAATTTATCAAACGTTTCTGAGCTAATTATACCAGAACAGACAGGAAACAAGATGTTTGACCAAAGGGAATGTAACGGAACAGATCCAGCTCTTTCTATGCTTCCCAAATCATTGTCTTTTCGGGCTTACAAGATCCCAGTGTGTCACCATGCAAATGACTTTAAGCTAATGCCGAGATGGATGTTTCAGGGATGGGTGCCTGGGCAGCAGGGATTTAGTTTGTGCTAAGGACCTGATGCATGGGAAAGGGGGATTCAGACTATGGGATCAGCCTCGAGCTTCTCCAGTCTGAAAGGGAAAAAAAGAAAACAAAAATAATAAAATAAAATAAAGAATTAATCAGGCCTGCAGTGACCTCAGGCTCTCAGAACTGGCTCTTTTGTTGCTCCCACCACTGCTGTAGCCACAGCGTGTCCATGGGTACCTCCCTACCCCAATATGTGCACCCAGACCTGTCCAACTCATCTCTGCAAACAAACCCAAAGACCATCTGGTCAGCAAGCAGAAAATGGGACCACGCACAGCCAGTACCTAACAGCCTCAGGACTGAGCCAGAGCAAATAGAAATAAGCATTTATTTTGGATGGTCAAATAAAGAGTCAATAGGATCAATATAAGCAGCTCCAAGCTCTGGTTATGTGGGCATTGGTGTCTGCTCTGTGGACTAACAGCTTTTTACCCCTGAGCAACGTGGGGTCAATGTGGGGACAGCCCCAGCCTTAAGCTGTTGGAGGGATTTTCAAACCCTTCCTTGAGTATCTCCAGCGTTCTGGATATGGGATAGCTATGAGATGAGCTATCAAAGGGCTGTTGAACAGATGTGTTACTGTCTGTCTTGTATGCTACACCTGAGCCAAATATGAGCCTAAAGCCCAAGGGTTTATGGGTATTAAGCACAGATTTTCCAGTTTAGCCATTTCTATGACATATATGGATTCAACAGCAGAGACTACAGAAGTGCTTCCTGTGCCTTGACAGATATTTATCCAATAAAGTCACTGAAAGACAGATATACTCCCCCTCCTCCTCACCCAAAGATCTCGAAGAAGGAAAATACAGTCTGCTAAAGGCAACAACCTCACCTGAATAATGGGTGTAAGATTCTCCAAGCACGATAAAACCCTAAATATCTGCTGGAAATGACAGTGACACTGCACTAAATGTCCAAGCCAGTGGTGATAACCAGCATTTGACATAGCAGATCTCCAAAGAGCAACATTCATTTATTGATCTGTGGCACTTTAGAAACCAGTGTTCCCTCTGCCTCAGTACTGGGCTAAAAATCTTTACCAAAACCTCTCTGAATTTATTGTAGGGAAATTTTATTGTTAAAAAAAAAAGCTGTACTAGGTCTTCACATCATGGCTGGAGTTTCAGTCCTGATCAGGACTTTTCATGCAATGGGATGTGCAAGGAGATCATCTATAGGCAGTCTTAGTGAAAAAAAACCACCTTTCAGTGTAAGATAAATGGCATCTGGTGGAAGCAGAAAGATGGGACAGACACCCTGAAAACTACAAAGCAACATTTGTCAGCACATGAAGCAAATACCCATATACGACTGAAGGACAGAGAGGTGTTTGTCTGGGGTAGGGTCAGCCAGAAATGAAATCTGGAGTTTTTTGGCAGGAGCTGGCATCTCAACAACAGTAAAAATAAGAGGTAAGTTGAGGGCAGGCAGTGAGGACAAGTCATTTGGACTGGGAGTTCAAGCATCTGCCTGCTAGCTTCTCTTGTCCCCATGGAGCCTCAAAGTCACATGAAATAAGCCTGATCTTGGCTCGCATTGATCCATTTGCTATAAATCTCTGGCATGGCATACAAGGGGATGTCAGTAAAAACGGAGCATGGATTTCTAGCACTCTATACAATACCTCTGGCATTACTGCAGCTACGTGAGCAGGAAGGACCCTGGCACCCTCACGATGCCAGTTATTAGCATGTCTATGTTTGACAGGATGCCTTAAGAGTTTCTCCATGGGACAGCTGCTCTCTTGCATCATGTCAGTGCACAGGATGGAGCTATTAATGACTTTAATGCGATACTCTGTATCCTGACAATGCCTGCTATTAGGCTGTCCTTAATCACCGGATCACAGGTATTGATATACCAACCCTGACAGCTCTAAAGGTGCCAAAGTGTGCCACCCACGTCTGCAACAGTATATAGTAAAACCATTAGGCAAAGACTCAAAATGTTATTTACTTCAAAGGAAAATTGTGAAATTTCAAGCCTGAACATTGACAGATCCAGTGTATGCTAAAAGTAATGTGAATTTTCATTTTCCAGGTGTCCACCTATTCTTGGGTCAATGATTGAGTGTTACAACCAGCTTTTCAAAAATATAACGAAGAATATTGCTGCTCATCTTCCTGGCAGACTGCTTGCATCACTTTAATTTAGGAAGCAAACCATTTTACAAGAATCACAGACATGTAAATGAGCCAAAAACTGTGTTTATTTTGTTGCTTTCCAAATTTAAGCTGACCTAAATGTTGTAACACCAAATTTGCAGCAATGAGAACACAGTTTGGTGGACACATATGGGAACTCATTGAATTTGTACTACAGAATTGTCACTCCTCTGAGTAAAAGATAAACCACCCTCTAAATGTACTCTAAATGCTGATGCAGCATTCATGTTGGTGGCATGAATGGCACTGTGAAAACAATCCAGCCCCTCTCTGTGTTCCCTCCATTCAATATGGAATAAGGAGAGCTTCCTCTTACCCAAGCACGAAAACTGGGTGCATCCTTATTCTCTGAGTGGGTGGTTGATACTCAATTGGCAGATGTCCCCAAGTCGTATATGAAGTTGTTGCTGACAAATTCTTTTTGCTAACATGAAAATACGGAATAACTTTAGCAAACAGGAGGGGAAGAAGAGTGGAGGGCTGATCCTATAGAGGTGGTGTGCGTCCATGATGCCCTAGACACTACACAGCAGTTATGGTAGTTGGGGCTGATGGAGACGTGTCAGCTCAGGTGAGCTGGTTTGAGGTTCTCCATCCATTAATCAACACTGTCACCTACTTCATGAGCAAAACAAAAAGCAATGTCTGAACTGCTGGGTTATAATTAGTGGGTGATGATGAAAAGCAATATTAAGCAGATAGATCTGACGTCACTGTGCTCACCAATATTTTTTAGCAAGCTGAAAAATATTCTGGAGCTTCTCCACTGTGAAAGGGGATGTGTGGGAAGCTGGCACAGAGGCATTTCATCTCAGATGTGTTTGTTTTCTGTTCATAGTTATGGCTAGCTGCAGCATAACTGAATATGCTTCCGGCATCTGCTCCAGTGGGATGCAGGGAAGCGGGAACCACATCCCTGTGCTTCAGTGGACTGTAGGGGAAGGTTTTGAACAACAGGATTTGGTCTTTCATAATTTTGTCCTCATTCAGCACTCAGGGAAAACAAAAAATTTATTTCGCCTCTTTCTTAATTTTTTGTTTTGTTTTGTTTTCCATTCTACTCTTTTCAGTTTCTCAAAAATATCTTCACTGGTCTCTGGACTATTTTGTCTCATTTATGTAATGACGTATTTCCTCTATATAAACTAAAGGAGAATAAGAAATACATTCATAAATTTCAGCACACTTTACATTTCATCTGTTCAATCCCAATACAAGAAATGAAACTTAAGTAATGAGCTTAAGTGTAAGTTTAAATGCATTAACCATACTTCCACGTGGACTAAAGTGTTTTCTTGGTCCAAGGTTGGAAGTGATAATTCAGCCACAAACAGGACTAAAGTACAAAGCTGAAGCAATGAGAAACCCTAATATTTACTTGTAGTGACAGCCACAAGGAATCTTCACTGCACAAAAATAACACTACTTTTGGCTCAAAGCACTTCAGTCTTTCAGTGCCTTGGTGCCATCTCTTAAGATACCTTTTTCCTCAGGTCCAAACCCACACAGGCTGAAACCAAGGATCCTTTCTATCAAGTTAAGCAGTACTCAGGAGCCTGTGCTTTTAACACAGACAGAAGATGAAAAAGGCTCACAGAGTCTCAAGACCAGCCCCAGCATTGGACTGGCACTGTCCTTCTACTTACAGCGAGTGGCTTTTGTCCCACTCTATGTGATCTGTATATGAACAGAATATGCAGCTTGCAAGAATTTTTTTCAATAACCACACCAGGGCCTGCTGCATTGCTAGTAATAACATAGCCAGTCCTTCAGAATGAAGCAAAATAGAAAATTTAATTAATTTTACTTGAAAATTCTGACTGAGCACATTTGGCACCCATTTCATTTCATTGCCATTTCAGAAGATACACTCTGACCAATGTCACATACCCTGAAGACACAGAAGAGAATAAATATTATTATTGGTGTTTGAATATTCAGTCTATGTAAATGTATTATATATTTTGCTTGGCTTTGTCATCATAAAAAAACAACCAAGACAAACTTGTATTTTTTTCTGCACACATTTTCCTTTTGTCTTTTTTTTCCCCCCAAATTTTGCAGAGTGCATATCGCAAGCTTTTTTTTTAGTAATATGCCTCTAGCTATTATCTTGGAACAAAAATTCAGACCTATACAGCACAAAACCACAAGAAATAGCTCGTCACAACGGTGCCTCGAGGTTTCAGAATCATCAGTGTTGGAAAGGAAGAGCCCTACTAATTTATCTTTTTGCATACGCCCTTGCAGTCTAGCTTTTTCTATTTTCTATTCTGAAAACCTCAGGTAAAATGCTATCTTACAAATGAATTAATGAGAAACAGCTTCAGTTCTTAACAGGCAATGAGTTGGTTTCTGGGGAAGGGAAAATCCTGTGTTTTCTTGTGCAGATACCTGATGTGATGCATTAGAACAACCAGAAACCACCAGGTTGTGCTGTTGCCCTTAAGCAATATACATCACCACAGAGCTATGCTACTGCGCTCATCTGATGGCTGTTATTCGTCTGGGAAGACCCTAAAAATCCTAGAAAACCAGAAAGAAAACAAGTCCCTCAGACTCATTTTCTTTTTGATTATGCAGCTCAGTATTTTTCACAGGACTTTGGCTCACTTTGGAAACCACTGGCAGTGTTTGCTGGCTGTGAAATTCAGGTACAAAAATAAAGAATCCATCTGTGCAGGCTTAGGATGCAAACACTGAGAAGCTGATCCAAGAAATGATGTTACACTCAGTGCAATTTCCGACAAACCATCCATTAATGTTCAGCACTGCAGCTTACTACTGCATTTCCCCCACCCTGCATAGACCGTTCCAGTTTTTCACAACTACACACTGTTTCATAATTCAGGAGTGTGCTGAGGAGAGAGCTCAGAAGACACCTTGAATAAGTAGTGACTGGTGAAGATGCTGGACACCATGTCCATTTGCACTGGGAACTGCAATGCTGCTTGCACTGGACTAACCCTCTGAGTCTTGTGAGTGTCTCTGGCATGCTGGACTAACCCATAATTTTTTCAGAATATCTTTCAGGTTACCCTTTTTGATACTTTAAACCTGAGCCATTCCTTTTTCTTGCTAATTTCTAAATAGATTTAATTCTTTCAAGTTCCCCATTACACAGTTTCTAAGTAAATCGCCACTAAACTGAGATTTTGGGTTTTTTCTACAGGACTGATCACTGTAGACAGTGGTGTAACTCAAAACTATTTTTCCACTATGTATGATTAAAGAACTGCAGGAACTAACAACATTGTCCATTAAATAGGAGAAATTTTATGTGAGAAGAATGGCCATGCTGAGTCTGACCAAAGGTAAACCAACGTATGCCAGGGAAGTTTGCAAAAGTAAAGTAGAAGAGCAGACTGAGCATATAATGATACATGTAAAACTTTCCAGCTGGCAAAAAACTGAGTCTCAACAAGACGTGATGTTTCTATATCTTATGGCCACACAGAGTTTGTCCAAGCACTTTCTGTGACCCTGTAAACTGGCATCTGGAACACCTGGCGACAAGATGCATTGCATAGGTACATGAACCTTGTAAAACTGTTCCTTTTACTTTGCTTTTGAACCCACTACCTGCTAGTTGTACACAGGATAGTGTAAAGAAAACTTGGCTAAGATTCAAGGCTGGTACCTGGTACTTTCCCTCATAAAACAAGATATTTGGATAAAACCAGTTTTCGGAGTTTGTGACGCAAAAGACAAGACCACCCCACAAGAATTTCTGTTTCTTCTTTCCCCTTAGGTTAATTCCATACTTCTCAAACTAATATAAGAAGCTGAGATATAAACCTTATTTATTTATAAGATGGAGGTGATATAAATTCTTGCTGCACTTCCCCCTCTGCAAATAACCAAAAAACCTGCAAAATCAAACCCAGGAACCAATATTTAAACCTAGGTTTAAAAACAACCCAGAGTTACATTTAGAGATGATTTAGTTTAATTTCAATTTGCACATCACTAAGCATTTGACTATGTATTCTCTTCCAAACGTTCCCAAGCCTTTTAGGATAATTCCCTGGCTACTCTTCAACTTTTCCTTGGTGCTGGAGTACCTTTTCCATGCTGTGTGCTTTCCTCCTCCATTGATGCAACACATAATGCCTTCTATTGTCCCTCGATGCACTCCAAGAAAAACAGTTTTTAGCTCTGCTTAAAAATAAGAGGGGAAAAGGCTCTTCTTCTTTCATGCATCTCAGTGGGAATACACTGGATCGGGAATCATCCTAATAGAAGAAATGCAAGTCAGGTTACTCAGCTCCCAGTGGGGACCTGGTACTGCCCTGGCTTGTGGATCACACTTTAGTTGTGGATGACATGCTGTGCAGTCACTTTCTTTCCCAAAATAGTCTCCCAAAGAATACAACCAGATTTTTAGCTTTTGAAAATCACAGTAGTACTCTCACAGCCTGCTTATGTGCACCTGTTTAGCTGAGATGTGAGTCTGTCCCTTCAGAAAGAAAGTAATTATATGTTGGACATCTCCAGATTTCCTACTGCCTAAATTCTTGAGAAGCAACTACAGCAAGTCCAGTGTTTCAGATGGGGTGATAAATGTAAATATAAAACTCCAGAACTTTCAGGAAATCATGAAATAGGGAAAAATCGCCCCTCTTTGGAAAGGTTAAAAAACTTGCCCCACAGGCCTGTTCAATGCCAGCAAAAAAAGTGAACAGAGAACAAGAGCAAATCTAAGGAGATCATTCAGTTGTGGTTTTAGAAGGCTTATGGCAAGCCATCACCAAAGCCTATGATGGAAATCTGGAAAATATAGGGTAAAAGGTAAATTCCTGCCACGGATTAAAAACTATTCATGAGATAGAGAAAACAAAGAAGAAGAAAAAAGATCTAATTTCTTGACATACAGAGAGGTTAATATGGAGTGCCCCAGGACCTGCTGCTGGGACTGACTCTTGTAACTTTAAATCCCTGGCATAATGCAAAAAGTACTAGCTTACTCAGCAAATATTCTGCACTTCTCTATTGCAATAAATATTTGTGCTTGCTTGCTTTAGATCAGGCTCCTGAGTCTGTGTTCCTGAACTTGTAATAGCACCCACAAGACTATCAGGGCACACAAAGAAGCAGCTTAATCTCAACATGGTTACACTTGAGTAGAAAAGTCCCAAGGGGGAGAATCTGTGTTACTTGTGATTGCTCATAAATCAGAACAAAGACAATTTTTCTTTTAAACTATTCAGTGAGTCTGAAGCTCTGCAAGTCAGATAAAACATATTTTTCCCTTGTATATTGAAAAAATGTGGGAACCATGCTGCTGCTGTGAAAAACATTGCTATTACGTCTGAATGAATGGTATTTAGCATCAAAACAATTCTTTAAATCTCAAGTAAACTCTACCTTAAAAGTTTAATTCATACCATGGATCTATGCAGATGTTCAGCGTGGAAGTAAATGGTATACAACTTATTTTCCAGTAAATGTAGCCAACTGGAACAAATGGTAGAGGAAGTTTCATGCAGATGAAGATTCATTAATCTACCCATACAGACACTAACAGATTCAGAAATGGTTGTCTAAGTCTTAAAAAAAATAAATCTAAACAATAACTCAGTAAAAATGTCTGCTTATTCTTCAAAAGCAGCCCAAAATGGTTAATGTGTTCCAGGCAACTGCTAGCAAAGAGATAAAGTCCAATTAAAAAGTTTGCTGTTATTTCACATCCTCTTGATTTTGAATTCAGTTTCAATCACATCACAGAGAACATGGAAATCATTCAGAAGAAGCACAACAGAAGTGTCTTGTAGGCAACAAGAGCTTTGAAAAATGAAAAAGCAGTTTTACACACTGTTCTGCTCCTTTTTCGACCAACAAAACCAGCAAAAGTCTTTCAGCTGGGTCTCAAAAGCTGCCATGGGCACACTGGTTAGAGAAATCTGCCTCAATAATTCTGTGCACATATATCAAGATAAAAACACTAAGTACAATGAATATTCATGATTCAGAACATAAACTGATTAGCAGTTGGTTCAGCCAAAAAGTTGTCTTCACAGTATATTTCATAGTTGGGCATCATGGCAGGAGAAATTGGCAGAAAAGAAACTTGAACATTTAATTTCCATTGTCAGCTGATGAAGAAATGATCTCAGAAAATCAGCTCCCTTATGCCAACGCGTATTGATAAATGTGACTGTGCAATATTTTCATTTGCATTATGAATAACGCTGCCTAGCGTAGGCCACCTAAAATACCTCATTTTTCTAAAATTGTGATTGGAAGCCTTCCCAGCTTACACAGTACATTTGCCCTTTTGAGAATGATATAGAACTGAAGTCAATAATTGTATTTTATTTCAGGTTGTGTGTAGCACATGCAAAGCATTTGCCTTCTATTCGCAATCCAAGATTAGCAGTTGCGAAGTCTTGATGGTCCCTGTAGAGGAACTGATGGAAATCAACAGCTGATACCCACTCAGGAAGGAATTTGGAAAGTATCCCTGATCTTTATTGGTATTGGTAAGGATATCCACAAAATTTAAAAAATTATGTTTGCAATATTTTTAAAATATGTATTTTTCAGTATCTCCTTTTCCTTTCCCCTGTTCTCAAATACACGGATTAAGGTAAGGCTGAGGATACTGGTTTATTTAGTTGGAAATGTAGCATCTGTTCCCTTAGATTCCTTAGTTGATAAGAACTGTTTAATTAAGGTAGAAGGCCTACTAATGGTAATAATCCCCAAAACATCTGTTTGCTGGGGCAGACTGGCAGCTTCTGCCCACTTCTCTTCCTTCTGAGCATGTTGTTTAACAAAAATCAATTTTTTGTCACAGCAAAATTCCTTAATACTTCCTGCTAATCATGTCCGGACCTCTACTGTTATAAGGAATAATTATGTATTATTTCACTCAGTGCTTGATTAAGTATAATCTTGTAGTCTCTTGCCCACTTTGCTCCTAATGGGAGAGCAGTTAACAACTTCAGTCACTTGTGATTAGAAATCTTACTCCCATTTCCAGAATAAATGTATACAAAACAATTTTTATTATGAATGTTACAATTTCCTATTATGTTTTCCCTTCTTGGATATTTCTTTGTTGCATAAATTTATAAGAAGGAAGCATCTTCATCAGCTGCATCTTTTTTCTAGGCTAAGCCAACCTGTTTCAGTCCATCAGCCTTTTGGGGGACAGGAGAGACTTTACTTTCCTCTCGTCATCCAAGTAAACCTTGTCCACCCTGTCCCTACTTGAAAACACCACTCTTGACATGGAGGGATCAGAAATAGATGCATCACTGTTGGTAAGTACATCAATATCTTAACACTTCTTGTCTTATTTTCTATACAGCTATTCCAGTGAAACTCGCCCAGATTAACCAGAGCTGTCAAATTCTATTGTTTGTCCCTGAGGGCATGGCTTGGTTTGATTTGACATTACAAAACCAAATAAGCTTGTACAAGAATTTGAGATGAACACAAACCCAGGAACACCAGGAAGTCCTCTGAGATGTAAATTCTGCTTTCTGATGACTTTGCCACGTCTCCTTGGCTGCTCTGAAGCAGCACAGGGCTCACTGTCTCGGGTCTAAAAGCCCTCAACACCTGCAGTAAGCTGTGTGCTGGTGCCTCTGTTGTTATAGTCTTATTTGAAAAGGAAACCAAATCCATGATGTTTTCAGCACTGCAGAATGATGTACTTATTTGAAAATAGAATCTGTACTTTTTCTTCCCCATTCGCTTCCCCATTTTCTTCACCATTCCAAAAATTCATCTTGTTTCTTTGAAGTCAGGCTGGTACAGAGCAGGTCACCCAAAGCAATAGAGCTTCTCAAATACTTTTTGAAAAGTAATGATTCTATACAGAAATGAAGGGCCATTGGACTGTCCAGTCATAACTTCCACCTTCCTTGTTTGGTTTACAGGATCCCCAGTGCCTGTTCTTCCCTCTGGACTCATCAACCCAGCCTTGATTGGGGTGAGACAAACAAGGTAAGACCATTTCTGGAATCAGAGAGACTTCAGGAACAGGGATAAAGAAGCAAAGGAAATAAAAGCAGGGCAGGTGGTGCAAAGTAGGGCTGGGATGACCTGGAGTGAGATCTGAGACCCAGTTTGTCCATTATTTGTAAGTGAGGTGGTAATTCAACATCATCACTATGGTCTACTCACCCAGCTTCTTTGCACAGCACTGAGACAGGAGGAATTGGGTACCCAGACTCTTTTTTTTTCTTATTTCCTTCTTCCTGCAGCTTTGCCCCAGTATTCCCCTCTGCTAGGTACTGAGTAAACAGCTTTGGCTTGAGGTGGGAGGCCACCGTGTTCCCTGTTCACAGCACACCCCCCCACACACAAATACACACACACCTCTCAGTGGAAACTTCATCAGATAATTTTTCTCTTCAGAAAGCTGCTTTGTGTAATTCCATACTGACTAAAAGGATTTTCAGGAGAAACTACATACAAATTAAAAGCAGTCACTTTAAAAACAGGGAAGGAAAATTGCTGTGTAACAGTCACCCTGCCAGAGAAAAACAGGCGTAACAAGGAAGAAAAGTCTTTTCTAAAGATTTTGCAACTGGGAAAGCCTGGGAAGTTTATTTTTCAGAATTCTTAGAAATGCAATGATTTACTGCTACTGCTAAGCGTGCTAGCTATGGCAGAAGAGCAGAGATGTTTATGGAGGAGCCCAGGGAGCCTGGGGCAGTCTGACAGACCGGTCTGACTTCTTCAGGATCCAGAGACCTGAACACAAACACTGACTGTCCAGAAGCAAATGTATAAAATGAGATTAATCCCAGGAGGAGGAATGCAAAGATTTAACTCAGCACCACAGGAGGATCACACGTGTTAATCAGCTTTTACCTACAGCACTGACCTCACCACTGTATCAGGTAATGATTAACTTCACCAGTGCCACAGCCCCTCCTGCTGCTGTAGATAGCCTTGGGGTCAGCTGGGAGGGAAAAGGGAGAGGAGGAGGGCTGAGCACTACTCAAGTGTTGTGAGGAAGCTGAAGGAGAAGGTATTCCTTCCACCCCTCAGTGCTTGGTTTCAAGCAGCAAGCTGTCAGGTGAGTTACATTAATAACTGTAATTTATAATGTACATATTGCAGAGGCCCCTCAGTGTGACACAGAGGTGTCTATGTGTCCTCTTTGTGGTTGTTCAAGATGAGATTATTTAGTAGTAAATCATCAGAGTAATACAACACCTTTAAGTGCCTATTCACTCTCCTAGAGCACATTGGACATTTTCAACAATAAAGAGTACAGAAAGCACCAACAACGTGCTGGCTTTAGCCATCCACAATTAGCAGGCCCTTCCAGGCTCTGGGTGCAATCCCATTTGTTTTCCATGCTTTGGGATGTGTGTCGCTGACTGAGGGTTTGAGCAGCTGGCAGCTGTTTGTGTCCAGTGCCAGCAGCAATCTCTGCAGGACCAGCAGCCACTGAGGGGATGGTCCAGAGTTCAGGACTAAAGGACACCAAAGTGCCCAGAGCGCCTGGCCACGGAGCTGAGGGCTTCAGCTGGTGCTGCTCCCATCATTTGCCCATTAAAATGAATTAAAATTAATATGGAAATGGTGGATGGGAGCAGGAAGCAGCACAAACTTGTTTATTTACTGAAACCTCCCTGTCTGCTCAAATCAGCGCTTCCACCTCTCCCACTTTTAATACTCTTTTATCTGAAAAGGAAGCAGAAAAGACCAACCTCAAGAGCTGATTTTCCCGTCTCACTGCTTCTTTCTTTGAATGGAGGAGCTTTCTCAGACCAAGAACTGACTACCGAGTAGCCAAAGTACTTATATCCACAGTTGCTGGTTTACCTGCAGTCAGATAAGCGTCAGGCTAAGGAGCCGGACATCACCTGACTCTGAGATATGCTACTCTTTATATGTAAATAATGTACTGAAGTAATGACACTTTGGCAAACAACTGAAGGGAAAACACACATTTCTGCTCAGCTTTGTTTACACACCTGTGCATTTCCCACTTTGCTGAGACCTTTGCCTACTAATAGTGTATTTTTATAGTTGCTGATAGGACTGGAGTTTCTTGTTGCTTTTGAAATTCTGACCAAGAGCCAAGACAAGTACATGTAGATTTAGGGGTTTTTTCTTTAACTTTTTGCAGTTTTAATTCACAGGGTTAATTTGTCATTTGAGTGGAACGCACCAGATTCCACATTGCTTTTATCAGAAATAAAGTAGCATTAAAATACAGTACAATACTGGGGTAGCCATCCAACTCATTTATTTATTTTTCATATCTGTTATTGCTTGGCTGTATGAGTGTGGGATGTCAATTCAGTGCTTGGGAATGAGAAAAGGCTCTGTGTTCTGGTCAGCTGCAGTGGAATTGATCTATTTTTTTTTCCACTTCCAATCTTCTGATGAAAAAGAAAACAGTTGGGTTTGGTTTATTATTTTTTTAAATAATATTTTCTGTGAGTATTTTAATTGAATAACAGCCCCCTCCCCCCCCAATTTTACTCTAGAAATAAAGTGTCTGAAAAATAATTCAAGTTGAAAAGACTCCACTGTTCAGTTGTCAGCAAATCTGCACTATTGTCACTCTCATGTTGTCACCTGGTTGTATCCTCAGTCCTGTACGTATTTGCCCTCTGCATCATAATCTCTGAAGTCTGAGCCATTTCCTGAGTTTTGGCCATCTAAAAGAACCCAAGGAAGTTAAGCTGGAGGTAACATCTGACTGATTTACCAGCTGCTCACATCAGCACTCCCAGGTTAAAGAGCTTGTTGTTATTATGCCCTTGCATCCATGAAGTGAAACATTAAACGTCTACAAAGGTCCAAAGGTGACCATGCTGCAGAGAGAGAGTGGAGGGACTCCTCATTCTGTGATAAAACGTGTTTGCAGTAGAAGCTGGCGCAGCCACACCAGCACCACATTTAGCTAATTAGGCTAATGCTAATGATTAACTGGTAACACCTGAGAGTGTGGTGGTAGCAGGTGATTCTGACCATGCTTACCCATGACATTTTGTGCCCAAGAATGATCCTGGTCAATACCAGCACATTCAATCAGGATTTTTTAGCTAAAGGTATGTATATTTAAGATGTAGAAATATCAATGCATTTTTAGCTTTCAGTGATGTTGTGCTGAGCAGAGCTAAGGGACACCAAAGGATTTTCCTGTGGGCAGAGTCTTGGTTGAAGCTGGAGAGTGCAGCTGGCATGAGACTGCTAAACAAAGAGGAAAGCTGGACCAGGGAAATGTTTTTTAGGTTGAGAAACTCATTAGGAAGCAAGAATGGAGTTACTGAGTTAGGGTTTCTATTTGTTTCTATTTGTTACTTAAGAAAATATGGCTTGTTTTTTTGGTAATTTGTAAATACATTTTATTGCACCTGAGAAATACTTAACTAATGCCAACAGTGTGTTATTATCTAGAAGCAAACTGCTGGGGTTATTTATTCCAATTATTACCCTGTGAAAAATGCTTACTGGGACCATGGTGTTTCACCTGTGGATATTAGACTTATTCTATATACATTAAAATAGCTCTGGCTTTCAGTATTGTAATTTGGAAATATAATCTACACACACTTCACAAGACTTCACTGGCACTTTCGATCCTTGACCTTTTTATATAGTAATTATTAACTAGTTTTATTCTGAGAACTGTGTTCATGTTATGTTTTTACACAGATATTTTGGCAAGATAAAACGATGCCTATTACAAGTCAAGGTTGTTTTTGCTCAACCAAAACAGCTACATTAATTTTAAATTCAGTGTAAACAAGAAACAGAATAAATGTTTTCCAAGTAGAAGAACAAACCTGGCAAGGAATAAAACATACTCATGCTTTTAAGTGCATAATACAAGTGTGCAGAAACACAGAATCTCAGTTTTGAAGAATGTCAGAACATTTTATAGTCTATGGTTTATGTATTTTTGCTCTTTCATTTTGAGTTAATTCTTCATTTTAACCAGCCTTAATCCTTAATATGTTTAATTTCAGATATTTATAATTTGTGCATATATCCAAGATTGCATTTTATTTGAGACTGAATTGGGATTGATTCTGAATGTTCTTTCAGACAAGTACAAATTGGAGCAGTTGCTGCCTGACTTTGCCTGAGGATAAACTACAAGCACAGAGACCCTCCACTACTAACTTAACTGACTCACATAATAGCAAGACTCCACTGGTGTCAATGATATTATCACAGTTTGTGTGAGGGTCAGGAGATCTATTGGGTTTAACTTACCATTAGATGATTTTTCACATCAGTGCTTCCTTGACTTAAGAAAGTCATCTCCTAAACTACACTTGGATAAAGCAAATACATTCACTTTCATAACTTTCTTTCTGCCAAAGAGTTTTTCCAGGCACCCTACCATCTTTTTTCTGAATATTTCCAATTTTCATTATAAGTTCAGAAACTAGGCTGCAGAATTGAACAGACATCCAATAATTGCCTCGCCAATGCTGCATGGACATATGCCACCACTTCCCTGCTTTTTCTTCTTCCTGCTTATGCCTTCAGGTGTTGTGTCCTTCCTCTTTCTTGCAGCATCCTACTAATACATAATATTCAAGCTTGTTATTTATGATCCTTGTTTCTCAAATACAGGATATGTCAATTTTCTAAGTATAGATATATGGCATTGTGGATGTGTAAAACATGTTTGTCTATATTAAAAGTTTACTTACTTATCTATAGACAAACCTTCCCTAGTATTTCTTTAATCCACGATTCATTTTACATTATTATCAAATCAAGACAGGCTCCTGTCAGAAATAGCCAGAAACTATTTTTCAGTGTGTTTTATCACAGACTGTAGTAGTGTGTAAAGTCTAAAAATAGTGGTTTAAGGTTGCCTGAGTCTATATGACATGGTATAGGTCCTCCACTGCTGTAAATGGTCATGCTGAAATTGAAATGAATGAGCTTGTGATCATTTATGCCAAATAAAAATTGGTGATTTCTAAGTTTACTTACTTATCTATATTTTAAATTACCTTTTCACACTGGAAGAAAAAACTTTATTTGTCATCTGAAATTTGTCTTTGCTTCCCACATTTGGTAGAGAACTAGGAATCAAAATTTAGAAGGTGGAGAACTGCAGAAATTGCTGCATAAAAATTGCTATCTTGCCTGTCATGAACTGTTATAAAAGTCAACTTTTTACATTTTCTCTTTGCTTAATATTTTTGAGTTAAACTCTTTTGCTATGTGAATGAGTGGGCATATGGAAAGAAACAATTTTATTAGTGGTCTTTAGTGTTAGCAATAAATTTAGAAATTGAAGACCTGAGAAAACAATGTGGCCAGAGACAAAAAACCTCTGAAAAGAAGTCTTACCTCACTTATAGACAGTATTCCTAGCAGAAGACAGTAATTGAAGACAAATCATGGTAAAAAATTCCTCTGCTAACAAACCTTTGGGTTACTGCTACAAATGTTCCCATTTCCATCACAGCAAAGCCTTGTTTGCCTCTAAGCAGAGCAAAACATTTTAAAGATACTGACATGAATGCTAGATTTGAGAAAAGGCTGAGATCTTAATTGGGGAGGGGTGGAAGTAGAGAGAAGATTACATGATGAAAAGATACCAGGAGTGCTTATTCATTTTGAAGAACAATTTATCCTATGCTATTTCTGCATCTCCTCATGTAGGCTTTAAAACATATGGAACTTGCACGGGAAGAGGCTGGAAGAAGATACTAGTCTTTTTAAGACAGATATATTTCATAGCGTCATGGGAAGAGAAAAGATTATTCTCTTCATTTCAATAGCTGGCATTCAGTCTGATTTCTTTCAAAGTCCCAAATCGTATGACTTCCATCTCTTACATTATTCAACAGTTTAATATTCTCTGTTTCCTGATATTTACATCGAATGTCTTTCATTTCTTGTAATAGGTTCCCCTTACCTGTTAAAATTGTACTTCCATAGGACAAAGTGAATAATTATTATCCTTTCTATAAGTTTGTGTCCTCAGACACTTGAAAGCTGTTATTGTGTTCCTGCTTATTCCTTATTTGGCCAAATTATAACCACTTAATTCTCTTCATTTTTCTTCCACTTTACTTCTCACAGAACTCCTCTTTTTTTATTCTGGCTCTTCTCTGATTTCCTTCCAATTTAACATCTTTCTGGGAGAGCATTTCCCACAGTTGCTTGCAATGGCCATGATAAGGTTGTAGAAAATGCTTGCTTTGTGACAGCCATCTATGTCCAAAAGCCTTTGAAATCCATGACTGAAGTTCTGTGGGATGCAAAGAGTACTGGATTCTAAACTTGTATTTTATTTTTTATTATTCTTGCAATATCCTCCATCTCCCTTATCTATTACTACTGTTCTGTTTCCTACAGTGCTTATTCTAATGGTTCATCTTCCAATTGGCTATATGGTTTATGTTGGTTTTTTGTGTGCGGTAAAATATTTTTACTCCCTTGATGAATCTATTTTGGCCATGCTTCATCCATGTTTTTTATCAGTCTCTTTTTATTCCTCTCTCCTTGTTGACATTCCAAATCTTCTGGAATGAGCACAATCTGTGCTTGTCATTAAGATCTTATTTATGTCTTTTTTTCTAAATCATTAATGAAGATATAAAGTAAACCCAGAATAACAGTCAGTATGTGTTACCCCACTGGACTTTTCCAACCATCTTGTTACACAGCTGTTTATCACAATCTTTTTTCATTTGTCTTTTAGCCAATATTCAATCCACACACAATCATCTCCAGCCAAACTGACTTGAATTAATTTTTCAATTAAGATTTCATGAGACAGTGTCAAATGCTTCACTAAAATCCAAATATCTGTGAACTCCTTTACTGATTTTTTCTTTATTTTTTCTTTACTTTTTTGCTTCAACTCCCTCTGCTTAAAGCTCATTCCAGTGCTTCACACAAAGACACCAGCAACTGTTCCATGTGTGAAGCACTTTAAAATTGTGCTTGCCAACAGGTAGACTTGAATTGTCTGTTTGTCTAAGGACCATTTGGCTCAGGGTTGGCAGACTCAGGAAGAGACATCTCTCTCCTTGACTCTTCACAGAATGACTGGTGTAAGGTGAAGGAATTACAGGGTTTCTCCAACTAAATCCACTCTTAGACACATAAGTCCCTCCATGATTTTAGTTTGCACAGCTTGAAAATATATTCTGTCCACTCCTTATCATCATACAAAAAGCAGCAGATGAATTTGTAATTGCATTCGCTGATTTTTATACCAATGAGGGAAATTTCTTTCCACCTACAGTCATCATCTGGTGTCCGTGGTGTCCCAGCAAACGAAAGCTTCTTAAATCAGGGTGCTTTTCCCCAAAGGGTCTAAGGATTTGAATTTTGACAGTCTCATTCCTGTACGTTAATCCTCTGATATTTCTACTGCTTTCAGAGGGACTAATCATGCAGTGAAGAGCTGCTTACTGTTAATTAAAAAAAGTCTAGCCTGGATATTTTAGACCTACTCTGGGTTTCTCTCATTGAGGGGAGGCAAAGAAAATATGGTACCCTAATGTATTTATGTATTACTGAACGTTTTTAACATTTCTTTCACTCACTGAAAACAATCATGAAAGCAATTGTTCTTGGTTACATTAACTCACTGCATCCTGGATCCTCACTCATTAAAAAGCAACTTTTACATGATGAAAGAGATGGTATCTTTCTATGAACCAGAACATATTCATGTCTAAGCCAGCAGTAAATCTACAGCCACTAGGATGGATTTCAAATGAATTAACAGAGACTAATTATAAGGTGTTTCTTCCTTGATTCTAGAAGAATATTACCAGAAAAGATTTTTAATCTATTCAAACTTCTGTCAATGTAAGAAAGGCAATAAGTAAGTTTTTGAATTATTAAAATGCCTTCTCTTTCCATGAGAAAAATACAGAAGGTCCATCAATGCCCACTGGTGTGGTAGAGAGAGACTTAGAGTAATTACTGAAGGATTATGTGTTTCTTTTAAAAAGATCACATCTGAATCTATGGAAGATTTAAAGAGACCTTTGAATGAAGAAAACCATTGACATTAAAGAAACCAAATGCTTTCTATTTTATTGCGAACATATTTTATGGCATGACAACTGTTGCAGTGTTCCCCTAATTTTTGCTATAAAAAGGAAGTAAACCAACAGTTTATTGTAGCAATACTTCATATTGCCCTACTTCTGTAAATTGTCTTTAAGCTCTAGGGTAAGGATGGAACATTCATGTTTTTAAATTGGATACAAAAGCAGTTTCTATGCTGTGGCTGCTGTAGCATAAATTGCTACACCGAGACTACCAGATATATCTAAACATACTGATGCTCAGCAAATTGTGAACATTTTTTGCCATGCCACACCTGCAATGCTTAGAGTTTGTGGTCCTTTTAAAAGCTTTCTAATGTTTGGATGGTATAACGCAGACCTTGAAAATGTTTCTGGCTTGGAGGAGGTTGCATAATTCTCCTTGAAACAGACTCAAAACTCTCTGAGCTCTCCTAAAGTTTTAAAATGTTTTAGCATAACTAATTTATAATATAAATTGGCTGACCAGTGTGAACCTGAATCTTACACTGCAATTTTTTATGGGGACATAATGTTCTACCCACAATAATGGAGAGAAAATAGTACTTATTAAACTTTCATTTGAGAGCAGCAGTAGGTCATGTACTGTGTCACAGAGGTGATGCACTCTCCAGACCCAACACAGGAGGGACTGAAGGGTGGCCTTGCCTCATACGGTCTTGGAAAGGTAATAATGGGTTGATATATTTGGCTTGCTGGCGAGCTGGTGTGGTGGTCTCAGAGTCACCCAGTGGGAGCAGCGTCAGTGTCTGGAAAAAAGGTCCTGGGACAGCTCGGAAAGCAGCTGAACATTTTGGAGGTGATAGGAGGCTGCTCATATCTGTTCAATATTCCAGATGGCATCTGGAATAATTACATTTAGTGAGACAGCTAGGAAGGGAACTGTGCCATTAAGAAGCCCTTGCGAAAGCTGTTTGAACTAGCTGCTGTATTTCGCAGACAAGTACATAATGTGATAACTGAGCAATTAAACATTGAATTAGCAATTAGATATTGAATCGGGTAGATGTAGATACCAACTGTCTCTGGAAACTCCTTCCTTGCTTGTACCTTCATTACACTTCCTTTGTTGCTCATTACAGGGTAGACTTTTACATTCTCTGTAGGGAGCAAAATACATTTTAAGGCCATTAAGTGTTAATGATCAGATTGCAAGGTCCTATTACCTTTTGTTTATTTATTTATTTTAAGGTATTCCTGTGTGAGAGCCAAATGAGCAGCACAACTTCTACAGCAGTATCTCTGAGAAGTTTGGATGAGATTGGTGAGAGGCTATTTGCAAGGATAGAAACGTAGCTTTTGCATTCACAAAGGGTAGGAAGGCCAGTTGTTAACTGCAAGATTAGTGATGCAATCATCTGACATTTTAAATAATATGAGAGATCTGAAACATGAAAACAAATTAAGCCTTGCTATGGATGAGAAAACATTACCTGAAAAGATGTATGTATTTAGAGCTTAGCTACGGCAACAGATGCTGCATCTGAAAAAAGGTATTTACAAAGATGCACAAAGCTGCCTCTGCATCTTACCTCCAAATTGTGATAAAACTGACAATAATTACAAATTGACTTTTAAGAGAAGAAATGTGTACGTGCACAAATATGCAACGTGAAACAATTTTATTTTTTTTCTGAAATTAACAAATAGATTGAGGTTTAATTGGCAACAGTCTATAAGGAGAATAGTTTTGAAAGTAAAGCATGGTCTTATTTGGCTTTAGTGCTTGGGTACTAGATTTGTTTTTTGATTATTTTTTTTATTCCAAACTTTTGTTATGAAACCTTGAATTTGTTATAATAGGAAAAAATGACAGTTTTCTTTATTGCTGTTTTCTTGCCTTAGAAAAAAACCCTGACAAACGTGTCTATCATCCTGTTCTGTTCAGAAGACACAACAAAATCTTGATGCAGTGGAAACTCATTATATTTTTGAGGTAGGAAACATAGTTTCCGTATCTCGAGACTAGTACCTAGTTTAGAAGTAAATGTTAAATTTACAGCAAAATGTGCAGATTACTGTCTGGATTTTTCAACTGCACTTGTTGAGTTCTTTCAAGTCAACTGCAATTCAGCCCAGTGGGTGGAATTGGATATGTACATTATTCAATGTATTATGTATCATTTTGCTTGCTTTCCAAGTCATCTCCAGTTATTCTCCTTGGATATTAACCTTTGTTTTTGTCAATGCCAATGTTTGCCATTCTCCTAACTGGCCTATAAAATGCAAATGAGAAGGCAGTCAAGGAAGAACACAACACATTGAACCTCAAGGCATGTGGAGGAGGTTATTGTGGCAGGTGCTGCTTTTATCATCCTCAGAAAAGATAAGTGCATACAGGAAGGAGAGAAAGGGTGAGGAGGTGTGATACCTACAAATCAGGCTCTAAATACTCTACCTTAAAAAAAATCATAATTCCTTTTTCTTACACTAAAGAAAGAAATAGGTCTCATCAAATGATTTTTCTCCGTGTTTATATATCTTATGATATTCTTCACAAAATAACTTTCCTGACCCTCCAAAGAAGGCTGCTAAAACTATATTTTTCTAAGTCCTAAAACTCCTTACAGAGTCTACTAATTTCTAATGTTATCAAAAATATGTCAATTATGGGCAGCACCATCAGTACATTAATCTTTCTCGAAAGAGTCAGAGTAGAACTGCAAACATTGGTACCTTATGCCTTCAGAGTGTGAAGAGAGTTTGGTCCAAAATAAGACATAAATGGTGTCCTGCAACAGGGATTTGTGTTTTATATTATTAGAATGATTTCTCTCGTTATTGGATGCATTGTACAAAAACATGTTCACAGAGAACAAACTGCGTACTCCACTCATCTAGAAGATGATAGCAACAGGGTAGAAGATAAAATTAGTTTGACTTTTTATCTTTGTTGGGCAATTCACTAGATAGATGTCCTCATATCTTTGTGATGATCAGGTATCAAATATGTGCTGTTATCTAATCTTGGCTGCTTTTGGTGGATAAAATGGACAGAATGCGGAGAAGTGAGGCTTCATTTGCAGAAAAAACATGGCTAGTCCCACACTTATCACAAGAAAGGCATTTTTTGCAAGGCTTGTTGTGGAGGAAAAGAAGTTTTATGCTTACAAATTTTATTCAGATGCAGATTCCCTGGGAGGTTAAGTGAATATAACAAATGTGGGAATTTCTGTTTGTAAAATGATGACCCCTATCTCTTTGTCCCTAACAAAACAGAAATTCCCAGAGACTCAGAAAATATATTAAAGCTCATTTTTGAGCTATCAAAAGTTAGTTTCCAAGTTCTGGATGACATCTAGATTGTAAGGTGGCCCACAAAACCATGACAAAAATCGGATTTGTCCCTCTCTCTGGACTTCAACAGGAGGCAAATTATTTTCTGATCTCTGCAGAATGAGAACTAAATACTGAAGCACAATTGGCCTCTGTAGTCCACAGATGAATTCTACATGTCCATGATAGCAGAAGGCACACAGGTGATGCTCAGACTATACCTGGGTATCAATCAACTGTGAGTGCAGAGAGATGGTGAATCTCTGTGAAGTTCTTTTTCTCCCTTCATATGTTGTAGGCAGCTTTAAAATTTCTATGTTGTTTTATTTAATGCTTTCTAAATAATATCTAAAAAGCAGTTAGCTGATAGAGAAAAAAGTTAATTTTATATTTTACTTTAAGTAAATTCTATGTTTTACCTTAAGTATGCACTATTTTATCTTTCTGTTGTGACATTGATTTATATATTGTGCCAAAAATAGAAAATCTGTTTTGAAAGAACAGCAACACCGCACACAAAAGCACTCAGATCAAGTATTCCCTAGTTGGTAAGGTTACCCATGGGGTTTTAAATTGCCTTACATGTTTTTTTGCTCTCTGACATTACCTTTCATTACAATATAATTTACTTTTTTTGGTTTTTTCCACCATATCCTGCCACCTTCAACTGAGATGAATCTCAGGACTCTCTAACAAATAGTCGTTAAATATTGCATCTAATGCTTGCTTTTTTTAGTGTATGAATTGCCATTAGTTATTGCACATTCTTCAAAATGAGGTGGTTATTCCTAAATAGGTGGGGGAAAATATTGTCTTTATATGAACTAATTCTGAGTGCTGCCCTTGAGGTGTCATGGACCATCCTTTGCCCAGAGAATAGCTCTCTTCATTTTTCACCCACAATGCAAACTGTCCCTCCAGCAAAAGAGAAACATCTTTGAGGAGTTTTGGGGTTTTTTTGTTGACATAAAATACATGCTCTTTCACACACATGCACACACACACACAGAAGTTTCCTAACCTCAGGCACTTTCATGTCTCCTTAGCAGTACATGCAGAGGTGGTTGGACATATGAGGAATTACAAAGGGGATGGTTTTGTTTCTCAGCTTGCAAGCAATATAACCTGAAAAGCAGTCTGAGGGTCCCTACTGGGTAAGGCTCTGTGCACAGTGCAGGCATGGAAAGAGGGAGTCCAATCTCTTTACAAGTTAAAGAAACATGTGGGATATGGGAAAAAGTTTAATCCTTCCCTTTATCTTGTTTATAAAACAAAGATAAAGGGAAAGAACAAAGTAAGGCATGACTTGACAGGAGGCTGGAAAGAGGGGAGGATGTGTGCTTTGCTGACAATTTAACATTAGGAAGCCTAAGTGGAAAGCTGTTATCTTGTCTGTGAACCTGCCATGAAGGGTGACATGAATTGGCAGACAGATAGCAGCTATTTGCTAAACAAATAAGGGCTCTACAACTCGGGAATAAGTTGCCTGGTTCTTGTCAAGGTGTGTGTCACAGTGGCTAAACAGCTTTTACTTCTCTACTCCCGTTGCCTCTAATTAGCCCTTTCTGTAACTTTACAAATTTTTGTTTTATCTTGTATCTCTACAGATATTTTCCTTATTTTTTATATTTGTTTTTAGTGTCTTTGAAGTTTTGGTGACTATACCTCTGCAGAGCAGTATTCTTCCTCCCCATTCCGTCTTCCATCACCTCTTCCTCATTTCATCACCTGCAAATTTCAGTTTCTCCTCTCCATTTACTCCTGATCTCCCAGCTCTTGTCACTCTTTGCTCCTGTTCACCATCTTTAATGTTGATCCCTTCCAGGCTCACTATTCCTATATCTCCCTTGGACTCCCATCAGGAATTTCCCATGTGTTTCAGGTGAGCAGGAGGAGCAGGAAGAGCCTTTTGGTTTGTTTTGTGCCTCTTGCTGCACTGGGCCTGCCAACAAAGAAATTACTATTGCAGGAAAAATCCAGACCAAGTCCTGTAGTAGAGTGCTCGTTTTGATCATGAGCAGTGTAATTAGTAAATAAGAGGTGAGAGAGAGGACAGCACAGAGAGTGGAAATGAACTGTCATGTGCGTTAGCATCTTGTCTAGATTTCTAGCAAGTGCCTTTGTGCACGCTGAGATTTTAGAAGCTTGTTATGGAGCCAAATTTAGATTTGGGAGATATATTTTTGAGGGTTTCTCTACATTAAAAAAGAACTCTATTACATTAAACAATCCCATGTTAGTTTCTCCTGCCAGGAAATACTAATTTAAATGGTCCTAGATTTAGCAATTAGCACCATTCCTGACTAATGTTGCATTAATGCAACATGACTAATTTTATTCCCTGTGCTGTAGTGCTACAGGACTTCCAAGCAGGAACACAGTTCAGCTGAAACTGGCTCTAAGTACTGAATCATATGGTGCAGGTATCTTTTTATCTATATATTTATATCTGTATCCATATCTGTATTTACAACTCATTCCAATGCATAGAAGTGGTGCTTCTTCATAAAATAGCACTGAAAGAAGCTTCCCCTTTAACTCACAAATGTCTGAGGAACTTTAGAACCTGATACCCACCCCCTCCTGACCCCCAGGTTTCAGCCTGATGTAGAAAATACCCTTTAATGATTTCGTTTGCAACATTAAAACCAGATGAAAGTGAGCCCTTCCAATAAAAAATTCCAGGCAACCACAACTGCAGGTGGCCAGTAAGAGAATAGGAATAAACACATTTGAGCTCTGTGCTACTTTCCAGTGTTTTATTACTTCATGTTGTCTTAAATATTTTTCTGTACTTAGAATTGCAATTAATAAAAATCCATATATAAAGGTAACTAGGTGTCAGCTTCATTTCCAGTTAAGACTGTCTGTTGATTAAAAACTACTTTACAATGACATTAAGCTGCAAAGAACAAGTGGAAAAAAAGCATAAGCCCAAGACACGCACTGTCAGTCCCCATAGATTTAAATTTAATTAAATGAGAAAACTGCAGGACATTTTTTGTTCAAAGTGAAGATTCCCAGAGCTATCCCACGAACAGTATTCAGTTATTGCAAGTCATGAGCTCAGCCTGGAATATTGTTTTATCATTAATGCTGCCAGTCATTCCCCATTAGCTCCAGTATCTAAAATGCCACGCTGCCGCAGTGAAAATAAAAGGCCTTGGCCTCGTATTAAATGTGTCCCCAGGATGCAGCCTATGTAATCACACCAGTTTATCCACTTATTAAAACTGTAAGCCAGTTGTTTTGGGCATGAAATTCAACACTGAAGTGATGCTATTTTGAGAGGTGTTCACCACCTGCTCCTGGATGCGGCTGAGCCTTTCATTTCCGAACACCTAAGTGTGGTGTTACCTCCCTTTAAAACCAGAGCTCCACATCACGTCCTGGGTCCATGGCCATGTGAAACAATGCCCCCTGTGTCAGCCTGCTCTTCCCCTCTGCAAGTGTCTGTGTTCCCCAGGCAACATGGAAAAAGGCTACATGTAGGCATAGTAAATCTGATATTTTTCCCACAAAGCAGGAGACAGAACTGGACATTGCTTCCTGACCCCTGCAAATAATTTGTTGTTCTTTGAAGTATGGAATTATTCATCTGACATTTTATCTTGTCTGTCTACCAGCACCATCAAGTCAAATATAACACCTTTGAGCTCAGTTTTCATATTTTTTTTTAAATTTAACTTTAATATTTGTGGGTTTTCTCTTCTCAAAGATAAATCAGAGAATAAATGAGCCCACAGACAATGCTGAGAACATGAGAACAGCAATGTACAAAGATGAACATGAAAATGTCATCACCATCAGTACCAGATACGTTCTTGTTAATATATTTTTTCCGAAAACTGGTTTATAGTGTTGGGGAGAGAAATAAAAAGAGGCCAAGGAGATAATAAGGGAGAAATAATAGGGAACTTGGAGCTGTACAGACAAACCACTCCGGTGCGTCCTACTTGTTCCAAAAAAAGATGGCATTGTTGCCTTTGTAATTGCTGAATGTTTTAAACTGGTGTGGTCCGTGTGTGAGGAACAGACAAGCAAACACTGTGACATTTTGCAATTAAAGGCCAAACCATGTGTTCATGAATTTTAATGTAAGCAAAATCGGATTTTTTTCCCAGTTTTTAAGATCTCTCTTTACTTTGCTATGTGGGGTGAAGGGCAAAGGAACAAAACAGCCAAGGGGTAAGCTGCAGCATACTGGTACATGTGTTTTCATCTCCAGCTGAATCTTATTCTTCATGCTCTAAAGAGATCACATTTACAACAGAGACCTGAGAGGCTGACCAAGTAAGTACCTGGAGCACAGCTTTTCCAAAGCACCACTAATAGAAAAAGAATATGAAATGAGATTGGCCCTTCTGCCTCTTCGCAGGTTTCTCAGAGTTTGCTGAAGCAAATTTTTCTACTGCAATGATAACCATTAATAATATTATTAATTTTCAAAGCATTTTTCACTTATTTATCTTAATTCCAGTGAAGTAGCTAAACATTTCTGTCTCTTGTGTTACTTAGGAAGAAGCACAGAGAAGGCGGCGTTCGCTCCTTGCAGTGTATTGACAGACCTCTGGCTAAAGCGTGGTAGCTCCAGCTCCATACTAATTAGCCTCAGCTCTTGAGGCCAAGGTGACCTGTCAGAGGAGTTCAAAAAGGAGTCTGGCAAAGTAGCATCTGCAGAAGGTAACCACTGTATTTTCTTACATCTTTTTCTGTCCTGCGGTTCCCTCGGTCGCGGAAGTGAGCGTGTTCCTAGCACAGTTATTTCGAACGAGAGCTGATTTTGCTCGGCACCTCCCATCCAAATTTTTACTTCAGAAACTCTTCTGCTAACTAATGGTACTGATACACCCAAAATGCCATCTGCCATTTCCAAACTGACACCTGCCTCGCACATAATTTTGAGCATCCTGGGTGGCAATGCCAAAGAGACATTTAGGCTTTTAGTCTCTGCCACCCATCTCTCTCTCAATCCTATTCAAAGATGACTTCCCTTCTAGTTAGATATTCCTGTACATACATCTCTATATAGCGACAGCAGCATCCAGAGATATGCTCTGGGAATTAAAAATGCCAACTATGAATATTTTTGGGAAGGAGCATAGCTCCTATTACTTCACAACTTCACTTCGAAATCTGCAGGACATGAAGTACTTTCAATTTATTTTACCACTGCAATTTAAGGGTATGTATATTTTTCTTATTTCAAACCAAAAGCCTGGATGAACAACTACACATTAAGGTGTATTTCCTCTAAAATAGAAGGAATCATGCAGCTGGTTTTGGTACCTGCAGTGTAATAGTACTGAAACTCCTAAATTGTAATAAACTATATACTTCTTTGTAATGCATTGGAATAATGGAACTGTGATGAAAAATTGTGCTCACATTGCCAAAAAGCGACTGAATTAATGTTTGACCCCTTTGAGCTGAAAAAGCCTAAAGTTCTCCAACAAATGACAGTACCGTGACAAGAGATTTAAGTTCTCTTCACAATCTTCTACCTACACCTCTTCAGATATTATTATTTCAGTCCAAATTCCACTTGACACCATCCACGACTGAAATATGCCTGACTCCAGAAAAGCACTGCCTTGGCTCAGTTTCCCACTCAAATGAGGTGTTTGTTTGCAGCACTCCCTTGCTCTGCTGCATCTATCGAGTACAGGCTGGAAAAAGCCACTCAAAGGGTTTGTAACAAGTTCAGCTGATGTCTCTCTGCTGGGGATCAAGCTGTACCACGCAGTGCTGCAGGACCAACCCAGGCTCTTCGCAAGGCAAAATGAGGCTGCACTATTGGATTGCTCTTCTCCAAGAGGACCACTGGAGAGAACAACACTCTGCCCACTGCCGTGAGGCTCCACAACTCAGTACCATCACAAGATGGTACCATCAAAAGATGGTACCATCACAACAGGACAACTTCTTACGGCTTCTTTTTCCATCACCACTTGAAAATTCAGCTCTGTATCTTATAAGCTTAACGTTAAGATTATCCACACACACTCCTAACTTCTGTCCATCATCTTCCTTTCAAAACCATAATATGTATTTGTCCTGGTTTGGGAGCACCAGGATAAAATCTTCCTAGAGGAGAAGGACTTGGGGGTGTTGGTTGATGAGAAGCTCAACATGAGCTAGCAGTGTGTGCTTGTAGCTCAGAAAGCCACCAGGATTCTGGGCTGCATCCCCAGCAGCATGAGCAGCAGGGCAAGGGAGGGGATTCTCCCCTTTTACTCCACTCTCATGAGATCCCCCTGCAGTGTTGGGTCCAGTTCTGGAGTCCCCAGTGTAAGGAAGGCATGGAGCTGTTGGAGCAAGTCCAGAGAAAGGCCATGAAAACAATCAGAGGTCTGGAGCACCTCTGCTATGGAGACAGGCTGAGAGGGCTGGGGTTGTCCAGCCTGGAGAAGAGAAGGCTCTGGCGAGACCTTAGAGCACCTTCCAATATCTGAAGGGGCTACAGGAAAGCTGGAGAGGGACTTCTGACAAGGGCATGGAGTGATAAGACAAGGGGAAATGGGTTCAACCTAAAAAAGATTAGATTTAGACTGGATATTGGGAAGAAATTCTTCACTGTGAGTATGGTGAAACATTGACACAGGTTGCCTAGAGAAGCTGTGGCTGCCCCTCCCTGGAAGTCTCCAAGGCCAGGTTGGATGGGGCTTGGAGCAACCTGGTCTAGTGGGAGGTGTCCCTGCCCATGGCAGGGGATTGGAACCAGATGATCTTTAAGGTCCTTTCCAACCCAAACCTTTCTATGATATGAGGACACCAGGGACGAGGGTGCACAGGAGCCTTGGAGCAGTTGGGATGCAGCATTTGCATCCTGCAGGAATCATTCTTTGAGGAATGATTTGTATTGTGTGGCCGTGAGAGCTCAGTGTGGGAGGAATTCAGGACTGGGATATTACATTTAGAGTTTGCTAGATATTTAAAGTTTCAGACGTTAAATATCAAAGTGACTTTTGTTTGTTTGTTTATTTCTAAACAGGCTTAAAAGAGTGACTTTCAATTTGCATCCCCTCCCCTTCCACAGCGGGGATTATTTTAGCTCTGTGAAGCTGATATGTTTAAAGTTGGGTAGGGATGTGTTATCATCTGTTGTATTGCACTTCTATATTCTGTTCATTAGAAATGTTATGCAGAATATAAATAGGTCTAATGATAAAAAGACATTGTAAAACAAACATACAGCACCTGCTTTTAAATTACTTTTGCTCCTCATTCCTGACAAAAATAATGGTCAAAATGCAAAGCTCTTGCATAAATCATTTCCATTTCAATGAATCAGCAGTTGCCAACAGGAAAATATTTACATCTTCGCTTGTTCTATCAGCTTCTAAATTGCACATATCATCTCAAAACAACAACTAAGCAAAAATCTTTTGGGAAGCTAGAAAATGCTAAAGGTTTTCTTGGCCTTGAGAGAAAACTGGAAGGATGCAATGCTTGAACTCTAACATCTCTCAGCTAGTGTGGCAGCACGGGAACAGTGTAATGCTGAATTGACAAAAATTACTTCCATTCAGTTCAGCAATCCAAACTATTTTAGTTCCAATTAAGCAAAAGAGATAATGTAGAAAATTGGACAAAAAACATTGACAAAAAATACTGATTAGCTCAACTAAAAAGGCCAGGATGAAAAGGCTCATCTACACGAGGGCAGAATAGAAAGTTGAACCTATATTTGGAAATGACAAGAACTATGGAATAAAATAAGAGGTGGTTATATTCATTTTGGTTTTCACTGTTCTATCTTAACATATAATGTTTTGATTGCAAAGTGCAGGAAAGATTACCAGCCAGAGGTTCCATTTGCCTTGTCAATTATTTAGATCCTTTATAGGAAAAAAACAAAACAAAACAAAACAATACTGGCCTTTGATCTCTCATTTTCTGTATTGAGAAACTATATAATCATTTTATAAAACAGAGCAACTGCTCTTTTATCCTTTCGTTATATCAGCTGATTCGCTGTGCTAAGAGAGCAATGGAAGCACAAGTTGAAATCCAGTGTAAATTAGGAAATTGGTTGGTATCATGAATCCCTTTGAGTATCTTGATGAAGCAGTCTGGCAATAGCTACCCAAGATATTCTGTCATGTTAGAACAGCCTAATCCGCTTCCGTACAAGAGCGTCTTTTCTGTATGCTCTTCACTTCATTGATGCAGTTATTACCCAACGGAACGTGGCATGAGCCCTCCAGAAGAGAGGACATGACTCAAGATGTGGTCTCAGCACACCTTTAGCCTCAATAGTCCTTCTGAAGGAAGAAGGGAAAGAAGGAAATGAAGAAACATCTAGCTGGATCTATATATCAATCTAGCTGTAGCACATCTAAAAAAACCTTGTATTTTGTTAGGAATTAGCTAGTGGTCTCTCGAGATGATCTGCATCCAGCTGCCATTTATCTTACATTCCTGTTACCTGCTATTGAAATTGGATTTAATGCAAATATACTGCTTGAAAATTAGTTTAAGGAACTAAAAGATGACTGCCATTGAAAGTACTGAGCACCCTCTGCACCTGTGTTTGGCTGTGTGTTTTTGTATTGATTTATTTTCTTATTCACATTTTGGGAATATAGGCTTAGCATTCAGTCACAGCATGTTGTGTCGCAGTGTATGCCATGAATAAAATCCAGGCATAAAAATAAGAGTTATGAGCAGATGCATATACTGTCATAACAACAATACCAAACTCCTTCCAGGCACTGTTTACCCATTGAACAAAGTGAACTTTATGAAGATACCTATATTTATTTTCAATTTTACTGTAAGGCCTTGACCAAATCTTGATCTTTAATTTATGCTTTTGTAAATTAGATCGTCCCAAGTACCAAACTCAGACCAAATTTACTGAAAAGCATCTGCTACATACATAAATTCAAATGATGTTAAGGGTATTTCCTTATTAAGTTTACTAGGGTCCAATGAGAAAAGTTTTTAATAGGACTGGTTAGGAAATAGTTTGTCCTGTTTTCAATTAGCATCTCAAAAGAGTATCCTCACATTAACTTTTCAGTTAAAAAATGCTGGATTTTATACTCCCAACCAATTGTCTTAATCAGTTGCGTTGATTGCTAATTTTGTGTTTTCCTTGCAAATGTTTCACAGCCTCAGACCTTCAAAGCAAAACACAGATCCTGGTCTTCTGCAGTACATGGTTAAAGGAACACAGAAGTAAAAGTTTACTCTTGTTTTATTCTCACCCATCTAGGTTTTTATTGTTAGTTAAATTTGATTTCCCACACTTTTTTATTATATGTTATTGATTCTTTTTCATACGATAATCTTTCATTTTGGCAAGATTTCAGGCTGATGTGATGCAAGACATTTGATGCATCTAGCTTGCAAATATTTATTGGCACTTGCATTGGAAATGAAAGTTCGGACTGGTTTCTGTGGCAGGAGTAGCATTTTTATTAGTTTATTTAATCTGCCAAAGAAGTAGGTGCACTCTGTTTGCTGCCATTCTGCCACCTTTCTTCCCTGAGTGCATTTCAAGAGAGGTGAGATATGGAAAGAGGTCTAAGGGGATCAATAACCGCACACCCACAGACTTTCAACTCCAGGTCGTTTCTTGAAAGCTGGCTTTTGACCAAACCCAAACCAATTTGACAGCTGTTTGGTCGTTTATACAAAACTGAATTGGTGGCCTCCATCCAGTTGCTTGTGCAAGTAGGCAATGGCATCCAAATATTTAAATTAAATTAGTACCTTTATCTGGAAATCTCTGCAGAGCTGTCAGGTTTGAATGTCATGGAGATTTGTCTCAGTAACCACACCAATGCCCTGCTAGTGCCTACCCAGGTCTCACTGGGCTACACAAATAACTTTTCCAAGTATTTCTAAGATGTGAGCTGCACATCTTCCAAAAATCCTCCCATCTGTATTTTACAGAGAAAAGTATGAGAGTAATCACAGCCTTTATGCCTGACCAGGGACCAAAACATCAGCTTCTTGCTTTACAACTCATTTAGGTTTTTGACTCCTAACCCTCTAGCTCTAAAATTCAGGAGACAGTATGGCTGAGGATAACATCAGCATCCCACCACACTGACACTATAAGTGGTGTTTCTCATTTCAGTACCTTTGACACCTTGAAAACCTCCCCTGATTTCCCAGGCTGGTGTATTGCAAAGGAGACCATTTCACGGCCAGCACCATGGCACGCCTCAAAAGCAGCGACACCACAAACCTCTCCATTGGCACCTTCTCTTAATTCTCAAACTATGACATTATTTTCCATACCATGTGCAAGAAATCCACAGTAAATTTTATTTAATTAAACATTTATAGCATACTAATTTAATGGTGCTGTTGTAGCAATGCTCTTGGCAATGATCCCATTCCCTCATTGGAATAAACCGCGCAGCCTTCGGCTTCATAGTTTATTCACTTGGGGACTGTGTTACTGCCTCATAAAACAGTGCAGTAGTACTATTATCACTTAATTATACAGCAAGCTTCTTCAGACTTTGGTGTCTGCATTCCTCCATCAGCTGCAGCATATTTCACTGAACCCCAGAATGTGCAGGAAATAGAAATTGGTCTGTTCAAACACTCATATCTCAGAAAGCTGTTTGGTCAGTACTTGGAGAATTATCAGTATGTTATACTCAAATGTGATAAACTGCTGCTTTAGAACAAACTAACGAATATATTCCTAAAAGAATTAATTCTAACAGGTTATTCTGAGTCATCACCTGTAATTCCTTACATAAAAATTCCTAGCAGCAGAAATGGGCTACTTATCTGGGTACTAAGTATTCCCCAAGAAAAGAGAAGAGGGAGAAAGAAATGATGAAATTTAAACTGCGTAATCATTATCACTAATTGTTGGTATCTGCAGTAGGTATTTTTGCAGGTACTTTCAATAATAAAAATATCTAAATGTCACACAGAGCCACAATTTATTCCAGGAGATCAAGGGTTTTCTTCTTCTTTTTTTTCCTATTTGATGACTAATGGACCTTTCTCTGTGTTGAGACACTTGCTGAGTTGAGGAAATACTGCTAAAAATAAGCAAATACAAAAGCTAAATCAAAATAATATTAACATTTCCTAAATCCTGGTTATTTTAGGTAAGTTTAAGCCACAATTTCACATAAATTAAACAAGTGTAAAGCAAGGAAAACTTATTTTAAACCTTATTTCTATAGTAGTTGTTATTTATTAAATATAATCACTTATGCTTTTTTTTTTTTTTAATGTTCACACTGATTTATTTAATGTCCAGAATGAAATTTCAGTTAGGTTTATATTCAAATGAAAAGCTATTTTCAAAGGCTATTAAATTTTAAGGATATAAGGTAATCCATATCTGTCTACAGATTGAAAAAATGTTAGAAATGCTGAACGTTTAATTTCCCTTGAAACAGGTTTGGAAATGAGAACATTTTACTTATGTGACTAAACAAAAAGTCACACATTTCAAAGTTTGAGATGGAGCAACTTGTCCAACTGTCTTAGTTTAATGACCTCACCAAACCCAACATTTTTTTCAGGTGACTTCTTTTTTGCTCATTTAAACCCATCATCCCCAGATAGTCTTCTCCCATCTCCCAGTGCAGCACGACCAGCTGTCTACAGCCAGCTCAAAGGCTCTCCTCCTCATGTAAGTTTTTCTTAGCAATAGTATATACAAGATAACATTGGAACAAGTCTTTAATGCAGCACCTTCCTCCTTCTGGAGGTTTGCTAAACATCCACATGCCGAGTACAAAAGACCACAAGTATGTGAGAAATGGAAATATAGGGCTGGTTTTGTAAGCCAAACCTTTGCAGCTCTTCCTGTTGATGTTAATATGTTTATATTAAAAAAACATCTAATTGTATGTCATGGGTTTGGTCAATAATTGGGTGACAGATGCTCTCTTATCCCCCCACCACCCTCCTAGGGGAAGATAACAGGAATATCAGAAAGAGAGACTGAGGTTGGAAAAAAAGCCTAGAACATCTTTATATGAAGCAGAAAATAATAATAAAGATGGTGAACTATATACAAAAGTGTTAATATATCCAGATACATAAATGAAAATGCAAATATGGAGCACACACTTCATGGATGGTAATTATGTCCAGACCAGAAAAGTCCCAAACTGGACTTGGCAGCAGATGGGGGTAGCTGGGTCCAGTGTTCTGGCAACAGTACACAAAAAAAACCTTGGAGTGGCTGCACTGGTCTTACTCGAGGAGGAGGGGGAAGGTGACCCCCCCTCTGTGCAGAACGTTCTTCTCTAGGAAGAAAACAGGCTGCAGGAACACCAGCAACATAGGGAGAGATGACAAGAGGTGGTCCCAACCCTACAGCACACAGCCCCAGGAGCCAGGAGAGGGCTCTCTGAGGAGCCATTTTATACTGAGCATTTATACTGATTGTTCCATCAGGGTCACCTGGCTCATCCTCCCCACAAGTTCAGGTGGTCTCCCTCCTTTTGCAGTGGCCATAGGAACAGGCAGCAGCAGCTGGAGGTGTCCTGAGTGGTCTCAGGTTAGTACAGAAAATGTTTATCCTGGTGTTCTCAAACCAGAACATTGTAAAACTGAGTGGTTTAGATTCTGTCATTTTTCATGTGAGAAGGAGCAGGACTGAACTTCATTAGATCACATGGCTGTACTTTATAGGCTTTTTCTTTTATAACTACTTTTTCAAAACCTCAAAGCATAAAATAAATTTTAATTTGTTATGTAGAAAGGGAGAATAAAATTTTATACATTCCTTTGTATATCTCAAATGACTTCAGTTCATGTCCAATATAATTTATAATTATTATAACAGTAAATTAAAGTGATTTAAGCATACCATGAGAATGTTTATAGCACGACAATAATAGTCAATATTCAATTCTCAATTAACAGTCAGTTCATAAATACCTTTGAAAGGTTTGAATGATTTAACAGTTCTTTTCTCAAACAATGGAGCACATGGGGGTGAACATCCACTGAGTATTTCATTTTAATTGGATCCTATAAGATACCTACCTATGTCATAGTTAGGCAAAATGGGACATCAACTCCAGACATGACTCTTGTCTGAGAAAGAAATATTTATGTGAGTTTATGGCTTTTTTTATTATTATTATTGTAAAGTGTTTATTTGTATAACCCACAGAAAAACCATGACAAAACCTTTCACAGTTTAAACCTTGTAATTGTGAATGGCAATGAGTTAAAAGTCATCTTGAAGAAAACATAAAATGAAAAGTATTTTATACATTTTTGTTATGCAGAATACATGGAAAGCTCTTGGTTCATCTTAACTCATACTTTTATTTCTCTCAACCACTTGCCAAATAATTGCATTATTTGTATTGTATTAACTTCTCCAACGATGTGCACACCAGCTTAAAGTAGTGTCTAAAACATAAAATAATGCTGTTTATGTGCCATTAGGTGTCTACTTAGCATTTAAACGTTGTCTTCAAGTGGAGTTTTTAAAAAGTAAACACTGATTTTGCTTGAACATTAAAAATGCAGGTCTTTTCTTGGCTAGCAGGAGAGAGATTAAGTGGTGGTGTCACACCAAAGACAATGAACATGAAATTCTCTTGCCCCTGCTGATAGGAAAGAGATGTGAAGAGTGGGTGATTTGTATCTCTGTTAATAGAAACACACTCCTGAGACAGTGTAAGAACTTGGCTTCAGTAAACTTTGATCAATTAATACCCTATAAATCATGATCTTTCTCTTCCACCAATTTCTGTCATTCAGATTACACTTATTCACTCACAGGTGGGAAATAAGGAGAAAATACTGAGACTCTCCACTGGAATTTGTGATTTATCCAGGCACAAGTGCAAAGCCAACCCCCCATCTGTTTCCATTGCAGTCAATGGCAGAGACCCCATCCCTGCACCAGGGCTGGATGGATGCTGTCAAGCTCCTGATGACTCTGGTCCCAGCCCCTGAAAAAAATCACTGAAAGAAAATCCCCAAAGTAAATCCACAGTTATGGATGTCTCAGGATGTGTCTCATTTCCTGATTTGTTTTACTTCTGCTTGTCTTTGTGTGGCCACGTAATATAACCATCCTTTTTATATAGATGGTAGTAACAAGTGCTTATTTTGTGCAGAATGAAATATTTATGACCCCTGCTGTGTGATGCAGGGCAGAGGAGTACAGGCGGCTGTGCCAGCAGGGATGGCAGGAGAAGGGACTATAAGATGTTTCTCATACAGTAAATTCTGGCATACAGAGGAGCTGCAGGCCACTAATGAAGGAGCACAGTTCACAGCATGTCACACGTGAAGCACTGTGGTACACCAAAATCTCAGCCCTGGTTCCTTAAGTAGGGGAAAAAATCTAGCCTCATCTCTGCCATGCTACAAAAACCAGGGCAAGAGGCTTTGAAGGTAACTGCTGATACTGTAGCCAGCTGCTTTTCCACAACAGAAGATGTAAAAATAAAAATAAAAATGCTGAGCTACAATTTTCAGCAAAGGAGTAAAGTTCAGCTGCTGCATATTCATAGCCCATCTCTGAGTAAGCCTTCTTCCATTGACACGTACCCTTCCTGCATATCAAATGCTAATGCATATTTATATATTCATAAAGCACACCCCATATTTCAGCATTCATGATTATTTACTACGCACAGGTATGCAGTCAAAATTCAGGTGGCATCTAATTTCCCATACGGTGAATTTGTCTCCAGATCATGTTATTATAATATGTGCACCTGCAGAATCATAAGGTGTTTCAACGCTAAGGATTTTATCTTCAATTATTCCTCAGCCTCCATATTGCAGTTCTTACAGCATTATGCAATACACAGCCAAATTTATCTCCAGGTACATATTATCTAAGCTTATTTGCCTATAAGCATAAATAGCCTGCCATAATGCTAATTCTCTTATTGGGATACAGGCAGGAAGCAGCTCACAAGATACAAGGAGGCTTGTGTTGGTTTTTGGTTTTGTTTTAAACCAGCAAACAGTACAAGTTGTTTGAGTCTTTCTGAGCAACTTGGAAGGTGAGTTACTTGTCTTCAGACAAGCCAGTGCTCCAGTACACTTGGCAGAAATTATGAAATATCTCCTAAATTCATCTTTCTGCCAAAATGGCCACTTCGTTGGGAGTGAAAACAGACCACTCCTCTCACGACCATGATTCTTTTTTCTCTTTTACCCTTTCTAGCACTATATATAGTAATATGAATGCATGAAGTGTCTAATTTTTATACTTTATATGAAGAAATCAAAAGGTATAAAAATAACTGAGAACGACTAAAAGCTACTCTTTTGCACCCCTGACAACTGAGTTGTCGTCGCACATTGCTCACAGTAATAGTCTAATTTTAAAAATCAAAGTTTAGCAATAAGCATTGTTCTATTCTTTGAATGTTAACCTGCAAGTCTGAATGCAAATCTAAGAAACGACCATAACAAATACGGGGTTTTTTCAGCAGCAGGATAAATATGCCATGCTTCCTAGATTGAATTAATATCGTAGGCAAATTCTAATTTGACTATTTGTTCCCATGATGGAAAGATTTGATGCATTTGTTGCCATCTACAACAGGAGGACCTTGTCTTCCTCTGTATCTGAGAATTCATCTAAAAAAGAGACATTCAGGCTGTAGAACAAGATATCCAGTGACAAAGAAGTGAACCAAACAATTTCAGGTTACACATAAGACTAGCAATGGCCTTGCTGTACTCCCGAAAGGCACTTGTTTCCTTTTAGAGGGGCATACACAGTTCTGATGAGAAAATACAGTTATTACTTTCAGATACAAAGTCACAAGGGGGGAAAAAAAGTGTTCAATAAAAAATATGTAGATAAACATGGAGATGGAGGAATCTAATCTCAACAGAATCTCTTTTGGAGGAAATACATGTTGTTAAGGCTGAATACTCCATATCCTTCTTACTACTGAAGAGAATATATTAAAAAGATGTATGGAAGATATATACATACCCAGATACATTTGAAAGTACCTTCCTCTAAAATTAAAGTGGAAATACAGATACATTCCATTGTACTTGCTGAAGTTTTGTGACAAATCTGAGACTGAAAAAAAATATAATGCTAAATTACAGTTTTACAGTTTGAATATATAATCTTCTTATCCACTCTCTAAATAACTCCTTGCTATTAATTCTACCCAGACAACAGTTAAGACCTTCTCCTGTAAGCAGTCGTAAGATGCTTACATTATTTATTTCACAGTTATATATCAGATTTAATCTTCAATTGCTTGAAATAACCTTTTGTTTATTATAAGCATTGGCAAACCCGTTGCTGTAGAGATTTGAAAGGATGCATGCCTTCCCTTCCAGCTGTAATTGGAATACTTATTTGCCTTATGTTTTAGCTGGGAAATAAACATTTAATGCCATCTGTAAGGAATAAAATACATGCTTAAGAACATGTTACTATTTAGTGCTACTTTTTAAGCTCTTATCGTATAGAAATTAGTTATCATTTTGGTGGTATCTGATTTTCATAGCTAGCCAGGGTACTTTACTCATGAGTTAGCATTACTTTGTAAGGTAGCAAATGACACTACATTTTAATAATAAGTGTCATAATGTTTAAATCATGATTGTAGCACCTCAATCGCATAAAATGTGTATTGCAAAAGTGTTACAACACAAGCCAGCAAAATAGCCTATCTCCCCAAGTAGGTGCTTAAAAGTAAACTTCACTGAAGAAAGAGTTTACAATCTAAGGCCATCTCTGAAGAATTCACCACATGGTCCATTTATATAAAGACCTCACTCATGCGCTTAGTTCAAACATCATCAGACTTTTTTGCTACCCACATTTCTGTAATTCCAAAGTTTTCTCTGTCCAGTGTCAGGTATTACAGCTGCTAATTTTGTTCTTTGAGTAAAAGCTGTTTGAAACAAAGACACTTGTGTGATAGATATCTACAAAAGCAAATAAAAGCCAGACCACTGCTATAAATATGTACTGAAAAAAAATGGAGCTCCTTTCGCTTGAACCACATAAGGACCTAGCATTTTTATTCTGGCAAGACATCAAAAAATTTCCTTCCTGTGAATCATCTACAACCTGCAAGAGAAACATCTCAGAAATATCTGCCTTCTTCCAAACATTCACCTCTCACTCTTATATAAATAAAACTTCCAAGTAAAGAAAAGTTGTACTTTGGGGAGTAATGCATAGGCAAATTAAATATATATCTGTAAATTGCTTTAGAAAAGCAAAACTAGCCAAACAGCCACTCTATAATTTGTTGCAAGAGTTAACCTTTTATTTAGGATTATGGATTTAGACATACTGCCATTACTCACATCAATAACTTTTCCTTAAGTGAGTAGTACAACTGCATTCCAAGGGGTTTTCACTAAGTAAAAGCAGTTGGGCTGAAACCTAAGCGTAAGAAACATGTTCTTTTAAATTAAAAAGTGTTTGTGTAGGGGAAGACTGGCCAATAAATTCCAGTGAAAGTCAGTTCTGTTAAAACCTTGAATGTCTGCTGTAATAAAGACTTCAGTGAAAATGAATAGTACCAAATACTTCATGGCGGGGTTCAAGTGCTAGGTATATTTTCAGATAACTAGACAATCCATATCAGCATTTGTTTGAGCAAAATGTGTTTTTTCCTATTCTTTCCAGAAGCCTTTTACAAAACGGGTGAGAGGCTTGAATCCAAGCAAATTATCCTGAGCTTGATTACGCAGATTCTCCTGGACTCCAAGCAAATATTTATTCTTGCAAAGAAGTTGTATATTGTATCTGGTTTCAGCCTTGGCAATAGATTCCTTATGAGGCTGGAAATGCAAAGGAAAGGGGAACATTATTTGCATGTCATCACCTAATGGTTCAATTTCAGAACTTGTCCCATTTGCTGAAGCTTTCAGATGGAAGGTTATTCTACTCTTCAAGAAAACTCATTTTAAAGGATTTTCACCCTATAGAATCTTTTAATTTATTTTTATAATCCTTGGGTAAGATTAGTGCATGTTGTGTGACCTACGATGAGGCTGCTCAGTCCTTGCTAGAAGTTTGCTCACCCTGTATAGAAAACACCCTATGGCACGAGAGTGGACTGAGAGGCCAACACTCCTTTCTGTGGGTGACAGTGCTCAAACCCTCATTGTTTTGTGCTGGGAAATCAGGATGTTTCTCCTTTGCAAATACGAGGCACAGCCCTTGCTTGTGCAGTTCTGTTTCCTGCAGTTTCTTTCCCGGTTGCAGATGGCTGAGGTTGCAGATGGACGGGGCAGAGTCAGGCCGAGCAGGGCAGCTGTGGCTTCCCATCCCTCTTGCTCCGATCCCCAGCGTTTGTCATTTTTATGTCAATGCCTCTTCGGTTTGTTTGGTTTGAGGTTTTTAAACACTCTTCATTGGAAAAATAAGGAGGAAGGGAGGGCTGGCCAGCTGGTAAATGAGGCTGAACTTGAGAGAGAAAGAATCAGGGCAATCACATCTCTGCTGGCTTTTAATACAGGGTTGGAGAGTTTGTGGTTATGTACTTAAGTAGTTAGCAATAAATCCAAGTAGGGTGACGTGTGTAATGCAAAATTTAAGACAGCATTTTACATTTACACTCCTTCTTTTCCTCTTTTGAACTGTTTATTTCTCCAAGCACAGACTGAAGCAATCACTGAAACAATTAACAGAGAAAATGAAATCCAGGCAATATCCCGATTTTGCGGGGGAGGGAGGGCACTTATTTTTAGAGTGGAGGCTTTGGTGTTAGGAAATCGTATGGCTGCAGTATGGTTTGGTTTGGTTTGGGATGCCCAGGATGGAATCGCCCTGTGCCACCCCGAGCCCGCCCAGAGCTCCTGAGGGGATGAAAATGGCGGGAGCGGCTGTGGCTGAGGGGGGGGGGGGCGGGGTGGGGGNCCTGTGCTGCGGGGGTGCCTGCAGCCCGCTGGCTCCTGCAGGAGAATGTGGTGCACAGAGACAGTTGCCTTGGCCCGCCTCCTCCACCAGGACCAGTGCAGCTGCTGTGAGGTTTCCCGTGGAACTCTCCAGAACGCTGGGCCCAGGTACCCCCGTCTGCTGCCAGGCCCAGTCTGGGGCTTTTCTGGCCTGGGCACAATTACCAGTGTGGGCCCCATATTCTCATTTATATATTCTATTCCTTTTCTTATTATTTTCTCTTTCATTAAAACTGTTCTGGTATTTTTTTTTTTTCCAACTTCAAAGTTTCCCTCCCTTATTCCCCTCTCATCTCCTCCTGGGTGGGTTGTAAGGGGATAACAGTGAGCACCTGGTTATTGACCAAGCCCATGACAGAAAACAAAGGACAACCCTAAATAACTAATATCTCTGTGGGGAATTTTTAACTTAAATACCTAAGTGCTAAAGAATAATTTAATACAAATAGAATGCACTTGATTGAATTAACTACATGTCTCGAAACTTGCTAGCATTGTTACATTTTAGCTTAATTTTTCAGTTCCTCTCCAAGGCACGGTTTGTGTGATACTGATAAGCTGGAATTGATTCTGGGTTTGTGCAAAGTGAGTGAAAGTCAGCGGGAAGACTTTGGTCTGTGGTGCAGGGGAAATCAAAGTATGATACAACACAAATTCAAGGTCTGTTTTGGAGATATTTAGAGAGTACGTAATTAACACAAACCACCTCCTTCAATTAGTAAAGAATTTGTGGAAAATAGCAAGTATGTTTTTTACATAAATTCTTTCAATGCTGATTTGAGGCTAGTAGCCAATTTATTGCATATCACAGCTATTTATGGTGGCTCTGTTCTATATGAAACTGAGGTTTGCTGGTGTTCTCCCTGATCCATGTTGGTAGAGAAGATTTTAGGGCTGAAAATTAAAAGCCTGGATTTCCCTTATGTTTCCCCTTTAAAAAAATTATAAGACAATTTTACTCTGAACTATGTTACATCAGTTTACTTCCCAGGCTGCCTACTTTCTGGGACTCCCCAAAAACATGAGTCTTGATTTTTAAAGGCTGCTTCTCATTTGCATTCACAATTAATGCATGATATTCACCTAGCTACCTGCCTGCCTTTAACTCTCAGGTACCATAAATAGATGGCTAACCCCTGGTTTTTGCTGCTCATGTTTAGTAGTCACTAAAAAAAAATCATTCACTGCAATAGTAAACTCGTAAGTACATACAAGAATCAGGTTCTGCCTCCTTTTCATGGTCAATAACAGGTTTTTGTTGTTTGTTGAGGTTTTTTGGCAATCAGTACCACTGATCTCAATGGGACCGTCTGCTAAAGAGTGCAAATACTGGCAGGGGAGTAAGATTCAAGCAGGCAGCCCTGTGTGAATAATAACCTAAGCACCCATTTAACTTTAAGCACTTCTTTATGGTCCTAGAAGTTAATAGCTTTACGCATTTGGTCAAAGTTAAGCATATGCTTAATGCCTCCCTGAATTAGAAATTAGATCTTTGAACTCCAGTTTTGCTTACACTGTGTATTATTTTGTTGGTAGATTCATTTTAGGAAGATAGGAAAATAGCAGTCATTCAAAATGGTATCTTTTTGCAATTAAATGTTACCCATACAGTATATTCAGTACTTCAGCAATTAACATTTTTCTTCTTAATGTATATTTGACTGTATAAGAGTCATTAAATGGAACTAACAATATAATTGTTTCAATTAGATTTTCTTCTTCTCTAATCCAAGCAAAACTCCACAAAGTTGAGAGAAAAAAAATAACACATCTTATTACTGACTTTAAGTTTTCTCCTAATCCTATCAATGTTTGTTCAGGCTTAATTTTTGCTTCATGTACACTCACAACTTATCATAATTTCCTGATTTGACTTATACTTGTTGAATCTTATGTAGCATATGTGGGGCAGCAGATCTTAAGACAGTATAAACCACAGCCTATTAGAGGAACTGTGAAAAAGTACTGATTTACCTCATTTACAGTTTTTATTTATAATTTGAACACCCTCACCTGCATTGTACTTACTGGGAACTAAGGAGATCAATGCCTTTTTCAGTAATAAAAGGCCATTCCACTTGCTCATAGTCTTACTGAGAGACAGTTATGCCAGTCTTTAATACACACATAATTTGAAAAATCATCTTCTCTATATACACAGTAAATTTTTAGAGCCCAAATCCGACCATAAAGCCAGGTTTAGCTCATCAAATAAACAAGAACATCATGTATTGCTAGACAGCAGAGATTTCTCACTCTGACCACGAGGGATCTGAAAGTGCACAGGGGCAGTGGCATTAGAAGGCTTCATTTCATCCAAACTCTCACTCGGGGATTGCTGTACACCTATTTTCTGGTAGCAGTGGATGCACTGATGAGTTAGGACTGTTCTTTGGAGACAGGATTTTGTTCAAAGATCTGACATTAGTGGATCTGTGCAGTGTTGCAGGCGCTGGGATGTGGGAAATGGCATGCAGAAACAGTTGTCATAGGTAACAAGGTATGGATGAGTCATCCTCATCCATTTCAGGTAATTAAAGCAAAATGCGCAAATAAGCCTTGTAACCCTTCTATTGGTTTCAATGGGAGTTAGATCAAGCACAGAATAATTTAATACTGGCAAAGCTCTTAAGAGCATAGGAAAGGTAGCTGTGGCAGTAGCAGATTCTCTTCATAATACAGAGCTCTGTGATACGGAGACATCATTGAGACCAGGTTCTGCTTTAAAACCTGGGAAATCAGACTTATGTCCAGAAAATCCCCCAGGAGTCTTGCAAGTCAAACCTAGACATTAGCGGGGGATCAGACTTCAGTTATCCTTAATGACAACCTTTCCAAGTTTCTTTTATTTTTCTGTCTCTAAAACAACACTTATTTCATATTAATGTTAGATATGTATTGTCATTCTAATAACAAATATAGGACTCATAACACTAATGATGGGAATTTAGTTTGTAAACCCATCTGTTCACTTTACCAGAGCTGTTTACTTTCTTTCTGCTTTCAAAATACTCCTTTTGTAATTAATCATGCATTTTGACTTTTTTAATTAGAAATTTGCAGGTTTTTTAAAAAACAAAAATATCAGAAGGAATAAACAAACTGGCATGGTGCTGCAAAGAGAAAATATTTCTGTTTTCAGTGATCAAATAATTGAAAAAACCCATGGTTATAAATGACTGATGGAACAGATGAGTAGCTTTTATCATAAAGAATAAATTGATCTTTTGCTGTTATAAAGTATTCCTGGAGAAGCCTGAACAAATGTTTCTGCTCTTTACACACTTGCTCTAAAGCTGCCCTTGCATATGGCATGTGTTGCATTTTCATTTTGGCAAAATTGGCATTCATGCTCATTTTAGCTAACGGTCTCCTTTGAACTTCAAGATTGATTCGAAGTCTGTTGTTAATTTCTTTAAACTTTTTCCCTTTCACTAGGGATCTTTAAATTCAAAAATCTGTTTTAGACATCTATTTCTCAGGCTTAATTTGACTGCCCAGAAGGCAAAGGTGACTAAAACAATTAGCTCTCTGATGGAGAAAGTTTCCATTGATCTCCCGGAATAATTACATTATTCTATCTTTGGTGTAATTTGGTGTCTTCTATGAGTACTGAAATAAATTGAAGGTAATGAAAGCATTCATTCTCTAATTGCTTTATACATTTACCTTAGATATTGTTTCTAAAATTATGATATAGTCTAGCAATCTTTTCTGATACCCTTTTTGCTTTTTAGCATGTTTTTCCCACTTCTCAATAAGTGACAGTTTAAGCACTCTCCAGTTTAATCCTATTTTCATTGAAAGAAATGGTAACAGGATTTTTGCATTTGCATTTAGGGTGGGTTTTTTTCTGTCTATGCTCTTCTGCTTTGCTAAAGTTTTTACACTTTTTATAAACCAATTTTTGTTCCAGTCTCGGTGCAGTTATCACTGTGAAGACCAAGAATTCCATCCAAACGGTTAGTAAAACATCAATCTCTGTTTTACTCTGAACTTTAAATATATCAGTGTTTATGTGAATAACTGCTATGCATCTTCTGCAATGGAGGAGAGGACAGGGTTTTTTTCTAGGTGTTACATAGAGCAGCCACTGTGTTATGTTATTCCGAGTTTGAGTTTTGTGTGGTGTGGTTGTTTTTACAGTTGCTTTCTTGCCAGTAGAATGTGCACTGCTGATCATGATGCAAGTAAATTATTACTTAAGAAAAGAAAAATTTAATTATTCTGTCTTTTTTTTTAATTAAAACCCCAAGTTATATGCCCTTCCTTCAGCCAGTGCTATGATCAGAAGTGTTTTCTTGTTTGAGAATTGGGTTGAGATCTTAGTCTACGTTCCTGTGTTTCAACACAGGATCAAAGCAATAGGTTTGCTGTTTGCTACAGATCTTTTATCCGTGGTGCAATGTGAAACATCAAAGAAATCTCATTTGTTTTCAGCTAACACATATATAAAGAGACCAAGCCATTGTAATTATATGCACGTAACCCAAACTGAATTCATTTGGAGTTTTGTCTGCACAAGTACAGCATATTCCTGCCTTCAATATTCACAGCTAATGCCCAGTCCTGTATACTGATGAGTATGGGCTGTGAGATGTTAAAGACCTTTAGGATAGACATTTTTATTTTATAAGCATTTTTCAGTACCAAGTGCCCAGCTCAAGTGGCTTCACTAAGAGTGGTGAAGGAAGCATGTTTTATTTATGTAGCTGTCTTTGCTACAGACAGCTTTCCACAAGCTTTGTCTATGGTTTGGTTCTGCCCCTCCAACTGTCTGTGTTGCTAATCAGGATTTCCAAATGCTAAGCGTTAACACATAAAGCTTAGAGTTGAGAAATTCGGACTGTCATCACCAAGGGATTAAACAGTGATTTATTCAGGTAACTCAGAACAAATATTACTCTATGAGGTTTAAAACAAGCCATGAATCCAAATTATCTAACTTTCCCTGCATAACAAAACACCCTGCTTGTACACTGCCAGACGTACCGTCCTTTGGGCCAAAGTACTTTGTTGTGTTGTATCCTCATTTTTTAAATCTTTTAAAAACGTGCATGAAAATGATAATGATAAAATTCCCCATCCCTGGAAACATTTGAGGGCAGGTTCGATGGGGGCTCTGAGCAACCTGGTCCAGTTGAAGATATCCCTGCTTGCTGCCAGGAGGTTGGACTTAGATGACCTTTAAAGGTTCCTTCCAACCCAAACCATTCTGTGATTCTATGATAAATTAAAAGTACGAATTTAGCTAATTACCTAAAAACCCACTAATCACAGGGGAACCCCTTTTTCTCAGATGCCTTCAGAGCAGTCAGCCCTTAAAAAGGGTTTTGTGTCTCCTGGGCCAAGCAAGCACCATACAGCTACTTGGAACTAGTCTCCACGTCAGCCTTAGCTACACCCTCTGTTCAGTGGTGGACTAGCAACTGGGAATTGCAGGCAAGGGGAAAGTATTTGCTTACTAATAAATTTGAGGTTTCCACAAGTACCACTCACTGGGTTCAAGGGGGTGACAGTGGTCCCAGTGTGTGTGAGAAACACCTGGACTCAGTTGACCTACAACAGTGTCTTTTGGCTTCTAAGAAAATGGGGGGATCACTTTGCTGCCAGATAAGCTGTCTATATTGCATCCCATACAGTCTGCCCTTTCTGTCTATATTGCATCCCATACAATCTGTCCTTGCCTGGGTGACTTTCCTAATTTTGAAACCTCAGTGCAAGAGGCTGGTGAATGCTTAAATTGCATGTAAAAAGTGATCAGCTTTTGGCACGATTTATAACGAAGGTAACTAGTTCAGAAATACATGGCTCATTTAATTTTAAAAATTTTAAATATTTATCCTGTGTATTATTTTAATTATTTATGATGTATAAATAATGAGATTCCAACAGTCTGGGAAGTGACTGAAACATTATGATATTAAATCTTTGCAAAGAGACAGGAGGTGAAGGGAAAGACTCTTTTGTGTGAGTTGTAAAGTGTGAGGATTAGCAAAATTTGGATTAGTAAGGGTCTGCTGCATTCAATACAAAATGTAGGGTGAATTATTTACTGTTAGTATTACTTGCTTTCAGCTTATTAAAATTAACTCTACGAGCTGGCAAATAATAGAAAATATGTTTGAAAGAAATGCTGATTTTCTTAGAATGCTACTTGAAGTTATTTAGCAAATTCCGTTTACTATTATTTATTAATAAACAGTAGGAAACATTTGATAGCTTATGTTCAAACCTTGAAGCATTTGGAGCAGATGGATCATATTTTGGGTTTCATCATTAATTTTTTTTATATCTCTAGTCAGATTTGTTTGAAATAAAACTCACACAAGACAAAGAGTGTGGGAGAGAAAAAATAGTTTTTGTCCTGGGCTCCTGAACTGAGAACTCAGCACGTGGTTGACTGTGTTCACTGCACCAGAGTGCTCTCCAAAAATAATGTGCAGTCTATTAAACTGAAAATTAGGCTGGAGTCTGACAGCCAGGGGAAAAGTGCATATCTATTCCTAGTGACAATCAGACAATCCAGGAAAGTACAGTGGGTTTGTGAGATCCGTTGTATAGTTAGGAAAAGCACAACCAAGGTCCTTCACAATTATCGAGGAGGTACAAACCTGCATGTGATGTGACACAGCAAGGGGAAAAATGTAGGGAAAACAGGAACTGACTGCTTAGGTTTACAGGAGGCACACAAATCTGGCATCGGAGACAACCATTTGACTATTAATGTTATTTCTAAATCTTGGACTCTTTCAGCAGAATTATTGAGTCAACATTTGTTCATATTTCATGGGTCCCATCCCATGTTTTGTTACCTTGATCCTTTATTGCTTCCATTTAATTACAGGGTAATCCCTACCAAAGTTGATGTTCCTGTCAGTTGTTTTGCTTCTGTAGGAATATCCATCAGCAGCACAGAAATCTCAGACACTCCACACGTCAGCTTACACCTATTTTTCATTTTGACATGGTTTATAGCAAATGTCATTATGGGATTGCATTTAAGCTGCTGGTGACAGCATGTCATCGTTCAATTAAGTTTTTAGACACAGCTTCTAATTGTATATTTCAGCACTTCATATTCCTGTGATTGCTGCTGTTTCTCACCTTTCCTAGTTGTTTAAAAGACACTAAAATCTCTCTCCTTACCTCAAAATGTGAAGCTTGTGTTGACTTATTTTTGTAAATACGACATTAGACTTGCACTCACAAAATCTGCAGGTGGACAAGCCTGCACAACACAAACCTCTGTCATGAATCTAAGGGATGGGGTCATTCACCCATTGCTGAAAAATTGCAGCAATGTCTTGAAATTTCCCCACAAAACGCTGTTTGGGGGAAATTCCTGTATGGATAAAGGCACATTTCAAACATTTTTTTTAAATGTATGTCAATTATTCAACATTGGTAAATGGGTAGCTAAATGAAACAGCTGTAGAATCCAAAATCTGGTAAAAAATCTTTTGCTGAATAGTGGTAGCTGACTGTTTCAACATAACTATAAAAGAAAAAATGATTTATTTTTTTTTTTTACTTAAAAAAGAGTGCTTTGGGGGTTTTACTCTGTGTGCATGTGATTTTGCAATTGGGTTTCTTGTTTTTAATTTAAGAAAAAGCCCAGGTTTCCACAGTATCTCTTGAAATGCACCACAACAAAATATTTCAGAGTCCTAGGGAAGGAAATCCTTTATTGCTGAACCTTCATGTAGTGATTGTTTGAATTAGTGATTGTGAATCAGCTGAGAAACTAAGTAAACCCTTTTAATCACAAAAAGTTAGTTTCTGGATGTCCTTAAAGGGCCCTTGACTTTGAAACCTATCTTCTAGACTGATCAGACAGGACCCAGGTACTATTTTGGGGAGTGATTAAAATGCTGAGCTCTTCTTTTTGGTTTTTGCTAGATCTTTGCAAGCAGTTATACTCGTCCTTAAAACTGAAACAGATGTGCTTCCTTGAATAAGAGAAATAAAACTAGCTGTATATAAGAAAAATAAACTCATAACTGGGAATATGTATTTTTCACAGACAACAAGGAAAAAGTTTTTCAAATAAATAGAAAACATCTAGACTCAATTTCATACCTAAGACAGCATGTGTAGGTAGGATGCAACGTTGAGGAATAGTTTTGGATCTCTGCTGAAAAAAAATTGAGGGAGGGGTATGTAAAGGTAAGCAGTCTCAACAGCAGTATTTGTTAGTAAATCTGTTTGGGGATGTTAGAGGTTTTTCATTACTTTTGACTTCTCTAAGAAAAGTCAGGGACTTTGGTGAAAGATCAGGTGTAGCTCAGCAGTGTGATTGACATGGTGGTGGAACTGGTGGAAACTTGTGGCTGTGCTATTCAGAAGACAGACTGGAAAGTTATAAAGGACCCTGCAGTCACTAAATGTTATTTAATCATTATAATACATGTTTATTTAAGAAAAATAGCTTTATTTTAAATAAATATAATAGATAAAGAGATACCTATACTTGCTTGGGCCAAACCTATACAACTGTTCTACACAGGTTAAACAAATCTAAATAGATGTGAGAAACCCTCTGCACCATCCTCATACTTATGTTCCTCAAGACAAGACAGAGGAAGAAATAAATAAGGTGACAGCTTGGGGCTAAGTGTCTTGGGAGAAGATGTCATTGAGAGAATAAATGAGGAAGGGTGACATATTGGAGAAGAATTAGCAAAACAGCTTTTGACATTTGTTGGGAAGAGCAGCTGGAGACAATGCAATACTTCAGCACATGTAGAAACAGCACAGAAACTGAAGTTCTAATAACCCCCATTGGCAAAGAAGGTGGGGATTTAAAAACAAAAAAGAAAAGTTTTCTTTGCATTAAAAAAGAAATAAATTTCAAATTTCACCCAGTTAGCTCATGCGATTTGTTGTTACTTAAACTGTGTCTTAGGCTAAAAAGAAAGAAAGCCTCCAGTTGTAAACTAGAAGAAGCTGAATATAGCTTAAGGACACGGTGTTTGACAAACTGTGAAATCAGCTTTGCAATGCGACTTAGTTTTGAAACTCTAGAACCTTTTGCTAGATATAAAATGCTGTTTCTGTGAATCCCTCTCCCTGAATCCATGTTTGCTTCTGGGGGCTGCGGAGCAACGGAGAATAAGTAGTTCAGTGGTGTGATCAGTTATCCTGGTGCTCTTGAACCCGAGGTTTTTGTTTTGGCTCATGCTCAGAGCAGTGGCTGCAGACGTGTTTCTAGGTTATACTGGGCAGTCAGATCATGGAAAAAAAAGAACCACAAACAGGAAAAAATGATGGTCTTTGGCTGAAGCCAAATAAGCCTGGGATTTGCCAGATTCAGGTGTGAATTCTGTCGAGTCACTGGTCTAAATATTCAAGGAGAAATGTGTAATGATTGCTTTTAATTTGAGACCTTAAGCTCTGTGGACCTCTTATGTTCTTTTCCTTACAGAACAGGGGTTTAGAAAGTATAAAATAAAATAGTCTTTTAAGTACTTAAAACTGTTTAGAGAAAACATTTATGCTTAGGTATAAAAGAAAAAGTTTAGAAATATTTACAAGTTTAATTTAAAGACGGAGAACTTTGGAGACTGCAATTCATTTGATTCATGGTGGATTTGTTGAGATTTATATCAGATCTCATAAAAGCAGTTTCCAACAGCCAGAGAGCAGTAGGGACTTTTCAGTGTGGGATTTGCTTTGACTGCCTGAAGTCTCTCAAAGGAAATAAAGTGCAGTCGACCAGACAGCGTTTTGCATTGATCATCACTTCTGCATTTGTATTTTAGTTTGATTTACCTCCTGACTAGCTTTAGTTTAGAAATAGAGAAGTTTATGACTACAAAATTGTGCAGACAAGTTACAATTGTGTGTACCGATGGCAGAATTGGAAATTCATGACTCCAATTCATTTATGCAAGTACTTGTTTCTGCATGTCAAATTGATGGATATGAAACCCTGTTACCAAAAGCCTGGCAAATATGTGTTTTGTGAATAACTATTGGAACACCAGGATAATCACTGGTGGCTTATCCCATCTTGTGTTTCCTAGGAAGCCAGCATCGATCTTAACTACAGAGTATTGTTTTCCTTTTCTCATAAATTGCTAGTTGGGGTGGATCTTAGGGGAGAGAAAAAACCATTCTAGATTTTGGCATTGCTTTTTCAGGTCTATACTTTCCAGCTCCTCAACGCTAATGGGGTAAGGACATATTTTTATGAAGGCTTTTCTCTGTGAAAAGAAGAACATTAGTTATGTTGGGAAGTGAGATACATGGGAAAGTGATGTTTGGAAGCAGAAAATTCCAGTAATCAATTAAGGTCAAGCCCTGTGTCCATGAAGGCCACAGTGGGGAGCAGAAGGGAACCATTCCTGGATGCCTGAGTGGTCCTGGCAGCAGGCTGCTCCCAGCTGCTCCATTTCCCAGGCAAACATATGAAAACCAAATGGAACTCAAATATTTGTTTCCAATATCAGTTGGTTAATGACCGAGAGTATAAAAAGCTCATGAAATTAAAATTTGATGGAACATTATTTTGAGATCTCAGAAAGCACAGACAGAAGTAGTCAGTTGAAATGAAGTCCGATATACTTGAACTTCACGTGTCTGGAAAAAAACCCAACAAACCCAGAACAGGTGTGGAGGAAAATCTGTATATATATAGATAAGATTATTAATTTATGGGAAATAACACATGTAGTGAAAACCTTTGCTCTGTTTGATGATATTAATAGAGCACCAGTGTGTAAGTAAGTAGACTCCAATCCATTATGTTTTCCACTTATAAAATTTATTAGACTCAAACTGTGATCATTATTCACACAAAGCTCTCATCTGAATGTATGGCAGTTTTGCAATCATCACTTAGCCTGTATGGAATCATATTTCTATGAATTAAACTGAGAAGCATAACTCTAGTTAACAATACAACTGCTAATGAAATGAAAGATCACATGAGTTGTAGTGAACAGAGCTGTGATACGAGCTCAACTCGAGGCATTTGAGTCAGACATATTTAAAATATACACTTCCTGTTTTCTGAAATTCCCACTTCCAACAGTCTCCAAAGTTTACCAAGATCATAAAACTGGAGCAGCATTTCATGGAGTTTCTTTTAGTTAATATCACAGTATTAAATAAGATCTTTCCTTCAAGGGAGAGAAAATGATTGTTCTTTTTCCTAAGCTGACTGTGTAAAATGTTATTCAATGAAATCCAATAAATTAATATTCAATGATTTACAGTAAATCTCCTGAGCACAGGAGGTTTACTCTAGACAGGAAAAGCAAACACTTATGGGGTACATTATTATGATGGCTTATGCTAATTAAAATGAAGCAGACATGCTTAATTTATGCTTTACCATCAAGTGCAAAGGGGAAAATTCTTTCTTGGTTCAAGCTTTATCTTGTTAAGAAGATTTACCTCCTTATTTCCTACAATAAAGATCTATTTTTGAGACTATACTGAGAAAGCAGAGGCTTGCAGAGCTTTTCTGCTAGTTGCCATGACACTTTGGATCTCAACCTACAGTTCAATACAGTAGCTGCAATTAGGATAATTAGAACATTATCTCAAAGTACACAGCTATTGTACAAAAGAAGGAACATTCTCACTGACTATGCTGCTTAGTCACCAATAAATGAATTTTTTAAAATTACATTTTGTAATTATAATGAATAATTTATTTTTCCTGGGGATACTTGACATTTAAATATTGTAACTCAAAAGATAAATACAGGATTCATCTAGTATCATCTTAGGACATTTGAAATTTTTCTGACCTTTTAGTTATTTTCTTCTATAAAATAATGAGAGAAAAAAATTCCTATAATAAAGGATTATATTTTCTTAGCTCATTAGTTATTTTCAAATTCAAAGGTCTTAATGAAAAATTGTACACATATATATAAATGTTAATTTTATTAAAGGAAACTTATAGTATTCCCTACTTCTTTCTGCAAAAGATGACTGAGTATTTTGGGGGGTTTGGGTTTTTTTGGTTAAAACTATCACAGCATCTAGAAGCTCTTCTCTAGGGAAGGAAATCAATTGTGCCAGGTGCTGTACAAACTGAACAAACAAAGCTTGCAGTCTACACAAAAAATAATGGACAGGTGTAGACAGACAAAGAAATACAGGAAACAAATGAAAATGATTACTATGATGAGCTGGGGTGTGAGTCCTTAAGGGCCCAACTTGTCTTCATCCTGGTTTTATAGTAATTATGAAAAGGAAAGCTTTCGAGAGAAAAAAAATGAAATATTTTACCCATTTTCTGAAAACTCAGCATGATAATGAAGCTCCAAGGAAATCAGTGACAGAAGTCTAGACAGTGCTACTGCTTGGAGAGGCAGATCTCATTTTTGAGAGCACCCTATGTAAATTGTGGAATTTAAACCATTAACCTTCTGAGATAAATGTCCAACAGCCCAAAACTATTTTGTCTGGAGGTAATCAAGTGACACAACTGGGACTCAGACCCTGTGTGTTACAAAAAGGGTGCCTCTGTGTTACTGGGTGTGACTAGCCAAGATTCCAGACTGCCCTAGAAAACAGACCATACTGTGGTAACCTGTGGCCTCTGAAACAGATTCCAGAGGGCTGCCTGTTTCCTGGAGAAGCTGTACACATTGTATAAACCTGCCGAGGGCAATGACTTAGCACCATACATCTCATGAATGTCATAGCTGTCGTTGTGAAATATCAAATGCCAAGATTTTCATAATTTATTTCCACGTATTTGACAGGCAGGGACTTTTTGAGGACAGAACTCTAAATTTAAACATTTGTTTCTGCCATTTTGTGTCTCAAATTTGTTCCCATTCCCCACCCCATTTATCAATCATTTTCACTAATAGTTGCTGCCTATATTTATCTTCCATAATCACTAACCCTCTTTTCTCCACATCGTGAAGAAAGGAAAGTTGCTCTCAGACAATATGCAAACTATGAATATCTCTGAGGTGAAAAGGTGGAATAGTGACCCCATAGAAAATTACTGCAAAACTCCCTTAACTTCAAGGAAATCATGGTTTTGCTGATCAGAAATGTTATCAGCCAGATGCTCAGTTTAGCATATGAGCATAACTCACCTGAGAGTGAGTTCTGGTGTCCTTCTTGGGTGTTTGCCCAAAATCCAGGAGCACAGTTCATGCTTTAGGGGACTTCTTGACTTGTTTTGATTTGATATTTATAACAGTTCAAACCTCTCAAGTCCATTATTTCTTTTTTTTTTTGTTCTATTACTTCACTGATCTGCAAAGGATGATTATTATTATAACCTAATACTTTGGTTCTGTGAAGCAATTACAAGTTTGCTGACCTGGCACTTTAGGTGTATCTGAGACAAGTTAGCAACAAAGATAAATACAAACGCACATAAAACTCAGCTAACATAGAATTCTCATCTCCTATAGATCAAGTGCACCACTCAGTTCCAACTCAAGCCCAAAGAAATTACTTTGCATTGTGAACAACCTTGAAGACTAACAGAGCAAACTATTTCGGACCACAAGCTGAACTATTTTTACCAAAATGAGGTCTTTTCGTTTCTCCTTTTAAAGAAGAAGAGGACAAAAACCCAAATTGTTTTAGATTTGCCTAGTATGCCTGCATTTAAGAGGTCTCCAGTAGTCTTGTACTTGTATGGTTCTGCCATGAAACTCCTCCTAGAAGCAAACTTGATGAAAGTGGCCCAGTTTAATTCTTAACTTTTCTGTGCCTGTTTCTTCATTCAACCTTTTCAATTGTTCTACCTGTCCAATAGTGTCTGTTCCATCTATTTACAGGTTATGTATACAAGTGTATCCTACATAATAATTCAACATGTGATATTATTATTTGAGTGAATCACAGAAGAAAACTTAAAGTTAATACCCCCATCCCGTACTTAATCAAACAACATAATCAATCATACCCTTTGTAATCAAGTCAGAGAGGCTGGAAATTTGTCGCAGTAGATGCTTTCCATCTCAATCTGCAGTGCTTCATCCTCTCGGTTCTTTTCAGTTCCACACCATGAGAGCCAAAATAGTATCAATCGCCTAAAGTCTGAACTCAAAGCAGCACTTAGTCTTACAGCTGAAACTCTAAAACAGATAAACAAGGAGAAATATTAAATTGTGCTTGTCAAGGCAGTGAAAATTGCACATGAGACAAGGGTATAATGATAAATATGATCATGTGGGTAGATCCACAGTTATCAAAGGAAGTAAACTGTTGATTTTTCCAATGTTACTGTTTGTTTCTCCTCTGTTTTCACAGAGCTTCAGTGAAATATCTCTCTTCTCCCAGGTAGCTATGGCTACTGCTGCGAGCCCAGTTTCACATTACTGTGATGGTAGCAGATTACAGGGATATTTCTATCGGCTCCCCATTTCTGCTCATACTTATTCTAAAAGCCATTCTACCAGCAGCAAGAAAAGTACATCCTCACCTTATCTAAAGCCTTTTCTCCCTCTTCTTTCACCCTGTCACACTGTTTGTGCCCTTTCTTAGGCCCTCTCCATAATACCGTCTGGCACTTGTCATCTGGAAGCCATCAGCTATTATCTTGTCTATTTATACTGCAGATTCTTCATTGGAGAGATTATCCATTTGCACAGTGCCTGGTGCAAGTGGAAAGCTGTTTCTGGACTTCTGGCAAGACTGAAAAAGGAAAATCCATGTGTGTGTGCCTGAGAGTTGGTGACATCCCTGTGAGATAGAACAGATATTTAGACTCAGTGCTCCCCATCTTCAACTGATTTGTCATGCAATGTCTGTTCATGATCTTACCAATCATCCTCTAACAGTTCTCTGCAGATCTTTTGCTAATAATAATCTATAATAATCTCAGTCCTCTGCAGAGTTTCCTCCTCCCCCAGACACCCTTTCCTCATTCTGCTGCACTTCTTAGATTTAAATAAGAGAAAAGGATGCAGTGATGCTCAGGACAGGAGAGACATTAAGGAGCAGGGACAGAGAAAGAGAAGGTAGACCCTCAAAACCCATCATCTCTGCATCATCATCAGCAGAAACAAAAGCAGCAGGTGGAAATCTGGCAATGCACCTCACCTGCATGATACAACAGCCCAGTCCTCAGTTTTACAGCAAGTTAGATGCCCACACCTCAGGCTACCAAATTACAGTGGTTTGTGGCAAATTTCAAAGTAATTTAAAGGAAATATATCATTAAGAAAAAGGAACATTTAACCCCACCAAGGCAACAATGCGTTTTTTTTACCGGGATATCAATAGCAATTTCCATTTTCTTATGTGAAATACCAATTTCTCTGTGTTTTACAACCATTAGTCGAGATCATTGTCAAAAGTAAGGTTTCTAGCCACCAGGTCTCCAAGATTCTGTGTTTCCTGCAAAACTGTGTAGAGGAAGTTACAGCTTCCTCACAGGTCTAATCTACAATGTATTTGAACAAGTGGGTATGAGTGTCCTCAGGCAGGTGTGTGTGATCCCAGGTAACTGAGTGCATCTATTTGCATTAAAGAACTGACAATCATGTATTATATTTACCTATATCTTTTTATACATTAAACCAATACACTTGCCATATATTCTTATTTACAGGAGCAGTTCATATTTTTCTTGAGTAGTCTGTCTTTAATTCGCTGAGGCAATGCAGCAATTGTTGATTTTTTTCTAAAATTAGTAGCAGCAAATGTTACTTCATTAGTGTATCTGCCTAGGGTTTTCTTCACAGTAAATTCTGCATAAAGGCTGCAGCCAGGATACACACAGTACAGTATTTTCATTCCTACTAGGGTTCCACCCAGGGGCAGTGAAAAGCACCAGGCCCTTCAAGTGTACAAGGATTGCCTGGCCTTTGTTCCCCCTTTGCTTTGTTAGGCTTGGTCACCCCCAGTTCGTGTACACTTAGAGTTTAAAATGAAGTGCAGTCTTTAGAGGGGGGCACGAGAATGGTTAAAACTGGAATTAGAGGGAGAAACACAAGCGAGGAAGCAAATTCTCAACATCAGTTCATTGCTTCATGACCTATCACTTCTTGCTTGTGAATTTTATGTGGGAACTGATTTATAGGGCAAATCAATCACTCTAGCAGAAGGAAATCTGTCCGTAAAACTGTGTGAAAGCATCAGTCTGTGACAGCGTGCACGCAGCATGAATAAAGATCGAGCACAAAGTTCTCTGCTTTAGAGGCTTGCCCGGGGTTTATGTAAAAAAACCCACCCAAAAGACAAACCAAAGAAACAAACCTTAAATCATTTGCCAAAACCATTCAAAAGGAAATCAATATCTAGTCTTTATAAGTCACCTCTGTGCTATGAGTAAAGTTTGCTACACACTTAACATGTAAGTACTGGAGAAAGGGAAAACAGATGAAAGCACATAGTGGTGTACTAGTACATATTTTAAGAGGTATTTTGCTCCTTAGTGGTGGTACAAAAAAACTTGCAGGGCATGGTTAGGGGAAAAGCCTTACCTAGTCTCCACATTGCAGCACAGATCCCAGCAGCAAAGCCTTACTTCAAGTAGTAGATTGTGGAATTGAAAGGATTGTGTCCCAGTAACACTTGCTAGCAGCTGAGCCGAGCTTTGCAGTGGGTGACAACTTTCCTCACTTGCCCCACAGCCATAGGGTTGGATCCGGAGGCTGGCACAGACCTAGAGCCCAAGGACTTGGTTCTGGTTTGAAGAGGTGTTCAAATATCAGTGACCCTCATAACTGTGATGCCTCCTTTCACCCAGATTGCCATGCCCAGCTGAAAAATCCAGAACTGAACCTAAAACAAAACTGAAAAGACATTACCAAATTCTAAAAACCCAAACTTTTTTTTTTTTTTAACCTAGGACTAATTTTTGTGTTGAAAACGGGGAAGTGCCAGGGATTATATTATTGCCATATAAAGTCCAAACTACTTTGTTACCACAGACCTTGAGAGACTCAGGCACAATGATGAGAAATAGCTGGAGATGGAGAGATGTACACCTCCAGCTCAGACACGTGCACTCACATGTTGGGATCATCAGGTACTGAAGCAGAGACAGTAAATCAGTGAACTAAGACACTTGGCTCTAGTAAGAGAGAAGTACGGATTTCATTATCCGGGGCCTTCTCAGGGTAAGAGCCTTAATGGCTGCAATGAGCTCAGTGGGAAAGGATAGTGTCTGAAAGCACAGGAAACCTCTGATGATTTTAAGTACTTTAATTTTTATCCCATAAACAATTCAGATGGGATGAGCTATGTAATACCTTTTTTATTATAATTACGTCTCTTTGCTTGGGCTTTTACCAGACTGTTAAAGCTACTAAGGTTGCTGGAGAGCCAATTTTTTTCTTGAGCTGCTTTAACTGTTCTTCTTTGATTGCTGGAGTTTAGTGATGATAAAGATTTATAATCAGCCAAGAAAAGCTGTTTTTAAAGAGCTTGCCTTCTGATTATAAACAGTCCCTCCCTCTTGAAATAACTTCAGTGACAAAGTTTCTCCTTTATTAAAAAGAAGAAAATAACCCAGAAGGAGCTATCTAGAAAATGTGGTGATGAAAAACATGTTCTTTTTTTTCCCCTGTAATATTACAGGGAAAAGGAGAAGACAAACAGACAGAAAAGCATTTTAGTAATGAAGTCTGGCACGAGTTCAAACATAAATGCTGCTTCATGCATTGGGACTGCAGGATCAGGTCACAGGAATGAATTCAAGAGTAACTTCATTCCACCCTAAAACTCAGCTCTGGAAACAATTATTAATTTGACTTAACCTCACGCATGGGATTACTGTTGTAGAACTGTGGGATAGGGTGGGTGGAGAAGGGTGAAGGGATGTATAGATACATATAGATACCTGTGAGTGCTTCCACCAGAACACATAACTGAGCTCAAGTTTAAAATCCCAAACCCCATCTCCCAACACAACACAGTACAGCGAGAGCCAGGTCAAGGGAAATGAAGCTCTGAGACACCTTATAGAGCAGCACTTCAGTTTCACCATTGAACAGCCCGAGGAATGAAAATATGACAGAAAAATACTAATTTACTTACACGCTTACTGCCCAAAATTGTGAACACGCCATCAGTTTTCCATGGGCAGATTTTTCTAATTATAAACAGTTGTGTGTGTTTATGAATCTTAGCAGCTTTCTGTAGCACGCTGAGTCCAATGACAGCATTTGCCACCTGCATTGCAATTCTCAGAAATTTAATTATAACACCGTGCACATATCCCTGCAGTTTCAGCATCAGTTACTCTATCACATTAATACTATTTATTGTACCTGCTTAACCTTTGAATTTTCTAATAGGTTTTCAAAGTGGTTTTACATACACTGCTTTGTATACTACACAGCAGTGTGAAATTTAGACAGAAATTTACATAGTTCTCCGAGGTGTAAACTTCTCTTCCATTCCAAGTCATTAAATATCACCTCTCTCTATATCATTGTCTTTTTTCAGTCTCAATCACATCTATATGCAATTCCTTTTTCAGCAAGCAGAAGTTCATATAGTATATTAGAAGTAATTTCTTTCTATCCATTAAAATGTTCATTTATATTTTTAATACCACAGATTTCCCAGAAATTAACACATTTTAAATATAATGTATTTTAGGTTAGTATTACTGAAAAAGGAACACAGTTTGGGTGTGAGGCTATTTATACACAGATGTTGTATATGTCCAGTTATTTCTTAACTAATCTTAAAATTGCCCTGACAGCTGGCCTGCATTGCCAGAATCACAGAGGGCAGGTAGGATGTGAAGGTGGATTACATCCATATTTTAGGAGGAGGTGCAATAATCATGGATCCGTTTTTGTTTTTTTTTCTCTACTGCCATCATAAAATAGTCAGGTATCCATCAATAAAGAAGCAAGATTTTTTTTTTCCTGATTGTTTTTAATAAAAGCAGCAGCTATTGAGAACTAGAGGAAAAATAGTGTTTATACCCACTGTGATTCAAAAGTAAAAATATTCAGCTTCACAGCATTAATTGTCCTTGGAAAACAACAAAGGGAAATTTTAGCACTAGAAAGTAAAAAAAACCAAACCAGCCACTGCACAAACCAGAATGAAATTATTATTGACATTACTATTTGAGACAGTTTGTTTAGAGGCAGCATGGCTTTGCTGTCCTGCTGACACTGTTTGTCTTTGTGGTGCCACCAAGGCAAATTCCTGGACAATCCACATACCATGAAAGACCTCCAGCCCCCTTCACCTGGTGTTTTGGATGGCTTTAAGCCATCAGGATTACAGGAAATTTGTTCTATGTTTGCAGCCTAAGAAGGAAAGAAGAGCAGACACATTTCTGCAAGACATCTTCATTGAGGTCCCATAGTGAAGCTGACAAAGGCCCTGAACAAGCTTCTACAGTCTAGTTTGAAAGTGCACAATGCTTCCCAAAGCCCTGTACCTTCTTTAATACATCTGCTTCAAAACCAATTGCTTTCCCACTGAGTTTCTCACCGTTTTCAGAGAGAATGTGAAAAAAACAGGAAGTAAATAAAAAGCACAAAATTCACATATATCTCATGATGCCTCAATGTAGCTAAAGTAAAAAATGTGACTAAATTAAAAGCCACTTTGTAGTGGCTAAATTAAAAAATGTAAGTGGTGATGCATAGAATCAGTAAACTTCTACCAATACATTTTTATGTATTTATTTATTTTCAGAATTTGGCTGAAGCAACAGATACTGAACACCTCAGATAAGGGTCTAGGATATGGTATAACAGTGTATATTTGGGCACAGAATTTAGGTCTTCTAAAACAATTCTCCCTACAGGAATTTCATTAGGTCAGAACTAATTACCGACTTTAAAAAACTGAGACCCAGTGTTATGAAACTCATTTCACTGCTCAGGCAAGTGGGCAGCATTTGCTTGTAGCCTTTCATTGACCCCAGAAGCTGCACATAGAAAAAGCTCAGTGGCTGCTGTCAGTTAAAAAGTGCATGTAGGAGAGGGAAATGGGAATGAATTTAAGCAGAAGAGAAGGGAGAGACATAAGCAACCAAGACGTGGTCCAATCTGCAGTGCTTCTGCCTGTCAACCTCAGACACAAACAAGTAAAGCTCTTGATAGTTCTTGTACTGAGGTGACACCAAAAATAGCTCATGTAAACCTCATATCACACACATGAGCAAAGCAAACAAGCACATCAAATCTGAGTCTCCTAGAGATATAAAGACGTTTCATCCTATAAAGCAGCTACTGTATCTCCTTTGGCCTGGCAGTCACCAGCTTGGAGACAGTTGGAACAAGATTTTATGTCTGTAAAAGCAACTGCAGAAGGGTCATCAGTGCTGAAAGGGGTGATGAGACAGAGCAGCTTGAATATGTCAACATTTGCTCAGAAAGGAAGGAGACTTGCACACTTGGGACCCAACTGCAGCACAGTCACAAAGTCCATGTCCCCAGTAGGGTCTGCCACACGTGCCACTGCTGCAGGGCCAGAATCCAACCCCTGCTGACTGCCCTATGAGAATAAGAATCTGCAAAGCCCTACATATGTTTATGAATGTCCAGCCTCCTTCAGACCATAACAATTCGCAGTATTTTTTTAGATGTTTTTTCTGCATGAGAACAAGAACTCCAGTGCTCCAGAAACGGCTGAACTCAACGCATTTGCCCTCAATGCTGTTTTGACAGGAGCAGGCCAATGAACACAACATATGCTGACAAAGGCATTGCTAATGATGAGTAGAAGAAGAAATGACATTGTTCTGCAAGATTCTTCACTTTAAAACTGCTTCTGTCAGTACTGGCACATACTTCATATCTTTAATGTTCAACCTTGTTTGCCATTATAAAGCAAATATTTATCAAGCCCCTGTACTCTCTGAAGTTTCCCTGAGCTTATGGCAGAAAGTTCTCTATTGCCTTAGACACTGATGTGTCAGAGGAAGACTGCAGGAGTTCAGAGCAGAAAATAGGAGGTCAGCCCTAGGTGGAAAAGGAAAAAGATCTGAAGAGTTTGAATGTAATCTGAGTCAAAGGACTGGCTCAGGTCACCAGATCCATCACCATCACGTGCTGGGACCAAAGGGATGGATGCGGAAGTTTCAGGACACTTCCCAGGGTGGTTCAGAGTCAGTCCCTCTGGGAGGTCGGTTACAAAATGACAGAGGGTGCAGCCTATTCATTAATTTCTGTTTAAGCATTTCTGTCTGGCCACAGATCTGCAAATATCGTGCTGTGTCTTCCCCTAACACCTCTCTGCTGTTCTCCATAAGCTCAATTCCTCAATACAGCACCTTGTATCACACCAGCACAAATCACTCCCAGATCACCAGATGGTCAGTTATGATTCTAAAATATCAAGCAACATTTATTTTAATGTATGCCTATGGCTGAGATTTTCAGGAATGAAACAAGGCAGAATTTTAAAGCTGAATCAAAAATTTGGAAGCTTTCCTTTCACTCGTTTTCAAAAATATTCAATTGATTTTCAAACACATCTCTTATTGACTTCCAATGTGCTTCTAAATTGCTTTGGCAATTTCTGCTCTGGGCACTGAAATGGCTTTAAAAGACATCTTTGAAAGTCACAGTTCTAATGCTGAATACATATTGTTTCTATTGACATAAAAGTGTTTTGCCATTTTCAGGGCTTCCTCGCTTTTTTCCTACAATGAAGGCAGGGGATGGGAGGAGCCAGACTGTACCAACAAATTTAAGTAACAAATAGGTGAACAAGAAGAAAAAAAGATGTAAAAAAAGTAAAGGTTCTAAAGTAGCCATGTGTCAAAAAGTTTTTTAAAAAAATGTAGATTTAAGCTACCTTGAAAGCAAAAACATTGAAGTCTATAATTACACTAAGGAGAAGTTGAAGCTAAATTAATTAAAAAAATAAGAGGGCTCTGATTGTGTTTGCCAATATTTCCTGCTTTATTCTAATTAGCCATAACTTTATAATATGACTTTTTGCTTTGCACTAGTCATTCTGAGACAATGTCAGCATTGAGTCCATAAGAATTTTGAGAATTAATTAAAATGTCATGAAATAGTTCTTTCATTAGCATATATATGGTCATAAAAATAATTATAATTACTTCTGAGAGGTGGAGAAGAGTTAAGTTTGATTGATGGAATTAATGAAAACATGGACAGTTCCAACATACCAAATAGAAGAAACTTGGGATATTAACTATCTACTATGCAAAGTTATAATAATTACAGTAAGAGCTAAAAAGATTAGTATTCAAAAAGAATAATGCACCTTAGAGCCTAAAATACCCATTGCAAATTATGAATGTACTTTCAACTGTTTATAACATTCTCAAGAAAAATATCATTCTGATTAACTTCCAAAGTCTCCTAGATTAATAGGTATTTGCAGTCTTACAGAGAGTACAATCAATCCCTCTAATCTTGTTATCAGATGCTAAACAGCTGGGTGAGCTGATTTAAGTGTTAAGATTTTAAGGAAGTAATAATGTATAATAGTTTCCAAATGCCTGCTAAGAATTTGCAGGAGGTATAATGCACCAAAAGATATGAAAATAATTTACATTAAAAGAAACATTATAATTAGCATTGGAATGCACAGCAACCAAATCTTATTTCATCTGTGTTTCTTTTAATTTATTCTCTCTTTTAGAATTCTCCTCTCTCTTTTAAAGACCTGCAACACAGTAGTGATATTTTTAGGAGCTCAGGTGAACCCACTCTGCAAATGGGTAAATTGTTAAGCTGAATAAAACCTTTGCAAATGCCTTTGGCCTGGCTACTCTCCTGTCCCTTGCTGCTTGCTCCTTGGAAGGCATTTGCTGGTTTTCTACATGATTCTTCAACCTACTGCTCCTACCTAAGGTCCTGCAGCTCAAACACAGCCCCAGATGCTGAACACTTGCTCTGGTATTTGATGGTGTTCCAAGCAAACGGACCAAGGCTCTGGTTCTTCTCCTTACCAAAGATTACAATGGGCAGCCCTCCTACAGCTCACCTCTGTTTTAAACACTGATTTTTAAAATAAAGGCAGGACGTGAAAGCTTGGTGGTGACACCATAGCAGAAGACTGGCAGAAAGTATGGGCCAAGCTCAGGAGAAGAATCAATCCAGCCAAAGGCCAAAGTCAGGCAGCTTTATGTCCCGAGGAACATTTTAAAAGTTTCTGATGCCTTTTAAAAGATAAAATCAGACACATGAAACACGGGCAGAAGCCTCCAAAGAGGTAGAGCATGGAAAAAAGAAGCTGAGCAAGAAGAGGAAGAATTTTTAGACCATAAATCTAACAAAGGCAAAACTAGAGTCTACCAGAGAGGTTTTTCTAGTTCCTGCCAGTGATTTTTTTTGTTTCTAGAAAAGCCACACTATCCCCTGACCTCACTCTGCTTTCCACCATGGACGATTGCAGACTGACACTGACTGGATCTGTCCCATGGGCTTGTTTAGCCTCCTCAGAGTTATTCTGTAGAAAGATTAAGGCTTAATAATTTATTATGCAGAAAGACTTATTTTTTAAAAATATTTTGTTCCTCTGTTGCTCACACACAGCAGTACAGTGAGATGGCAGTAGCTGAAATGTGTGTCCACTACACTACCCAGGATGGAGTGGATGGAATAATTTTGCTCTACATCTTGAGTCTGTCCCTGCTGGTGTCTCATGTTAGCAGGACAAGGAGGATTCAGCTCTGGTACAACCTTCCTTCTGCATCTACTGATTGTTTTCTGAATTTACTCCTGCTTCCAGCAGGTTGGTCTGAGTGATATAACAGTGATATAAAAAAAATCAAATCAAATCTCCCTACCCTAATAGGCAGTCTCCCTATTACCTAGAACACATCATGTTTCATGGCAGGCTGTCCACAAATACAAATGACCTGCAAATTCTGCATGCTGTCCCAGCTGCATCCCAGGAGAGGCTGACAAGAAGCACAGAAAAGATGCTTTAACTGGTATTAGCCCTCCTACCCACGTGCCACACTATTCTGTGTTATTCCCAGATGGCAGGTTGTTGATTTTTTTTTTTAAAAGCAAGTGCCAAGTTTGTGAAGAATTATTTTGCAGAAGCATTAACTGCATTTAAAGGTCTTTTTTTATAAGACAGTTCTGCTCTCACATCCCCCCTCTAATCACACAAACAGTTCAGACTAAAAAAAGCCCTGCATGGTAGGAAGGAGCGGGAGGGAGTGGGCACACACAGCTGTGCATGCTGCTGCCAGGGAGTTTGTTTTCCATTCTTGTATTGACAGAGATGCTCTGACAATTGTTGTGCCAGATTCTCACAAATGCCATGTTTTGCAAACTGCCAAATTAAAGGAGTGAAGATCTTGTTTTTTAAGCATTATGTTTTAAAGATTATGGTGGGGTTTTTTTCCCTAAGGGAGCATATGGTGGAATGTGACACATTTAAAATGGTCTTACTGATGGCTGGTACCCAGGAAAGTATTACTCTATCAAGAAGACCACTTGCTACTTGGTGTAGCCACCTGGCATTATTCATCAATAGATAGAAGCTTCCACCAAACAGTGGAAATAACTGTAGTCTCATTGCAAAGGGATACAATTTGCCCTTTTCATTCTGATTGAAAAAAAACTACTACCATGGACCATCAGCCACCACTAGCAATCTGAGTGCCCCTTTCCTGCAGCCATGTACTGGCAGTTGTAGGGATGAAATTCTACTTTGTCCCTCTCAGACTTGGTTTATAATCCCTTGTATATAAACTACACATGCTTCAGTAAGAGTGATTTATCTTCAGCACTGTAAAAGAATAGATGAATAAAATGAACCTGGAACTAGAGCACTGCTATTTCTAAATTAAACTGCAGCAAGAAGACAGTTGTAGGGTCCTGAGCTCTGTTCTAGGGTTCATTTTGACTTGAGCATTACTTGATTAAAGGAGGAGTCTGTAATCTAAGGGAGTGCTTAGTCATTCAGGGAAATACTTGAAACTGAGGTGCAAAAGACAATTCCTCCTCACACAAAAGATGTCTTTGTGGCACATTACCCTCCCTAAACTGGGTCTTCACATCTGTCTCCTGTTGTGCACCAGGGCAGGACTGCTCTTAAGCATGGGCTGGCTGCTCCTGCTTCCTCCAGGCTACCCTGCCCTTTATGGGGGGGCTCAGATAGCTTCTGTTAATTTAGTTCTCCACCTTTCTGCATTTATACAACCAGTGTTTTAAACCTAAGAGTTACTTCCCTCCAAAAAATTCTACTCCCATTGGGAGTTGAGAACAGGTCTCTTATCAATTATTCACTGCTCTGCAGACTTAAGAGCTATCTCAGGGCAAATTTGTGTTTCTTCTCACTCCTCAGAATCAGATACTGGAAAACATACGAACCTCAGCAGAGGGCATATGGGAGCCACGTCCAATTTTAGGGGAGGGAAAAAACCACCACTAGCATGTTCTCATTGCCTGTTTAAATGAGGACCTCCAGTCCAAGAGTATTCCAGCCTTATAAATAGGGGTATTTAAAGACACTGACATTTTTTGAGTAGGACTGTCAGAATTATATTAACTTCACCATCATTTTTTATTCACAGTCATATTTAACCCTTCTCCATAAAGGATACCTACCTCTGAAATTAAGAAAACAGAAATGTAGGGGTAGCAATGAACTGAACTCTTCAAATGCACACTTTGCATTTCTCTGTCTTTGATTTTCCCCTAGCATCATCCTGATTGTAGGTGCTAAACCAATGACATTTTTAGAGTTGTTATATGATTTTGATTTCAAATTAAATATTTCCATATCAGGATGAGGTAATTTGCTTGAATTTGGCAGAGAAAATAATGTATTCATTAACACGTCATGAGCTGTATTTTTCAAAATCTCTCAACCTTCCTATAATAATTTTTCCCAACTTCACCATTGATAAAGCTTTCACAGTGTCAAAAGAAGAATTAGGCTACCTTTAAGGCTTTCTGACAATCCTAACCAATGCTGCAATCTGACTGGTTATCTTTGAAAGCATTTGCCAGGAAATAAAAAGAGTAAGACTTAGAAAAACTTGAGTAGAAGTATGTTTCTTCATTTTAAAAAATTAGGCTTTTCTCTCTCTCTATCCTATGGAAAAAAAACCACAAACCCAACAACAACAAAAACCTGGAAATGGTCCTTGTAAGCACAGCTTATCCTATTGAGAATTCTACATGCACCTTTTTACAGAAAACATAAAAATTAACACTAATCAAGGAAAAGTAAAGGTCTAAGGAGATTAAGAATGAAGTATATTGTTGGTTTTGTTTTTAATGAAACGCTGATCAATTTCTTTAAAAAGTGTTTTTACTGTTACCCATATTTTTGCTCAGATTTAGTGAAGCTTAAATTATTTTCCAAATAGTTCTTTTAAATGGGACAAAACCTTATATCTCTTGCCAGTTTAGAAATATGCAGGTTCTTGCATCTTTCAGAGCCTTTGTGAATACTGTACAACTTTCAAGTCTAACCTACTTTTCCTTCTTTTTTTTTTTTCCTAGAAATATTCTATGGTCCCTTATGAATGTTGCAAAGGATTCACAAATTCCAACTGCTGCAGGAAGCAGCAAAAATTAACATCTCCGAGAATGTCATTGAGATGTACAGACGTTCCCCTCCCCCTGCCCCAGTAGGTTAGACTTTGATGGAACAAGCTTTAAAAGGAATTTTTAAGCCTATAGGAGAACATAATGCCAATTATGAATTTCCTATGACGCTACCTGTTCTCCCATGGATCAAAACATGTTGGAATAGACTGGAAAAGCTTTATACCCCATTAAGTTATTATGCAGATTAAAATGGCAGATTGTAGGAATTCCCAGGGTACTACTACTTTTTTTTTTCCTTCTTCTCTCTCTGGCCCTGAAACAACCAAGCAAATAAGCCCGTAAATAAAACATACAGTACCTCGGTGGGTGGAAATCCAGATTGGGTTTGAAACACATATAGTAGTTTACTGACTCAAAACATATGACGTTCCTGCTACTAGGAGGTAGCAGCTTCTTCTAATGTCCTAAGGATCTGGGCTGTCCTCTGTTCACACCTTCCAATGCAGCTGAAATTAAAAAAAGCTTGTGATACGTATTGAAAAAATACTCCATGATCCATTTCAAGTCTTGAAGGAGAATACAACAAAATTATATTCCTGTTATGGAATGTGATTGGGTGAGTTATGTAAGGAAACGGGTCCCACTGAACTCTGCAGAGCTTTAGCATGTGCATCTCATCATTGCATCTGGCCAGTCATAAAAATAATCCTTTGAATGGAAGGAAGAAATCTGTTAGCAAAACCTGGTCCTAAAATCTGCTTGGGTTATAAAAGCACAAAGAATATTCCTGTCCAAAGATCTAGTGACAACTGAGGGTGAAAAAACCCCCACATAGCTTCAGAGAATGTGACATTTAATTAACAGAGGCTGCTGTTCACAGAAGATGTACAGAAAACTGTGTGGTCCTTGGCAGTACACAAAGCTATTATAGTAGCAAAGATTCACTTCTTAAAAGTGTATTACTCACTTCCAGCTAAAAGAAGTCTGAAGTAGTCCATGATACAATCCATGTGGCTTAATATGGTATCACAGAAAATACCATGCTTTTTTGGCTCTAACAAATACAGCATTTCCTGCTCATGACCACTCAGACTGTGACAAGTCATTAGCTTTGGCATTTCCCTTGATCCACTGATGATTTCTCCTCCAAAGACATGCATTTATTTTAAAAGGTACAGCCCAACTCCATACATTATTAAGATTTTCCAGTCTTCCTCCAGTGCTCCTTCCCAGTTGTACAAGGTGCTCCCCATGGACACCAGCAGGGCTTGCTCTGCACCAACCCACAGATCCTCCTCAGCTGCATCTTCTACCACAAAACACAGACCTGCACAGAGTGTATCTCTCCAGGAAATGTTGAAGATAATGTTATTCTCTGAAGGAATGAGCCGTTACCCCTTTGAGGGTGGGCATGGGGTGCAAGATGTCCCTGCTTTGTTTTTCTGCCTGCAGACAAGGGCTGGAGAAGACAACCCCACCTGCCCCATCTTTTGCAGAGCCTGTGTTGCGAGCACCACACCCACAACTTCACCATGGCTGAAGGAAAAGTGAATGAAATAGAAGTCCCTTATCCAACGATGTCACTATTCTGTGACTGTTTCTTTATACAAACTGTACAGTGAAAATTTAGGAATGAAATGTCAAGTTTTTTCCTTCAATAATCAAAAATAGTGCTACTTATTTTTCTTTATGAGGTAGAGGGTAGAAGAGGGGGAAAAATTGTTTTCTGACATGAAAATGCAAGTAGATGGGAGCTGTGTTTTTCTGCTGTAGAGGAAACACTAGGCCTTTAATCTTGGCATTTTTATAACTATTGAGAACTTAGACCTAACTAATAAGCCCTTGAACATCAGCATTTTGCTAATGGAGATGCTCAGCTATAGCACTCGATTGGTGAAACAAATATTTCCCCTGCTTTTTATAAAAAGCAAAACAGTAAAGTTTTAGTTCCATTTTTTACCTTAACAGCACTTCTTTTTTACTAACTCACCCGGATACCCAATTTTGCAATAAAGTGTTCATATATACAAGAAAAAAAATCCTACAGAAGTGCAGGTTATGACACACACTGTCTGTGCTGAAACATAAGCAGCCTTCTCTTACGGGCCACTGCTCTGGGATATGTATTTTTACTCAGCATCTTTCATTATGCTGCCACCAGCAAGTTTCAAGACATAAAAAGGCAAACGACAGGTGCTGTCAGTGACTCGAACAAAAGCTGTGGAAATTCACTGAGCGTGTAATATGGGAGATTTTAGCAAAGCAAAAAAAAACCTATGGTAGCTTTGACTAACTTGATCTTTCGGGAAGCTATTTGGGGAAGAGTCACAAAATAATGAATTGGATGTAGTGTTACATAATGAAGAACTCCCTGGGGTCTTGTCTGCTGCCTTATCTCATCCATTGTAATGATTTTCATGTTAGATCAAAGAACAGCATAAGGCAAAATTGAGATGAAAACAACCATTCATTGCCCTCCAGTGTATAGCTTTTGTTTTAAGATACTCATAAGCAGCACCGTGGAAGGTATTTTTCTCTTTACACAAATCACTGCTCTGTAATCTTTGCTGTGAAAGGGTGAATAAGTCTGCTGTTGGAAGCACACACCTCATAGGCCAGTTTTATCCAACTCTGCTCTCAAGCTGTAGGTAGTCAGGTGGAGCTGATAGTCCCATTTGGGTTTTGAGAGGGGAAAAAAAAATAAATAAACCAAAAAGGAAAGAAAGGAAGATTGTCTGCACAACAAAAACAACAGAAAAAACCCCCACACCTTGGGATTTGAAAAGAAAAACACACATTTGGTAGAATTTGCAGAAGAAAGAAGGGGTAAAAATACATTAAATTGTGTATAAGCAGCAAGAACAACATTTGGTGCCATGGACTCTTCTGAGTTACAGCCTGAGAGTGCAAGAGCCACACTCCTCTGCATTCACCAGGAAAAAGCCTTGGCTCAGGGAGCACAGCGTGGAACAAGGATGCATGGAAAGGGTCTCCCTCCTCAGGGTTTAGGATGTCAGGAGGTTATGGAAAGGAGAACAATTATGATGCAACCTTGGGTGATTTGACAGTTGAGCATCACCATCCATGGCTCACCAGATCTGGAGTATTCTGGCTCCCATTAGGCTCAGGGAACAGAAATTTTGGAAAACTAATTTATGTATAAGAGCGGTTACATCATTAAAGTGCAATCAATTCCTCAGCAAACATGTTTTCAGCAGAGATTAGTCCTGGCAGAATTCAAAAATTGGTAAGTTCTTAAGGTCTAAAAGGGCAGCAGTACTTAACAATTTAACACGTTTCAGTAATTAAGAGCAGAGAGAGATCTTAACCCTGTTCTGTGAACTCCAGGCAGTGTAGCAAACACTGAAACCAGGTATATTTAAATGGAAATTTTTAAAGTACAAAAGTATAGGATGTTTCTTTTCACTAACACTGTACTGCTGTATTTACAACAACATAATAATTAGATTTCATTTCCACACAGGCATACAGTGACACAGAGAGGTGATTTTAAGGAATTGTCTACTAAAAAAAAATAATCAGAAACTATTTTTCAAACTCAAAGGCAAGTAATTATTTCCCTTCTTCATGTATTATGAATGGATTAATCCCAACAAATTCCTAATACGGAAATACTTTATTACAGTTCAGGGATAAAAATCTCACGAAACCCAAAATGAAAATGCTTATTATCAGAAATGGGAAAAATAATGATTTGTCAAACTTAGCTTCATCTTCTGCTTGTGAAATATTCATGAGCAGATCTGGAGTCCTTTAAATTTGTTATTTGGGCTTATGTGGTATTTGCTCCCTCCAAAGTGCTTTGCTTATTGATCATCAGCACTTTGGATCTGCACGGGATCTTTGCTGGTCAGCTGTGATTAATCAAAGAATTGCACTCATGTAATTCCTCTTCCTTGATGAGATGAATGTGATTCTCTAAAACAGAAGTTCTTGATGTTGCCTCAAGAACTTTGAAACACTCAGAGAGGGTTGGAAGATAAGTGGGTTAAGAAATGATGGAAAACACTGAAGCTTTTTCTTTCTGGCTCACTGGGGTCTCAACAGAGTCACAGTTCCCACCAGGCTAATGTAAGATTTATTGGCTGGTTACAGAATTTGAATTTAAATTTCTTTTTTCCATGGTCATACAAGTGCATGCACTGAGATACGAGGAATGGTGGCAGCCACTTGTTTTAATCCATTATCTATTAAGCATCGCTCCAGAAATTAACACCTTGTGCTTAAAAGGCCCTAGAAACCACTCCAAGCACCACAGATGGAATTATTCAATAACCATTTTTTCCAAAGGCAAGTTAAAAAGTGACAAGTTAGGAAAAGGACACCAAGATATGAATATCTACATTTAAGTTGTGCTCCCATTCATTCACACATGAAAAGGTTGGCTGGGGGGTATTTTGTTTGTTGCTCTTTTTTTCCCCCCTCTTCTCCCCAAATTTTCAATAATGGGATGCTCTAGTGCTTTGCATTCACTACAGTCATGATCCCCAGAGGACAGGGAACACAAAATTCACTCCGCTCTGGAGAATCAAAGACACGTTGGAAGTCAGAGTAACATTCATTTATATTTATGGAAAGCATTAATCAAATCTGAAGTTGCTTTTTTCTTCCCCCCGAATTCTTTACAAAACAGATGACAAAGCATCGATGTGTCAAAGCTTGGATAACGCTACTCAAATGAGTTTCCAGTGAAACAAAATTGGCCAATATCATCTATTATAGTTACTCTTTCAGAGCTATCATTGTGTTGATCATAGGTTCAAGCAGCACAGAAAATAAGTGTGAAAAATGAGGAGCCCAAGATAACTTCCAAAAGATCTTAATTTTTAAATAAGATGTCAGAAGTATTGTACTGTACCAACAAAATTAATATTTAGAAAAAAGCAAAAAAAGTATATTTTACCTTTCACATTGCAAACAAGCATCTATGATTATGAAATGATTCCTTTGTCTCAAACCATCTACAGCTAACTTCCCCCCCTCCTTACAGTGGTATTTCTAAGTGCATTTTAGAAAGTGAACAAAGCATTAGGTTTTCAGAGCAGCCTGAATTGAGGATATCTGATTCAATAATCTGGAGATTTGGTCTCATCATGAAGGCTTCCTAATTGTACTCTCCTCAGATAGACCAGAATTAATTCTTGCCTTTCTTCCCCTGCAATGTATCTAGGCTGATAACACTGATAATGATTTTCTTATCTCAGAGACAAATAGCTAAGGAAAGAGCCTGGAAAGTAAAGGGAAATGTTGAAGGTGGTTATCATAATGAGAATATTAAATAGCTCCATTTCAGACACCAATTGTTGCATGAATCAGCAAGCAACTTTCCAAGTGTTTTTATAAGATTCTTCTATTTCAGTTGCTGTCATTCCAGTCAGAAGGGGCCTTGTAGATAAGGAAAATAAAGGTTGATTTCAGCAGTTGGAGAAAAAAAAGTGTACAGTTGGGAAAGACCCATAGAATCTATTTCTTTACTCCTTCAAACACTTCCTATACACAATCACATGAGTACTTGGCAAGTAATGCAGTTGGTGGTGAAGTAAAGTATAAGGATCAGCTTAGCCACAGAGACAGAAAAGCACTGCTACAGGGAAAGAATGCAGAAGTTTGAGGCAAGCTTTGCAATAGATATGAAAAGATACAAAACAGAGGCTTTGAAGAACAAAGTGAAGCTATGTTTTCATTCCTTAGTAACTCTTCAGAGCCATAAGAAGAATCTGTGCATTCCCCTGTAGTTCTGTCTCTCAACATAAAACGTTCTTTCTTTTAACCCTCTGTGATGACCCCAGACAGCAGAGGATGCTCTGACTGCTCCACCATGCTGTACTCCTGCCCCCAGAAGCTCTCCTTAGCAGCATTTTCTCACCTTCATCCTCTGGCTTTACTTGAGGGCATCTGCTTGCTCAGCTCCACAGCACCTCTTAACCAGTGTCCCACAACCCCCTTTGATGGCCTCCCAGTAACAAGCACACCTGGTCCCACAGCTGATCCCAGGGAGAACAGGCCACCCAGCTTGCTAAGTGCCAGGGCATCAATTCTACTTTACAATCTCAGATCTCCTTGCCTCTGAGGAAAAACTCCTGTGTTTTCTCTTCCACATTTCTGAATAATAGTAACATTTGCATTTTCCTGAAATTTTTAAACATTTGTGTGTAAGTACACATACAGTTATTAATTTACGAATAAAATATATTATCTTGTTACTCTCATGGCTGGGAATGCATAGAGAGTTAAAATTAATAGCATAGATTTTCCTGGGATTTCCCATAACTCTCTTCCCAGCAGTAGCATTTGCATAGGAAAACAATTACAATTAAAACACGGTGTGAACCAAGAGTAAAAGCCCTTGATTCTCAGTGCCACTATTCTCCTATTTATTCAATTTGTACATTACAGCAGCATCTGCAAGCTGCATTGCTGGGCAGCGTGTAAACACAGACAAAAACTAGGAGAGAGGTAAATAAACCCATAATGACGTGTTTCATTTCTATAAAGGGGTGCAAAAAGCAGATCTCCACCTGCAAATGTAAGCTGTAGATGCTGAAAGATGTTACACCTTCACTGATGTCTCACACCATAGCACAGAGTGCTCCGTGTCCCTGGGAATGGTGATGTGGTTAGATGTACGGTGTATTCTCGCATCAAGCCAACCACAAGCCATGCAGCCACGCTAGTGTTATGCCAAAGCTAATTATTAGGTTGGCTTGTCCTGGTGCTAATGGAGTCCTGGAGTATTTGCTCAGTTCAGTGCTGGCACAGCTCAGAACAGGATCTTTATCTTCCCATGAGAGCAAGTTAAAATACAGGGTTTCTATGATTGCAAAGAACAAGGAATGTGAAACAAATCAGAATGCTCTGTAATCCTTTCAATTCATTTTTGCATACTTTTAAAAATACTTTACCATGCCTCACCTGCAGTAGGGATTACTTCATCCTCATGCTTAGATTCTTTACACTGAAATTTGTTGTGGTAGTGGATTAATATTTGCTCCCCATGATGTGCAACCCCCTATGGCACTGCCCAGCGTAGTCAAAACCCCACTGTTGAGCTCTTTGTTACAGAAGGAGACTGGGTCTCTAGGAGAATTGTTTCTGAGTGCAGTCACAAGCTGTTACTCTAACAAGCAGCACACAGACAGGTTTCCTCTTGCTTTTCAACAATTCCTCATGTCAGCTGGAATTACGTGTCTCACAAACCACCCCATTTAAACAGTCTATTTATAACTGCTCGAGAATGTCTGAGTGCTCAGATCTGTAACATAAATTCACTGTTTTGCCTTGCTTCTTCGATTTCTGATTAAGAAAATGGTATCTTTTCAATATAATTGGTGTCACCCATCAAACATTTTTACCAATTTATATAATTTTCAGATATTATTCATGGTAATGGCTTTCATCATTTCTCATAAGCTTTTCCAATTAAGACAATAAAAGCTTTTCATTTTTTATTTTCTATAGGCTTTTATGTTTCCAGACCTGATTTCTACCCTCCTTTTTTCTATATTTGTTCACAATTCTGTTTTTTTGTGGATCAGGGAATCTGTAATTCCTCGTGGATGAGGTCCCTTCAGGTTACCTGTTTCCTTGAGGTTTAGCCACTACCTGTTTTAGCCTGTCCTACAGCTCCTGATTTTGCATGGATCTTGTCATCTGTCTGTGGTCACCATATCTTATGTGCTGTGCCCAATGCAAAAGCATGAGAAGAGGCTGCGTGTCTAAAGTTAAATTGCAGCTTCCTTAAAAACAAGTAACAGATGTAAATGTCACTCTGTCAGTCTAATCATGAGCAGCTGCACCATCCTCCCTGAGCTCTCTCATCACCCTCTTTGCTCTCTTCCTTTTATTCACGTGGCCATTATCAAGATTAATATATAAAGAGTGGATTAAATTTCTCTGTGAAAAGCACAATTATTAAAGGCTTTATGAGCGTTAGTTCAATGCTATCAGAAAAGTCTCAGTAACCATGTGAGGGAGGAGGTAATGCAATCAACACAACGGGCAGCAGGTGAAACCAGCATTTCTTTGCAACCCAGCCCAGCTTGTGACACCTTTGCAGCACTACATGCCATCATTACCAGGCCATGCCCAATCTCCACAGCCATTCAAAACAAAGCTTGGTTGAAGTTTCATTACCATGGGGACCTCCTTCTGTATCTTCCAAGGAGGTATCACCAATGTTGATGATCGTTGCCAGGGATGACGCTTTCTTATTCCCAGCCCTCAATGCCCATTTGTAACCCCAGCTCTGATATCTGCAGAAGGACACGAACTTCCCCAAACCTCTGAGCAGATGAGCAGAAACTGCAACAGAATTAGTCAGAAGCCTCCTGCTGCAGAAGGACATAAGCACGGGGAGGTATTTTCAGAGTGAAATAATGCCTGCAGTTGTAACGATACCCAATGTATTTAAAGCTCTGACAGTCATCTGCAAACAAGAGGAAATTCACGCTGCTTCATTTCAGTAACATATTAAGTAGCAAAAAAAGAGCACTGGACTTCATCTTTCTATGAAGCAGTTTCACTTTCCAGCTTCTGCTGCTGGAAGTTGAACTGAAGGATGGTTCTCCAGTCATCTGTAATAGCTTGGGCGATATGGCTGCCACTTGGCCTCAGCTGGGAAGTGCTGCAGATGAAGCAGCAGCAGCTCCCCCAGATGAAAATAGCTGTGTGTCTTTTAAATTTTTAATGGAGATGATTAACACTTTGTCAGTGCAGTGCATCGCTCAGTGTAACGTGGTGAATAATGCCCGGCTTGAATAAGGCAGCGCAAGTGTACCATGCACTGGAAAGATACAGTGACAAATCTCTGCCACAATGTGTGTCCTGGTTTGCACTGGCATTTGCCTTTCCAAAATTAAGACAGACACTTTGCCATGATGGAGGATATGGGATGGCTTTCCATTTGTTCGTTAGTAGATGTATAAATCCAAAGGAGAAAGTTAATTAGACTCCCTGTGTGCAAGGCAGTGGAGTACACTCTGATTGCTAATTATTTTAATATAGGTAAACAGCTATTGACAGTACAAGTAATTTTCCTCCATCCACAGTTAAGAGGATGCCAGGTATCAGTAGAACAGCTCAGCGCAAACCTGAGGCAATCTAAATTAGGGGGTTTAATTGGTATGCAAATTGTTATTGTAAAATACATCAATGATATTTTACTCCAGCTGGCCCATCGTTCCTCAAACACTGCAGGTGTTAGTCTGGGTCTTGATGTTAGTCACTATTCTTCATCCTGATGGCCTGCGTTTCTAATTCAACATTACACTTTTGCTACTACACATTCTCTGCTTGGAGGATCTCTTACTCTGCACAGTGGCTCAGGCCATCATAGCTGAACCAAGCACGATTCAAAAACTCTCCAACTTCTGTAGCTGGAGAATCCCAACCCTTAACATTCAGGTTAATCACAGCCCCTAACAACTGCTGCTTCCTCCCCTTCGCTCAAGCACCCTTGATTGTGGGGATCAGCAGGGGTAGGGAGTGCTTACCTGGATAATTTGTAAGACTGATGGTCAAGAGCACCTAATCATGTGTGATTTCCTTTGGCATTGTCTCCCAGAGGTAGACTGCTAGTTTTATAGCTCTAAGCTTTTGAAGAGTCTTTTAGCTCCTCTACCCCAGCAGCAGCCACCTGACCTTGTATTCACTTTTTATTTTCAATTCACTTGTTACCTTAAGAATAAAAAATAATAATAATAAAAACCTCAACTTACTATCTTGTGATTTCCTATATTACAGTCTTTAGGACATAATCTAATCTAAAAGCTCCCAGTTCTCAATGTTTTGTAATTAATATTTTAGATGGAGCAAGACGCTGTCTCCCATTTGTTCTTGCAGTTGTGTCAAAATACTGCACATCTTCAATTTTACTAAACATGTTTCATTTGCATTTCCATCACTGTTTTGTACACTTTGGTGAAATTAGATACAACATTGAATTTTTGTGAATGATATTCCTTGGGCAGGCTTGCCATTTCTGATATATTGAGCAGTGTAAAACAGAGATGTCCTCCAACATTGCTCCTTCCAGCTGGCATCAAAACCACACATCTCTAATCCATGACCAAAAGTGTGTGGTTTGGATAAACTCTGGATTAAAAAAGGCCAAAAAAATATGGTTTGCTTGCAGTAATTAATAATTTTCCTCCTGCTAGAGCCTTACAGCAACTGGCACAAAATAATTGGTCATATATTTCAGATCCAGAGATGTCCAAACTACTTGGTAAACTTAGGGATAAATCAAAACCATTTCAGAAAAGTGTAAGAGGCAAAGAAACAAACAAATAGTTTGAGAAATAAAACAGAATAAGAAGCCCAGAGGACAGAGGAAGATCCTGTAAGTAAGCCTGAACACTCCTGCTTTTTTATGGATGGCTGTTCTGGGGCAGCAGCCACTGATGCTAGAGGCAGCAGCAGGGAGACACCTGAGTGAATTAACCTCTGGCATCAACCACTGGCTCTGAACACAGCAAAGTGGTGGGTCAAGGAGATGGTGTGAGATACCACCTTGGCTGTGGTTGGCACTGGAGAGAGTGGAGGAGATTCACAGCAGGACTCCAAGACTTGGCGGGCCTCTGAATTCCCCAATTAACCACTGACTATTTTTAGTAAATTTGGTAAATTGATACATTTATTACCCAAACACTGTCTGTCTCAGCCCATTAAACATTATTTGTGTTTGGTTCTCCTCTCAACCGCAGTCCTGTGGTTACTCCCCCACCACTTCAGTTGGCCACCACAGAAGGTGGTGGTGACTCCCTGCAGGGTTTGCTTAAAGTCACGGTGTCTTCCTTTCTGTCTGGACTGGCTGCTGGCCGTGTTGGTGAGCATACAGCACAGCTTCTGGGCTTTGTAGTGTAAATGATTTTAAACCAGTAAAGAATATCCCCCAAAATAAATTTTCAATAATATTAAGTTGTTCTTGTGGGCCCTGTTCTGCAACCATGCAACCATACCTAAATTCATTGTAGACATAGAAGTTGGTTCTTTACTTCTGAAACACCCAGAATGTTTTGGGCAGAAAAGTTGCCATTCTTTAGGTTAGTTGAGACAGATTCCACTGGGGTCTGTGCTCGGTTATTTTTATGCATTCATTGCTCATTGACCAGGATAATCAAATAGAATATTCCATTTGCTTCCTGCTGCTTAAATGCCTAATTCAAAGCTAATTGAAGTCAATGGGCAGATATTCATAGACTTTAATGGACCAGCCATAATCTTATGTCTGCTCTTGTTGTGTAAGTTATTTTATTTATCCTAATTATTTTCAACTTCACTTGTATGCATATTTATTTATTTTACATGCATAATCATCTGTAAGTAGAAGTATTTTAAAGTAGTTATTGAAAGGTATTTCCAGACAAATACTTGCATAGACCTGTGACTATGATAATATCACATGTTTGGGTTTTAACATAGTATTACTCTGATATCCAGTATAAGTTATCACTATAAAACATATTTAAATTACAAGGGGTTTTTGTTACTTCATTTCATGAGCAGAACTTGAGCTGTCAATGTGATTATACTAACAACCTGCACATATTTATGCCCTAATGGCATAGCTTTTCAGCTACTGTGAAGAGAACATACCCTGAACAAGAAACAAAGTACATGAGATCCTTTATCTTCTGTAAAAAAATCCCTTCAATATCTTAAAAGTGTTTCCCAGGGGGGAAAAAAATCTCACCACACACACTAAAAACCCACAAAACAACCAAGCCAAAAACAACACAAAAAAAACCCAACACAAAAAACTCCCACAAAAACCAAGCCACATGTCAAAACATACAGAATTGTTTTTCTGTATATTAAAGTGTTTTCATTTAAAAACTGTTCTTCCTCCCACTTGTATCCACAGGTATTAACTCATTTCCACCTCCTGGTTCTAAAGCACTACAGCAAGCAGCCTGCTAATTTCCCAGTTTTTAATGAATCTTGTCAAACAGAGATAGAGACTGAAATCAGTATATTCTGTTAGGGCTGGTGTCTCTGGAGTAGGAAGAGTACTGGAAGCATGATGTGAAACAGGATAACCAGTGATATGCACTAATAATTCATATTCCCTTCTGCTTTCTCTGCTACCAATGATTTTGATCATTTCTTAAGTTTTTATGGACTGCAAATTCTAATGTCTTCTGGTGAAGATCTGAACCTTGTGTGAAATATTACAATCTGCCTTTCTACCTTTCTCAGAGGCTTCTGTTCCTGTGCTTACATTTTGAGGAACGTCTGTACATGCTACGTTACTCTTACTGAGTTGTGTTTGTGCTGCCAAGAATTTGATATTGCATGCCTGGTGCAAAGCAATCAAAAGGCAAGTGCTAAATCCATAGCAGAAGAGGCTCAGTGACACTGCTTGCTCCTGTAATAAAGTAAAATGCTTACAAGTAACTTGAGGATGTTCTTAATGTGACTGCTTCGTAGAGTAGCACATTTCCTAATGGACAGTCCACAGTGTAAGCAGCAACACAACATTTCCTCCAATGAGTTGTAATAGCTGGGACAAAGCAGAGTGCTGCTTAATTCTGTTTTGTCATTGACTTCTGTCAGGGAACAGACAGGTCAGTCCCAAGTGTTTCAAAAAGTATTATTTTTTCTTGCCATATAACTAGTTCAGAATCCAAGCATATAATTACAATTCCATATACACAATATTTGGACACTTAATGGTGCATTAAGCAAGTTACATTTCATGTTTTGATATAATTTAATCTTCTTATGTGCCAATATTAAGCTCCTAATTAATAGCATATTTACTTCTCCTCCATACATTGCTGTGCCAATTATGAGCTTAAACACCCTTCCCCAGTTCAATACTCAACGTGGAAATTAAATACACTGAACTGAACTTGTGATTTAACTCCATCAAAGGCAATGAATTTACTTTGAGAATGTTTGATCCAGTGTGCAATGCTAATACAACCTGAAGGTATTTTGTGGATTACATCTTCCTTCTGTGATTGTTATTGCTTCAACGGGGATTGTTGAAAGAAATAAGTTCATTAGAGGTACTTTTGTCAAAACCTCTAGTTTGCTGAACATGGATTATTCCCAGTTCATCTGCCTTTCAGGTTTATTTTGGCAATAAATTTACAATTAGAGCAAACCAATCAAGTACTAAAAAACCTGAGATTATGCCTGACACACAATTTTTTTGTTGTGGAATTGATTAATTAAGAGGTTTAGTCATTTTTCATCAATCATTTGAGAAAGAATTTTGACAGGCATACATTCAATTAATCTGTCTTCCATCTCATTTCACCTTTCTCCATTTAGCCTTTATTCTGCACAGAAGAACTCTGTTATCCAGAGTCTGTAAAGAATTTGTAAACAGTCTGCCCAGCTCAAGTGTGCTGCTCTGCACACCTCTGCCCTTCCCAGCAGATTTCTTTATTTGCCCTGGTGGCTCCTCAGTGCTTGGTCAATGTTTCCTTGTTTCTAACAGAAAACAATCTTCTTTATTTTGCATAACAAGAGCAGAACCAGACATCTGTCAAGAGCGAGATGTTTTCTTATGAAAAAAACATCTTCCAAATTCACAAAGTCCCATTTTTGTTTAATAAACTTTTCTTTTCTCCACACTGTCTTCCCACCGAGCCCTTTGTTCAGTAAAAGCCTATCACCACAAATTAACACACCTCAAATGCCAAATATCAACAATCAGGTGCACAGTTAATGCTGGCAGTTAATCCACAAAGGAAAACAACACACCAGAGTTCAGTCTAGTCATGAATACATTCGAGGGAATTACAATCTACTCATGATGATTCTGTGTTGAGACTGAACTCACAGAGCAAATTATTCATTGTGGATTGCTTGCAAGTGCTACAAGAGTCAAATATTTTTTCCTGGCATGTCACTGAAAGAAATGCAATTGTGTTTCCTTGCAAATGCAAATATGAATGCAAATGCAACTGCAAACATGAGATCAGAAGGAGCTGTCATTGTCATTAAAGTGCAATTGATCACAGTGACTTAAAAATAAACTGCTTGTCTACAGGCTAACATCCAAAAATGTACAGTAGAACTTCAGCCTGTGGCTAAATGTTCATCTTCAATGAAAAAGATTCCCCTAATGGTCAGAAATGTAGCTCAAATCTGCAGCTCTTCACTGACCTATTAATCACAGAGAAATAGGATCAATGGGTTTTCATTTCTCAGACTTTCCCAGAAGGTTTCCCTGTGACCAAAAGGATGTGCTACTTTACCTTTATTTTTCCTCTCAAATTTTGAACAGTCAACTTGATATTGAATTCCTAGAAAAGTATCTATCAATATTAAGCCAAACAGGAGTTAACATCTCTTTAAGGAAAGCCAATTACAACTCTAAAGAAACAAGGGTTATTTAAAAATAAATAAATATGGACTTTAGTGTTGTGTTTTTAAGTTCAGGAAAAGAAATCCCTTGGAACCAAAACTTCTTGAGGGTTGGAGTAGTTGCTGAATATGTGGACAACCTCAAGGAACAGCATATTTAGGGTGTTTTGAGGCAAACTCACTTTCTGATACCGTTTTCTACCAGGTAAGGATTTCATTCAGGTGCAGTGCTGCAGTTTAAGGTAGGACATACAGGAGGGTTTCTAACCATGTATCTTACATGACAAAAATATATGGCACACTGACGTGAATACCTTCTACTTATTAATGATACAGAAGATGCCACTCGATTATAAATACAATCTATATGACAATCTAAGCTGAGTCACAATGCTGTTTAGAGGATGCAATCCCCATGGGATTAAATAGCAACATCAAACTCTTAGGCTGATGTCATGACTCATGATTATTAGTAGTCGTGTTAAAACAATTTGTTACTCAGAGCTAAAAGGTGAAGCCCAGACTTTTTCTGTTCCTTCATGCATTGATGAGTTTCTTCCTAAATGCAATAAAATTATAAATAACCTGGAATGTTTCTTATACAATGAATGCATAAAGGCAGTCGTGTCAGTTGCTGACCATTTTCACGTCAGAATTTGAAATCAAGTTCATACAAATGTTTGGGGCATAATGAGAAAATTGCTAAAGGTGATAAAGGTGACAAAACTGCAGATATTTAAAGTTGTACTTAACTAACAGAAAATGCCTCCTAAAGGCTTATACTGAGTCTATCAGAAACATAGATAAGTTGTGCACCTTATTTCTTAGTGCTTTGAAACATTTACTTCAATCAAGAAGTTTAAGAAAAAGCAGGAGTGAAATTCTTACCTTTAGTTTAGATGGATTTTATACACAATCTCTTCCATGTAGGCATCCATGTAGTTCTGTTGCACTTTCTCAAGTCAGCTCTTTCAGAATTATGAAGAAGAATAATGCAAGAGTAAGAAAAGGATCTGACCACGTGTTCTGCTATGGGGGAATCTGAAGAGATTCTGAATTTATACAAAATTACAATCAAAGAGTAAAAAAGGAACTTCTGCATGGAACACAGATAACAATATCACTTTACTTCATCCAACATTGTTGCTATTAATGTGATTGAAATAAGTAATGCTAAGCAGCTTCAAATTTGCATTAGAATACCAGCATTCATTCGATGTTTAATGTTATTCCAAATTTCATTATTACAGTTTGCCATCACTGGAACTTGCAAGAATCTTCTTTCAAAGTTTATTTGTCTGTAAATTCAAACGGTGCTTATGGGAACAAGATTATCATGTCTGAGAGGAACTGAACTGAAAAAGTACCTTGTTTATATTGCTTGCAAATATAGCTAAACAGTGGACTGAGCTGTGTAAATAGGAATTAAGTACAGCTGGAAAAGAAAAGGTATTGCACACTTTATAACGTTAAGATACAGGGCTGCCTTTACAATCTGGCTTCTCTCTGCTGCTCTGGTGGTGCACAGTGACTATAGATTTCATTGAGCAATTAAGGGAAAATAATGAGATGCTGTTTTGCCTGTTCAGGTCACAGGAGCCAAGCAGTACCAGGTAATCACAGCAGCAGCACCTCTCAGAATCTCATAGATGACACCCACACAAAATAGTTTTATCTTCTTCATTATGTACTGAAGATCCCTAGGATATGTAATTTGGAAAATGCAAACCAGAGTTCTGTTGTTTGGTAAGAAAAAGCCAAGCTGGATTCTTTGCAAGTTAAGGAGGGGCTGAATCTATTTTGCTGTCTCTCAAACACAGACACCATATTTGCTGGGGGGGACAGAGGGAATGGTGCATTAGAACATCTCCTTTATGTTGTTGAAAAGATATTTCAACACTTTCTTTTAAAGTTCTTTGCAGAATTTACTTTTATTCCAGCCAGGTACTGAATGCTTTGGAAAATCTGGCTAATTCAGGGAAACACTCAGGAGTGTGGGTTCTATTATAAATCCTTACCATAATAACGATCAGACTGACAGTCTCTTCTATCCGGTCTCTCTGCTTGAAACCACAAAGGGTTCTTGAGCTGCTTCTTCTCAAGATTAAATTTGTTTTCTGTCATGCAATTACATTTTTTAAATTCTGTTCAATAAAATATTTCTGACTCCATTACAATAAATTTAACCCAGTGTCACACCAACACATGATTCATGTTAATGCTCGCCGCTGCTGCCTGTTGAGCAGCTTGCAGCTGCAAATGGGGAATTGGCTTTTTTTTTCCTCTCCATTCAATTTTTCTCATCCATCCCTGCATTGTGAAAATAAAACTGTCATAAAGAAATAGGAAATAAAGATATTGCAGGTAATCTGCTAAGCCTTGTCTCATTCGTGTTATCAGGCAAGGGGTTTGCTCTTTAGCCACCATTGATATGTTTGGCATCTGTCACAGCAGCACCGTGGCCTTTTCCCCTCTCTGTTAAAATCACAGTCACAAGCAGGCACTGCTGCCACTCTGGCTGTTATCTTGAAGACCCATTGACTTTTAGAAGATCTCTTAGGCTGCTCTTTTTTGCTTACAAGCTGTTCCTAGCAGAAACATCCTTCTAACGACTAGGAGAAGATGAAGAACTATGGGAAATACCCCAAATATACACAACAACCCACCTGACGGAATCTGCTGGTAGGAGTAGAAACCAAGAATAACATAACTGCTCTGTGACAAGTGACAAGGATCACACTCACTCCCCTCCATCGTTTTCTTCATCTGACATTTTTCTCTGGAGAAGCCAGATGCTCGATTAGAAAAATAAGTTCTTTTATTAATAATCAAGAAAATGTGTCCCTCCTGGTTTGAACTGATATTCATTCTTCCTTCATCTGCTCTGGCCCTTCACACTCTCCGTTAATATGCTGAAGTTCACTAGTTTCTAATTTTTTTAAAATTTAAAATTAAATTGGTTTATCAGAGCCAATGTACCCCACTTATGGAGCTAGCTGGGGAAAAAAAATGTGTATTGGGCCATTTATGAACCCAAGCAATTATGTGAGCAAAACACAAGGGGAAGTGAACCCTATGTGAGCAAAACACACAGGGCAGTAATTTAGCATCAAGGGTCTGTAGAAGTGCAAAGAAAAGTGTTTTTGCTCCGTGGTTGTTGGGGGATATTAGATTACCCCATGCACCTGAGAAAACATCCACTACAGATTGCAGTGTCCATGAGAGGCAAAGTTGGCCTTGGATTTCATGATCTTCCCATCCACTATTCTGTGTTTGTTTTCTGACCATAGGAAATCTTTCACGGGAAGGTCTTACACTGCAATGGGTCTGTGCAAAAGTTATCAGCCCCCCCCGAAGCAGATTGGCATTTTTTACTCATATCTTTCCACATGGAGTGAGTCGCTTTCAGATTATTCCTGAAATTTCTGCCTTTTTAGATTTTCCTTCAAAATGAAACTTTAAAATTTAGATTACTGTTTAAAAATAAACTTTATATCATTTTCTGACTACATAGTTGCTATAAAGGAAGTCAATTAAAAAAACCCCTAATACCTGCTCTGAATCATACAACTTCACATCAGTATTTTTTTCCTTAATCTGACTGTTCAGATATTCTGTTTCTTTAGCACAATAAATAGAAAGGTACATCTTTAATTTCTTTAATGAGATAAACCATAGCAGGGAAAAGGAATAAAAGGAATAAAGCAGCAGATCTGAATTAAAAATGAAAAAAGATCCCTTTTCTCTTAAACCAAACTGTACTGGAAGCACAATTTTTCTTTCTACCCTTGTTAAACTAAGATATATCTGGCAAAATATGAATGTTTCATAAAATAATTTAGGCCTTTGATAGTAAATGAAAAACCAAAAGGTGTTCAAGTTTTAAGGAGGGAGTTAGAAACAATTTTACCTTTTTACTTCTGCATAAGAATCCACCAAGCACTGCTTTAAATGTTTTCAGCTACTCTTTCTGTGTCAAAGCTCACAAAACACAGAAGGGCAGCATGCCCTGGTACTGCACATAATTACTAACACCATCATTTAGAAAAAAAATTATCTTGCTGTAGGTCTCCAGCCAACAACCACCTATTCATCATGGATGAGACCTCTATGAAGAACAGACCTCATATCTGCCTCCTAATGGTGATTCTGTATAAACAACTTCCAGCTGTGGATTGAGGAAAGCCAATGAGCCCAACAGTCACTTGTGACTGATGCCATGTTAATAAAAACCATTAGCAGAACACAGCTATGGAGGGTAACACCACAGGTTCCTGCTGCTGGAGATGAATATGATGTCAAGAGGAAGCACAATTGCTTGTCTAGGGTATAACTTGTCTCTCACCAATCTTGATTTTTTTATTCAGATGTACCAGGTGTATGAGTTGTCTTTTCAATGCTTTCAGTGAATACCCAAGCACACATGTCAGCATGGGAAGCAATCTCCTACAGAGATGTGGATGATACTCTGTCTTCATTCACTCCCAGTCATTCCACTGAGGTTTGAGAGGTCTAGATAAAAGAAGAATATATGTTATTCTTCCATTCAGAGGTTGTGGTGTTGGGGTTTTTTCCCCAATCACTATTACTACTGTAGTTGTCAGTCATATTTATTGGTATAAAGAGATAGAATGCAGGAACACAATAAAACACCTCTAGACCCCAGCCAAAGCACAGATTTCCACAAAACTTCACGCAAGAGCTTAGTAACAAAGCTGAAATCTCTGTAAGCATTTTCTCATTAACACATGTAAAATTGAGAGGATTTAGCATTTCCTTTTTGTGACCTGAAAAATGCTGCAAATCTCTATCAGACCAGTGGTCAGACAGGTCAGAAGAGAAAGCAGAGCTACAAAAAAATTCCTACAAAGACATGAACATTTGACTGTCTTCAAATAAAGAATGAAAATGCTTTAGTTATTCAAAACTGGCTTTCCATAGACACTTTTCTCAGTTATATTAATCATAACTGAACTCTATCAAAAACTTTTCACTTGACAGAATAAGAAGTCTATTTTCTGAGCATGGCATTCAAACTGCAGATATGGCAAATAATCCCAGTGTGCTTTCTTTTTCCCCCTCACAGAACTAGCAGGAGTTTTGCCCTGGACTTCAATGGAAGGAAGATGAGACTTCATGTCTTTAGAGAGGGAAGACTATCAAAGTGGACACCACACAATACACAGATGTACCAGAAAGTAATTATGTATTGTAAAGAGCGAAATATAGGCCAACTGTTCTTCTGGTGTAATTTTCCATTCCGTTTCATATCTCAGCATCTCCCACCCTCTGTTCCTGCATAATGAGTTGGTGAAGCTCAAGTTGCCTCCATCACTTTGTGATCTGCCATTCCTCCTAAGATGTATTATGTATACAAATTATTATACTTAAGAAAACTTTTGTTCTGAAAAGTCTCATCAAAAGAAAGTACTTTTCAAATGAAATAGTTAGCAATGCTATTTGATGTACAAGAAAACACAACTCTGCTTTGGTGTAACCATTGCCATTTCTTTAATGCCTAAGGCCTTCTATACACATGGGTTTGGAAAAATTTGGCTTTTAGAACTTGTGAAGTTTTTAAACTTCATTTTTGAAGGCTTTTCATCAAGTTTTTTTACAAGCAAAATAATTGATGGATCTGCTACTTTCTCAACTATCAGAAACTTTGCAGACTGAATGGGGATGAAAACAGTCACGTAGGAGTGGAAGAATTTATGTGGGAATTTCATGGACAAACCACTTCCACCTGAGCAGGCGAGTTTTTCGGATGGGGGTCTTTCATTTTTTACTCAATAGCACAAATCCCCTAAAGATCTATTGCATCCCTAAGAGATTAGAATTTTACTCTGCATCATGGGTCTGAATTTGAATCACATCTCTTCATCCAACCCCAGCCCAGGTGATCATGTACACCAGTGGACTGCATATTGGCGACAGAAGTGTTGTGCTCCTGTTTAACTGGCCCGATGGGCCAAATATCAGGCCAGACTAGGGCTAATGTTGTCTCTGTTTTACCTTATTTTTGTCAGAGTCAGGCTGATTTGCAGTTACTAAACTTCCCTAGGAACCTGAAAAGGTTTTGGATAATCAAACAACCAACTTGTAAGTAGTTAGTCAGCTACCATTTTCTCTAAATCACCTTGAAGTGTTCTGTAATTCACTCAGAGTGACTTGTGGAGATACAAAAATGGAATGGTATTTCTTATTGGGTTTCAAGTATACAAAATCTACAGATTTAAGGCGTTTGAGCAAGGGTATACCAGACAGTTTAATAGTTAATTATGTTTAATGACTTCATGTGTTCAGCAGTTTCCAAAGGGCTCATCCTTCTGGCCAAATCAAATCAAGAACATTTAAAACTTCTCATGAAGTTCTCAGCACTCCAAGAACTGCTTCTTCACTTAAGCTGATAAAACTGTCACCGTGAGGGTATTTTATGCAGCTCCATTTTCAGAGGGGAAGTCAAACATTCAATCCCAAATGCCCTTGGAGCAAAGAACTTACACGCCCTGTTGCTTTGTGATGACTGTGTTGTCAAAATAAATGACTACAGCATTGTGAATGTATTTCAAACATGGAATAAATTCATTGTGCGTTGCTGATCTCACAGCAATGTGAAGTTCTCGTGGGAAATATATGGAAGAAGTGTGAGAGAGCACATGTAGCTGTTTCCTAGTTAGTCAGGACATCACTTTAAGAGATCAGTTAAATTTCATTCCAATACATTCCATTTCTTTCAAGTGCAGTTATATTTGTTCTCACATGCAGTGTGTGTATAACCAAAAGAAGAATAATGAAACTGAACATGCCTTGTAGGTTCTGCTGGTGGATCAGCAGATGTGTTCAGGGACACACTGGCTGGCACCAAGTTGCCACACAGCAGTAGAGGTTTGCCCCTGCACTAACACAGTGTTTGCACAGAGAGGAGAACAACAGAAAACCAACAATCAAATGTTTGTTAGCACTTCCAATACATTCTCAGAATTAAACTTCAGATAAATACCATTATCAGTAGTAGCTAAGCACACTCACTGCTGCATTCCTATGCACCGTGAAGACACGATGTCCCTTTGCCAGAACTGTAAACCCATGCTGCTGTGTTCAGTGTCATCCACAAGTCATTCCAAACCAGCTACATGCTTGCTTATTGACCTTGCACTTTCACTTCGATTTTGCTGTCATTGTCAAAGCAGCCGATTTTCCTGTCTCTTAAGTGCCTTCTTGCTTGTCTGTTTGACTGTTCAGAATGGCTTCAATTCATCCATCCTTCACCTCCACAGGTAAATTTTGCCTTTCTCCCATGATACCTAGATTTTCTTGAGTGTAAAACTGCAGCTTGTTGTTACTGTTGAATTTCTGATCGCTGCTTCTGCCTCAGATTAGCCACAATAATAGATTTCAATTCCAAGCTGGTAGCTGAGCTGTCAGGCAAGGCAAATGGAGTATCATGTAACTGTTATTCCTTCCAGTCCTGCAGTGGATATGGAAGGTTTTGAACCTCTTCCCCATTAGTTATTCTTGAAATAAATTATTAATATTTACCATCAGTCCTAGGCTATTGCAAAATTTATTTGGGGGGTTTTTTGTTCATGTATCAATAGATAACCCAAGACTTTTCATTACTGAACTTTCATTCTCTTAAAAGATGTCTCATACCTTTAGTTCCTTCCAGTTAAATTATTCTAATATCCTGTCTTTCAGTTCAAACTGGTAACTGTTGACCTCCAACTTGTGTAAAATCATACCAAATAACAAAACCACAGTCTTCCAAGAGGAATCACATAATTAACATTATATCCAAGTTAGTTTTTCTCTTGACCAACATGGCCCTTTAAGAAAAGACTTCTTGAAGTCATTAAGCATTTATGATACCATTTTATATTTGTCATTTCTTCTGGATTATAAATTCTGTATTCACTCTGCAGGATGTATTTTCAAAATTTAACATGAACATGGTGTCAATAGGATTTCTTAATCCTATTCCTTAATCCCTAGTCAAGAGTGGGAGATCTGGGACGATGGACACCTGAGGAAGATCTGGTAAACAGGCCTTCACTTCAGAAGTACTGAGCTTCTACATCACATGCACAGCCTTGCAACTATTAAAAAATGAAATCACAGAATCATCGAGGTTGGAAGAGACCTTAAAGCTCATCCAGTCCAACCCCTCCCTCCATTCCCACTCACCCACAGCACCCAGTGCTACATCCAGGTGCCTCTTGAACACCTCCAGGGACGGTGACTCCACCACCTCCCTGGGCAATCTATTCCAATGCCTACTGGTATTTGCTATTATACAGAATATGCACCTCTGAAACTTGTTCACATTTGTCACAAAGATTTCATAGAGTTTTTCTGGCAAGTGCACTTACCCAAACATATGCCAGGCAAAAATCAAGTGCAATTATAAACAAACTGTTCTTTCTGCAACAAAGAAAGCAGAAGCAACAGATAGAAGGGAAGGATCCAACTTTCAAAGTGAAGCAGCATAGGTTCCACTGAGCTCATCAGAAAACCTTTTCTTAGCTGAGAACTCAGCCCAGAGTTTCATTATGTCTGTCCATGGGCTTTCATATTTCTGAGAAAGGTGAAAAAAAATCTGCCTGAGACACAGCAGGACACAAACTTGTCAATACTACAACCCCTTAAGCAAGAGACTGCAACCAGTTGGAACTACTATTACATGCATGACTGGCTGCTAGAAGAGACAGCTGTCCTTGGGTGCATAAGCAAGAATAAAGTAGGCAATCCTAACGTATCCAATCTTAACCTCCACTCGTGGGGCCACATCACTGCTGGCAGAAGCAACAGCAACTTTGTTGAAGTAATTTCTAAAACTTGAATAACTAAAAAAAGTCCTGAACATTACCCAAGCAGTGTAATTTTAGAGTTAAACCTAGATATTTTATAGAATATACATGCAGAGTGTGAGAAAGAAGCCAGTTAAAGAATGAATTAAAGAAAACTAAAAGAAGAAATTGCAGAAAAAACAACGTCAATTTAAAAACTCCTGAAGAAAAGGTCTGAAACTCCACAGTTTGAAAGGAGAGGAAAAAGACTTTAACATCTATTTAACATCCTGCAGGTGTGTTTAGCAGCTGTAGATACCTGAACTTGAAATAGACACAACTTCATTTCTCTTTGAAGGTATTTAAACTGAACACCCACACTCACGTGTAGAGGGAGCAGGAGGTGACTGACATCTCCCAAATGAGCTTCCTCAAATGCAGAACAATTCAGCCAACCCCAGTCTCCAGTTTCTGTCCTTGGAAGAGTTCCTGCAATATGTGGGAAGAACGAGGAAATCAGAATTTCCCAAGGCCACGACTTGCTGTAGTTATGTCTGCTTCAGATCTTGCAAATGCACCTCGGATCTTCCCTTGCCTTTTCAGACACTATCCAAACAATCTTTTCTCTAAAGCCATCAGTTATTAAAAGGTCAAGAAAATGTAGCAGTCCTGGAGGGAAAGATCAATTAGGAATGCGTGCTGGTTAGGTGATTAATTTTTAAAAGCTGTTCATGCTAAAATAATATCTTTGAGATAATGTATGCTACAGCACCCACCAAACTGTTTTAATTCTGTAGTGGTTCTGTGAACTTTTCAAAAGGTTCTTGAAGAAAAAAAGAGCTAAACCCTTCGAATTGAAGTAAATTAAAAATCTAATGAGGAAATTAAAATGTAAGAAAACCAGTTTATTTTACCAGGCCTCATCAACATTTTCTATGCTAATACCAGGACATTGCTCTCTGGAATGCTCCAGCTTTAATTTCTTCTCACATACCCACAGTATATTATCAACTAAGGCCTCAGCTTATCAAGATGGTTAAGCATGTGCCTAATTGGATTGATCTGTCAACTTAATAGATGTTCAAATTTTTGAGGAACTGGGAATCTAGGTTATTAGCCAAAAAACAAAAGGGCTCACAACTAATCCAAAACAAAGAAAGAAATAAAAAAGCCCCACTCAAAACCCAAACACAGTTGGGGTCTTTATTTCCCTTCTTGGGTAAAGCTGTATTCGTGGGCTGGATTTCAACCTCGTGGAGAAAAGAATCCCCAGGAGTAGCAAGGCTTTGTATCTAACCCCAATTCTTCTCAACAGCTATAAACACTGTGTAGGAAAAATTACCAGGAAAGTATAAAACCAGGGCAGCAAAGAATTTCATACCCTTACTAATACAAGCCTAATTTCTCCTCCAGTTGCTGCATCACTCCATAATATTTTCTTGTTTATTTCTAAAATCCTTTTGTGCTTTCCCAGCTGAGAATATAGATGGAGGAAATCAATGCAAAAGCAGAGTTTCTGCTGGTATTTAATGGGGTAAACAACCTATTCTAAACTCTTCTTAACAGACAGCGCCTCTGAGATGCACTTGGCAGATGCTTCTCAATCCAGATAAAATGTATCCCATTATCTTCTTTTCATGTGGTAGTCACTTGGCTCCTCAAAAATTCATATCATTTCTCATTTGGAAATTTCTTATTCTGTAGGGAAATGGCTTTCCTCAAAGAAGCAGGTACAGAAGAGGAACTCTAACAAAGGGCTTAGAGAATTGGCTCAAAGGAAATTAATACCTTCAAGATCCGAGTGAAGAGAGTTTGTCAGCTCCTCTGAATCAAAACCTGAGAACCTTATGCAAAGATTTATTAAAGTTCCACATTATGTTTTATGATTCTACTCCTTTCTTTGATAGGACAAAAATGTTGCTATCATGTCAGGGAGCCTAGGACACCTGAGTCAGCTCTGTGAATTAAAAATGTTCTGGGTGAATTGAAAAATTTTTTAAAGAGGAAGAAAACACGTTGCAAATTGAGCTTAAATGGCAGCTGGGATCAACCAGAATCTTAGCTGAAAGCACAGGAGAAGCTTGTTTCTAGTGGCACATCCACTAACACAATAGCAAGCAGATTGCCAAAGAAGTCATTCTGTCTCCCAGTATTCTTTCTTGTAGGGTATTTTCTACTCATCTTTACTTAAGAAGCCCTAATATATTGGTGATAGAATCAGATCATGTGAATTAGATAAATCTCAGTCTTGAGAACTTGCAATAATCAGCTGTTTGCTTCAGTTGCAATTTCTAAGATTCTAAATCAACTGATGCCAGAAAGTACATGAGCAACCCATTGCTTTCAGAGGAACCTTATGCCCAAGGTTAAGTACATGTTTATGTGACTTTTTGAGAATGAGGATGTTTTCCAGAACTGTTTGCTTCAGTACTTAAAATTAGGCACCTGCATTAAGCAACTTACTGGATACAACTCTGGCAAATGTGCAAATGCAGTCCTAGCACATGCAAAATGGATTATAGATGCCTATCTTAGATATTTCATACTGAAAGTTTGTCCTTGGGGAACTAAGACAAGCATACAGTCATATTAATAGCTTTCTATCATCTTTTAGAGATGAAAACCTGAAGAACATTCCCAGGCAGAAAGGACCTGAAGCATTCAAGAAACACTTTAAAACCAAGATTAGGAATGACAGGTTATTCTCACAATCATCTGTCAGCTCTCTAGGGGATATTCTGTCTTTTGCTTTTCATATCCACAAAAGAATTGCAAATGGAAGATCCTTGGGCTGCCTAAATCAGAAGTCCTGCCAGTTCACAAACCTCTTCTAAAAACAATAAAGGGGATTTGTTCAATTTAACTGGAGAATTAAAATTAGGACATTGTTCATTATAACTCATATCTAATGCTCTCATAGGTATCCAAAGCTTTGGTTAGCCTGGGATGTTACACATATCAGAAGTTTAACTCAAACTAGAACTCTTTGTACATCACTGATTCCCAAACTATTAAACTACATCCGCCACAATTTATTCAGTCTTTTAACCTCTGTGGCAAAACAGGTGCACGTCTCTTGTAGAAGTTCATCAAGCTGTGCAAATTAAGAAGATTTTCATATTTTAATATTAAACCACTCACTTTGGAAAATGGAACACCTGTTATTTTGTGTGTGCAAAACTTCAGAAACAATTACCCTTCAGGAGTGGACACTGCTTCTGATGGAGGCTGTCAGGACTGCCTGCATAGCCCTCTTGCTGTAATAGATGTGATATTCATACCCTAATTTCCATAAAAATAGATTTTACAGAGTAACTGTTCTGGGATTTATTAGATTTTCCTGCAAAGCATTATAATTATCTCATACATCAACCATTACTAGTGCTTATTATAAATGCCAGTTGCAATCATTTCCTGATTTTGTTGATGTCCTAAGAACAGTGGAGTTATACTTCAGTTTACCCAGAAAAACTGGCTCACATGATCCCATACAGTGCACTTACTTCATTGTATTTAAATTAATGACAAACTTCAGACTTTTCATCATTTTAAGTTTCACAAAAAGTATTCCATATATTAAATGCATTAAAGGAAAACTCGGGTTTTTTACTGCTCACTGTTGTTATTTCAGAACAGTTTGTGTAGAACAATGTTGAGTCTGAAAAAAATATAAAGCAGAAATATATGAATTTTCCCACTAATATTTAGACTGAGAAGAAAATTCATACACTAATTTTCCTAAGCAAGAGTTTGGATTAAATGTCCTCTTTTGGTCCCTTCCAATCTGAGTTATCCCATGACAGTTTAATGTTCAATCTCTGCAGGACTATACAAAAATTCAGCTCTATGTCCCTCATGCAGTAAATATCCCTGTGGTTTTAAAAAAAGTAGATGCAGTTGTACAGCCCAGTAGTTTGACAACCAGTTGAATATTTAAAAGTCATAAACAGGAAGAAGCAGCTTGTCTCTGCATAAAAAAATTAAGTATTGCTTTCTAGAGCAGTTCCATAAAATATCCTGACATTTCCAAATATTCTTCTGTTTGGATGAGAATTGAAAGTCCAACAGGCTTGGATCACTGGGTTTGGAAATGGAGCAATCAGAAATTCTTTATGTTCTCAAATGTCACATTGAATCTCCGATGGAGACTGCCTTTCACCTTGTATCACATTAATGATTTATATAAAGACTTCCTATATACACACTAGGAACTACTTACATGTTCATTGTCTGACTGGTGCTGCTGTTACGTGGCTGTGGAGAGCAGTTCTAGTAGGGGTTTAAGATTAATACATGCCCTTAATCTGTGATATTGTGTGAATATGTTTTTGCACCACACACAGTTTCTTTCAAAGTATGGAACAGAAAGAAATAATTTAATTCTCATGGAGATGCTGCACTGCAGTGTGAGAGGACTGGAGCATGCCAGCTGAGGTCAGCTTTGCCTTTGGAACAGCCTTCCCTTTTACCTGCTGCAGCTCCAACTTGCAACACATGCAGGTACATTTTGATATCAAATGAGACAGCTCCTTTTGAAGTATTTGTGTCGGTGGGTGCTTCCCTTTCAGAAACTGGAGTCAATTTTTTAACTTACATACTGCATTTTTGCTTTTTGTGCCATGGTTTTGAGCCCAGAATGATTTCACTGTATTTTTAAGAGTTTTTCTTATCATTAAGATGGAAATTATACTTTTGACTGCTTTGATATACGATGCTCTCTTGTACACTTAGCTCAATCCTGTGTGTTTGCAAGGGTCTCCTTACTTCTTGTCCAGCTTGTCCCACAGAATGATGGGTTTTCCTGCAATGGCTTCCCTTGTATGCTTTGATCTTAGTTTTCTTTCTGCCTTGGTAGATTCTTTCTGTGAAAGGAAAGCTTTTTAACAGTATTCTCTCCTGGCCCATGATCAATTTCTAGTTAAATAGTCTCTTATAACTGGAGCTACTGGTCAGGCTTTGCAAGCATGAACACTGCTTCAAGATTGAAATTTTAGGCTTGTCATTTATCTGTGCCACTAAATATAATGTTGTTTACAGAACAGCTACTAGCTCCCAAAATGAGCTGAGTGAAGCTTAGCCCCACATATTTAAATATTTTTATTATGCATTTTCATTTCCACCAAGACAGAGCCATTTGCAAATATTCTCTCTCTGGGATGCAAAAGTGCTTGGAGGTGGTAGAAAAAAAAGACCAACACATTCAAGTATCTGGATCAAAACATGAAGATATTAAACAGCATCTTGTGTAGCTCACCCTTAACAACACTGCTGCAAGTATTTGGCCTCTTGCTGAGGTTTTGCACGGAAAATCCCTGCTGCCTCAGTTGCAGGTGGCTGTTAGAGCAGGTAGATAAGGACATAAGGAAAAAGCTCTTGGCTGTGACAGTGACTGAGCACTGGAATAGGTGGCCCAAAGAAAGCCCTGAGCTCCCTGATAGAGCAATGAGGTCTGCCTGACTTGAAGCAGCAGATTGAATTGCAAGACCTCCAGAAGTCCCTTGAAGCTTTTTTTCATATATTTCTCTCTTTGAAATGCCATTGGCTTCTGTGTTAATAAGTAATTCAAAGAAATCTCAAATTTAGTCAAATAAATCATTGTAGGTATTTATCTCACTAGTTCTGGGTGACACCCAGTCTGGGGGTGACCCAGTGTCCCTCAGTTACACTTTCTTAGGTTCCCTCCTGCAGATACTCACAACCTGGTAATTCCTGTTAGTTTTGTATCATGAGATAAATAAGTTTTTCCAGAAATATTCAGGAGGACACAATGACAGTAATCTCTGATAGAAACACTGTCAAATGCTGAGATTCACAACATTAGCACTTCCATAAGTATGGAGCAGAAGCAAAGAAATGTGGAGAGGAGGAGAGGCCATAACCTTGTTGAAGCACAAAGTAAGCAATTTATAAATACTAAATTTCTATGAGGAAAGAATGGAAAGTTTTAGAAAGTCTCCGAGGTAATTAGCCAGACAGTTTTTGGCACTTGACTGATTGCTTTTTGAAAAACATTAAAGCCCCCAGAGCTGCAACAAAGTTAAAAGCTTAGGTCTAGACATGAGGTTATCATTCTTCATTATCACCTTATGTGAAGAAATAAAAAAGCAATGCACTTGTGATTGAAACCAAAGCACTTATTGATACAGCTCTCCACTGCAAACCTCCCTTTCCCCTCTATCTGCTGTGTAACAAATTATGCTCTTACAGGTGTTTTATAACAGGTCCCGCACTCCAGTCTGAAGGCAAGTAAATCGAGCAAATACAAAATGGGAGCTCAATACACACACTTGTTTGCTGAAACAGAGATGATATATGATTATAAATTGTATGCTTCCTCAGGGTCCCAAATAGTCCTGGATTATGAGAGGGCTAGATGCGAACCTGACATATAATTATTTCTGCTAATGAGTGCTGTGATCTCCCTGTGTCTCACAAAAGGAACAAATTCTGCACTGAAACCTTCCAAGGCTACCAAACCCTTGGAGAAAGTATTAGCAATGATTCATCAGACAACCTGCAAGTTAGTGCACGTGCACTCATGGTGCTCGTGGATGTTAGTTCCTTCTGCCGTATGAAAAGCTCCTCTTGGGTTTCAGATAGACAAGAAATATCACCTCTCAGGTGTTTTTAAGGAATATATTTCACAAATCTTGCAGGACTGCAAAATGAGTCCAAATACTCCTGTACTAACGACCACTTGGTCAATAACACAAAACTGTATCATATTTGAATTTGAATCACAAATTCACCTTGATTTTAATCTGTGCAAGCTTCTGGATCTCCCCTTCACTTGAGATTTTTTTCCCCCTTTTCTTCTAGCCCTTTTAGCACACTTCAGTAGGTGACTGTTAAAGGCTTTACTAATTTAAATAGTTATATTCACAGTTACTTTCATTTGCCCCTATACAGAGACCAAGAGATAGTAATTTATTCTATGCAACGTAACCGATTCAGAAATGTCTTTGTACACAGGGAGTTTCAAAAAACAAAAATAAACAAAAACTCAGAGCCTCCCCTCCCTCTTATTTCAGTACCAATTAACCTGTGCTTGGCTAAGTGTTCTGTAAAGAACTATGTGTTTCTGTAGTGTTTACAGAAGAAATGAATGACAACAGATGAGTTTTCTTTGTTATCAGTGGCAGAAGTCTTTGCATTTGCTAACTCATTGCTGGTAATAAACTCTCTCCTTTCTATAAGAAAAGCTTATCCTCTATGCTGAGGAGATTGCTAGAAGTATCAAAAATTAAGTCATAATTAAAGCATATCTTGCAGATAGTATTCCTTTCTTGACTAAACCTATTTGTTCATCTCGGGTGAAGATGTCTGCCCTTTGCTATGAAAACTGTAGAAAATACACGTGTTAGATCATGACATTTTAGGTAATTGCAGATTATTTGAAACCTGCCATTTTCACGAAGGCTTCAAAGAAAACATTTCTTTATCAGCTGCAACTCACGACTGAGAACAGAAGCTGAAGCACTCTTCCTGAGGAGTTTTAATCCATCCCTAGGTTATTCATTTCAAGTTACACACACACCGATCAATGCTGCTCTCCTGCTGGTTTCCTGTTTGGTGTTGGGTCACGCAGAGAGCCAGGGAAGTGGGGCTTCTTTCCAAAAGAGAGTAGCACTTTCTGTTCACAAAATGTTTTCCAATGAACTGTAAAGTTCTTAGAATTATTATACCAAAATTATTTAATGGTTTTAGCTGGGATAAGCTTTACCCTTGGTGAGTAGTGCACAAACAAACCACTAGACTTGTGTCTAGTCAAAGCAGGCATTCAGCAGCAGTTTCCTCCTTCACTCGAGTACATAACACTGACTGGCATTAAATACATTTTGAAATGTATGTTTAGGAATATTGCAACGCAACCTACATTTCTGAGTATCTTGTATAACTCAAAAAGATCAGCTCTGTGAATTAATAAGAGGTTTGGGTAGATATGAGGTTCTTGCTATGCTAATCCTAACAGCTGCTTGTTGCACTGCATATAAGTGAGGTACTTGAGGAGTCAGTGTCTCCACTGTAAAGTGCACAGATCCCCCCGGCAGTATTGAGGGACTCATATTCAATATTCATTCATCAGAAATACAGCAGGAAAGCTGATCCTGCCTTGGACAAAGAGGACAAACTCACCGACTTCTTGCACTTTCTTTGAACCCTACATTTTATCATCAAAATTAGGTTTTGGTTAGATTCAGCTAAAGGTTATTCTTCTCCAGGCTTTCTGATTTATGCACAAAGTTTAATTTAAAAATACTCAATATTTAATTAAAAAAAAACAACAACCCCAAACTGTTCATAATTATATCTGCCTTTTTAGTTATTTTTCCTTGCTCTGGGAAATATATTGTGGTGGATTTGCACATGATTTGACTACTTGAATAAATAAATAAATAAAGCCATATTTTATCCATACAGAGATTCCATTAGTTCTCAAGGATGTTGTCAGTTGTTTCATCAGTGGATGCACACCCTCCAAAAAAGTTAAATCAACAACAAACCAGCAACCACAATAACAAAAAAAACCTCCAAGCCCACACACATCCAATCATGATAAATCTTGCTATGTGTTGTTATTAGTTATGTATATGTTACAAGTTTTCCTTTTATAAGATTCCTGGAATACTCACAAGTGGAAAAGCAGGACTGCAGAGGGCTATTTTCTACACGTCTGCCTAAGTAAGCATGGCACAATTCATCTGAAAGGCAGATATACAGCATGCCTGATGGAGGGAGGAAGTAGTCAGTTTTTATTACAACAAAAGGCAAAAAAACACCAAGGACTAGAGGAGAGAAAAATCAGTAATTGTACTTTCTGTGAAAAATTCGAATGACTGTTCCACTTTCAAATGTACTCACTACACCTATCAAAAGAAAATTAAGAATAAAAGTTACCCAAATATCTTGGGACTAGTAGTATTTAATTTCACAGTGAAGCCAGACTGATACTAATCCATATAAATCACAGCACAGCTTAGCAGAGAAGCTATTTCCAGGGATTGCCAAGATATATCTCTCTCAAACTTTGGAAAACAGTATTTCACTCCTCACATAAAAGTGACTGGAGAATCTGACTGAAAGTCCACCCATTCTTTTCGTTGACTAAACGCCATTAATACCTGGTACCATTTACTCTGGTGAAAGCCAGACTTTATACACTTTAGACAGGAGGCCAGTGTGTCCATGGTTCTTCATATTTCACTTTATCACCTATTTTGTGCAAGTGGTAATAGCTGTACTCAGAGTGCATTACATTTGTTCCTTGATAATATACACTATGAACAATTTCATCTGTTCCCTGGATTTTCTTTACAACAGCCTTCATAATATACTGGGCTTGCAGTTTCCATAATATCACCTTTTTATGTGGGTTTTTTTTTGTCTACCTTTCTCTCAAATGGCTAGCAATATATTTAGCTCATCTCATAAATAACAATTCTACCTTAATGTTAGCCTGCTTGTCAAATCATAGAAGAAAAATAGCTGGAGAGTGGTAACCCTATAGTCATTTTGCAGTTTTGTAATACATCTTTCCCTTTTAAAAGAAACCTTCAACTTCCATCTCTCTCAACGTTACTCGCACAGATTTCTCCACAAGTTGCACACTTATGGTGAGAGAGAACAGAGCTGCAGAAACCAGAAGTGGTTTTTCCAGTCACTGCTCAGGCTGCGTCTCATAGCAGCTGGAGCAGTTCAGCATCCTCCCTGGCTCCCAGCCTTGGGCAGGACTGCAAAAGTACATTAAAATAAAAAAATGAAGGTTATTCTTACCTCTCCTCTACTGAGAGGAGACATGACCTACCAGCACACTAAAGCTGTTTCTGACCTACAGTTTGGCTTAAATCCAAACTCTGCTTATCACCAAGATTAGCTGATTGTTCTCCCTCGGGGTGATTATGCAAACCTTCTCCTCCCCCCCGCCCCTTTCCTTCATTATGCAATTTTATTTTTGAAGAGCTTTCCTACAGGTGACACCTGCTGTGCTAGAACCTGAGCAGATAATACATCTTTACAGTCTGGAGCAGTAATGTATGTAAGCAGTTGTTCAAACTGTCCTCGGGAAGGCTTCAGAGTGTTCACAGAAATTTGGATATGCAGAAGCACAGAATAGTTCTTCCAAGGTCACAGTGAGAAGCTTTAAAAGGCCCTCATCATCTCCCAGAGATGTTGATGCACAAGAGTTTAACTTGATGAGAATGGCACCTCATTATCTTTCAATGTGAAGAGTCCTTCAGCAGTAATGCCATGTTCCAACGTGGTATGGCAAATCAGAAAGCTGACTCCAAGGGGGCTTCAGAGAGACACCTCATTATAGACTGTGATAGTGACAGGTGATTCTTTTAAAATTACAATGGAATTTGTTGTAAAACATTTTCAAGACACAGATATTTACCCAGTGTTATTAAGGCAGATTCCAACAGCTCCAGGCCTCTGCAGTCTCACCAAGTTTACATTCAACGCTCCCAAAACGCACCTCCAGTGCAAGGCAATGTGGCTGCTAAGATTTTTCTTTCTTCTTTTTTCTTTTGTTTAATCATGTCATAAATGCCATGAGATCAAACTGTGAATGAGCTTTGTTGTTGTACTCAAATTTAAGCTAATCAGCTCTGAAAGAAACACAGAAGGTAAAGACCTAACACAGGAGGGAAAAAAGTTTAACTGAGATTTGCCAGGGGGGAAAAACCCCAAACCTGTAACTGGGTCTGATTTATCATTCAAAAAAGAATGAAAAAAAAAAAATCCCCAAGTCAAAAAATTTATTGACATTTGGTGAAAAAATAAGAACATTTTTGTAGAAGAAATATACTTTTTGTGAAAAGAAAAATACATGATTTCCAGTAAAAAACACCTTGCCTTGACTCAGGGGGTGATGCTCTCTATGAGGCACATAACAACCTACAATGTAAGGATGTTTACAAAATCTTTAACTACAGGATTCATTATCAATGTCCTTATATTCTTTTAGTTCCCTGCTCCTCCCAATAGATGGTTGGGGAAACATCCAAGATGGTTTTATGCACAGCTACTACTTTTTCAAGATGCAACATGTAAAGTAATACCCTGGTTGCCTTGTGTGTCCTGGCTATTGAAAACAATGGAAGTAATCCCAGCTTTGATCAACCAAAGTTTCTGTCCCAGAGGACTCCTAGTTCAGATCCACACAGTGCTCTGTACTATTTCCTTGCCTATTCAAAATGCCTGCCCAGGTTCGAAATTTAACCATAAGGCATTGACTTCTTTCTCATTTTCCTTCAGTTCACATAGTTTTATTATTATGTATTTCACATTATGCCAGGTCCTTCCTGGCATATTCAGCCAGAATATTTTTTCCACAAAAAAACCACAATACAACCAAGTAAGTGACTGACATGGATAAAACATCCAGATATTAGAAAATAACTGTTAGCTGTATGTTAAGCAACTTATTCCTAACATGCAAAATTTGAGCTGAAAGCGTGTTGAATTCTGACTTTAAGTAGTTGTCAGAAACATCTGAAACAATTAATGCAAACCTTAATTTATTTAACAGTACCATTACCTAAAGGAGCTGTTATTCCTAATTATTTTATGATTTTACCATTGTACTCTGCTTGTGCTTGATTCTGCTGGCACAAAATTCGAGGTGGGTTTATAATTGATTGAACTTTAAACGTCCACTAGCTTTAGGGAGCAAACATCTCCTGAATAAGAACAAATATTAATCAGAAATTTCTTCCAATAGGGACAGCTTAGGGTTCTGTATTATTTATTTTTAGTTAAAATTGGGTGTCTAAGAGGAAGTGTTTGAGAAACAAACTATTAGGAAGTCATTAAGTGAAGGATGAAGATGAAGGCAGCGGGGTGTAACGGTCCATCAAGAACAGTCCCCTGAACCTGGCTCAACATCTTTAAAGAGTCAGCATACAAAGGGAAATAGCAAGAAGCTGATTTAATGCCTATCAAAACCAAAGGAAATCCTGGAGAAAAAGATAACAAAATTCCTGTGGAAAGACTACTACAGTATAGCATAGAGATATTCAAGCCTGCTTTAAGCTACCCACACGGTGGTGGTGCAATCTGGAGTTTAGTGCAGGCAAAACTACTCTACTTTTGCAGGAGATTTTGCAGCCTGATATGAACACCCGTGCTTGGATATTGCCATCCTTATCTAGTTCTCACAGCAATGATGGTCTGTTGTACACTTCTGGGGGCAAAGGCCCCCCGTTTCACATTTGGATAGTGCCTAGGGTTCCCAGAGGAGGAACAATTGCTGGCAAATAATTCAAAATCGTGAAATTGTGTGAATTGCGGAGGAGGAGAGAAAATTTGGGGCAGAGAAGAAAATATCACCTATCTGCACTGCTATTCACTCCTTCTTGAATGTCTGGTGATTCTTTTGGTCACATACTTCTTCATCAGCAGGGAGGACAGTTGTTCCATAGCCTCTCAAATTTAAGAGTCAATTACTGCCACAACACAGCCATGCAAAAGGCCTTTATCATAGACCTGTCCAGATGCTAAATGAATCTTCCATCTCCACCCCACCCCTCCCCCAGCATCACAGCATCCTTTTAAGTCCCTTCTGGCCATCATAGATCACTGGTAAACCACAGTGACTTCCAAGGACCCTGTTAGCAGAGAAAGCGTTCAGGTACCTCTTGCTTGGACACCTCCAGTTTGTCAACACCATTAATTCGTTGTGGTTCTCCCCCAGTGAACACAATAGTCTGGTTATAATCACAGTAAGGCTATGGGAATGTGCATTATCGTTTTTCTCTCCTCATGAGGAATGCACTCCAAAATAGCTGTGGCATTTTCCCCTAATAGCCTCACATTTCACTTATATTTAATTTGTTACCTGCTGTCTCTCTCAGAATCTTTTCTGCATTGCTGCTCTCTGTCCTGCTCTACTGTATTTTATTTCTGCTTGTTATTCTTCTTTTCTGCCCCTTGAGAGAAATGCCTTGCATTTATCCACTTTCAACCACAAATCCCTGGAATTAATCCAATGTTCTGAACTCTCCAGATCTTTCTATACACCCTCCCTTTTTCTCCCCTTTGCCAGCAATATGCCTCATATTATCTTTTCCAGTCCAAAACTTGTTTCGTTTTTCTTTAGTTCAGTCTCTCAACCATTAATTTAACTGATCAGAAGGGGGGGATGGGTAGAAAATGAATGTGTGTCCAGTGGCAGGCATCTGACTGAAAACCAGAGAAACATCCTATTGATTTTGTTTTTTTTTCTGGAAATCTTTGCTCTCTGGTTACCAAGGGCAGTGACAAACCAGACAAAATGTAGGCACTGGTCAAGGATTTCTGATGGCACCAGAAACACAAAGATTTTCCTGACCATTCTCATTCTTTAGCAGCCTTATGAAGAGAAAAGAAAATTCAAAAAGTAAAAATAGGTTTAGATGGAAATTTATAAGTGTCTAAGTCTATCTTTCCTCTTACATAGTTTGAAAATCAGCTATGGCTCCCTCACTGCCCATCTCTAGATTATACAAAAACAGAATTTAGGAACCACTGTGAAAGAGCTACCCATGCTGATACACACAACAGGTGGGAGATGAAAGAAATGAACACATTCAGATACTCACTTTGTTATTCATCACTCTCAGTGACAATAATGTCACCAAGACCCTGCCCATAAAGTTATTAACTCTCAGTCTCACTCTCAAAGGTGGTAGAGTCAAACTACAAACAAGGAATATGGAGTCCATGATGATATTGGTAAAATTTATAAACACCATAGAAATAAATAACACATAACACTTTCATTTTTTTACTAGCATCTCACTGGGACGTTTCAATAGCAGTTCTAGTAGAAATTATCAGTCTTTGCAGTGCACAAATGTTTCGTTCTTCAGCAGTCAAAAGTTTCAGATTACTTAGCATATTCTTTAACTCATTGCCTGTGCTCTATTTTTTTTTTTAAGTGTCATTGTCTTTCTCTGAATAATATATTTTCTATTTTACAGATGCAAAAAATAAGACTGTGGACAAATTAACCTCTTATGGGAGAGTTGTCTTCTGTCTGTAAAAGTCTACTTAGTTTTAATTTGTTTCAAAATGAGGGGTTTTCCCCCACTCAGGTTTCATTTCTGAAGGAAACTTCAGGATTATTTTTTTTTAGTTTTCACTCTGAACTTTCATTCTCTTTATTCAGGTATCTTAACTACCTTTGGAAAGGGCTCTTAGATATAAAATCCTGCATCTGTCTCCATAAAGGGTGAGCTTTGCCATGGCATCCTGCATCCATCCACCCTAATACCCTGGTGACAGTGGGAGTTTTCATTAATGCAGTACAAAGCAAGTGAAAAATCCCACACTAGTGAAAGCATTTTCTATTCATACTGAAGAACTTTACAGCTCTACGCCTTCTGAGGACATGTGTATAGGAGCCAAACAATGATGGTACAGAGGAGGAAGGGCAGTCTTTGCCATGGGAATCTGGGTGAATCACTCAGTGTTTCTGTCAGCCAAAAATAAGCATCAATAAAGTGTTAGTTCCCTACTTTACAGAGTTTGTAAAATGCTTTGATATACTGATATGCACTTCTCTACAATTCCCAATAGCTAAGTAAATCTCTGCAAAGAATAAATTATTAGAACAGACACTTGCCTAGGTCTTTTTCTGCATGGAAACCACTGCCATTTGTAGAATCCTGCCATAAAGGGGATGCTCTTCAATCAAGGATCTGGAAACAAGCAAACATCCAATTACATGTGATTATTATTCCAATGCTGAGTGGAGCCCCTCAAAGAAATAAACAACTTTTGTTAAACAGTAAGACCACACAAACACTCAGCCTACATTTAGGTATGAACTTAAACAGGTGCTGTATCATTTCAGTAAAATATTTCTCCTGGAGACAGTAGGGCCAACTTAATGAGGAGGAGAATTAAAACACACACACACACAGACACACACCACAGTCTGAGGTTGCAGAGGTTTGTATGTCTTCCTCTGCTTGAATTGTTTTCTTCTAAAGATTTGCCTGCAAAAAAGAAAAAGTGAGGAAGAAGTCTCCACAGATTGATTAATAATGGTGTTAAGCTCATCTGGCAACATTTTATCCTCTGTAAAAGACAGGTGCCCTTTGCAGAGAAATATTCCCATCTTTTTTTTTTTTTCTTTACAAACTCTTCCATCTAGGGAAAGAGAGTACTTTGTCTTGATGGCAGTGATTGTCTGCTATGGAAAGACCTGGGAAGACAGAAAACTGAAGATGTCTGGCAGACAGCAAGAGGTAAAGAAAGAAGTTTTGCTGCTTTTAAAGGGCCTGAAAAAGTCTCCTTGCTATGATGGCAGCTGATGATATAAAGGCTGTTAAATAACCACCACCTCCTGGAAGAGAAATAAGTTCTGCAGAGCCTTGTAAAAGCATCACTCCTAGGACACACACGGTACCACTGCGAGGATGAGTATGGAAACAGGGTAAAGCTGGCAACTTTACTGAAGCCTGCAAACTCACGGGCCAGAGGGCTTCATCTCAGCTTCAGACAGTGCTTAAAAAAGTGACTTCTCAGCTGTAGGGCTCTGAGCTGCTTGTTTTATTTGTACAAATGGGCCCTCCATGTTGAAGCAAGTCTGCAGCAAAGCCACTCCTCCTCTAAGGCAAATTAAAAATGCCCCATACACGGGTCTGGAATGACTGCCTGGACTGGCCCAAACACATCTTTAACAGCCAGAAGTCTGGTTAGTCAGAACAGCTAAACCCCATTCTTCCATAGCCAAGCAGAGCTTCAAGCACAAGTATGTTGATTCAAGATCCAACACAAATACATGTGGTACAGAGCAGGAGGTGAATGAGGTTGTGGCAGGCCCTGTGTGAGCTGTTACCACGCAGCAGCACTCACGGCACCGCACGGGCTGCCTGCACGCTGCTGTGGGACCACCTTGGGTTGCTGCAGGCACTGAACTTCAGGGTGCTTTTCAGTGGGAACTCATCAGAACTGTTGAAGCTGGCACTCTCTAGAAACTAGTTTCCAAGAAGCACATTGATGCACATGTGGCCTGTGACTTATTGAATCTGTCAGGGTCTTAACTATCATTGACTCTTTTCAGAGTTTCTTTTCAGGGAGTGATAGATCTTGCAAGCACCTCAAGAAAAAGAAAATAGCTTCTGTTTCCTGCCTTCCTTCACCCTTCACATCATGCTGTTTGTGCTGCAATAAGTGAAGAGGAGATTAAAATACCTCTTATTAATCTCCCACCTTTCACAAGTGATTTGATGTTTTACAAGCTGGGCAGAAATTCCTGACAACATGCTAGGGAACATGAAAGCTGACTTTTCCATTACATTTAACACAATATTCTTTCAATAACAATCAGCAACGAAAACAAGCTAAAGAATAATGACAGCTATCAGTATTGTCCTTATTATAGGTTAATATCTGCTGCTGGTGCTCACGTGCAATGGCACTTCTTTACTGGGGGGGGCTATGGAGAGACACGCTCCGTGCCAGGAGCAGTAAATGGGGAAGGCATGGCTCACACTAGGAAAGGATAAATAAATGCTGTGCTCTTCAGGCTGATCTCAAGTCAAAGCAAAAATGTTACAGTTCCAGATAACGGTGGTGATTCAGAGAACAAAGAGAAGCAATTAAAAAACTACAAGTGCAAGTTGAGGAGAAATAACAGAACAGAGGCAACACGAATATAAACCATCCTTTTCTTGTACATTCAGCAACTTCTTATTCCTTCTTTTCAGTGCCTTGACAAGATCTACACCTCTGCTTTAGAGCTGAGAGCCAGAAATTACCATCTAAACTGTTTCCAGCCAAACCTGAGACTGCTGTAGGACATGACAGGGGAAATGATGCATTGACTTTATCTAACACATTGGTATTTATGGTCTGGTCTTTTGGAGCAGAGATGATTTCAGCGACGTTTTAAAAAGAGAGAGCTGTAGGAGTTAGTAATCTTACTACTGAACAATATCAAGTGGCTGGCACTGGAGTCATTCCAGAAGAATCAGCATTTTTCCTTCCTTTAGTGAAGATTTTTTTTTGTCAAACCACCTCACAATACAACTGACAGCTGTCCCAGCTCTGCAGACTTCGCACTCTGCAGTACCTGTACCAATCCATGAATATTCAGAATATGTTCTGGGGATATTTTTGATCTCTCTTTACATAAGAGAACACTGTATACTAAAAGTTCTGGTACCGAGATGCATTATTATTTGCATTTTACTGGTATTTTACCTACCCATGATCTAACACAATAGGCACTGTGGTACCTAACGAGGGGACATGGCCAACACCGTCCTTGATTACCTTCAGTCTAAACCACCTACAGGAAGTATGGCAGGAGATACTGAACTCAAATTTCCACAGTCCAACTCTCATATATCAGTCAGGGACTAAACTGTTTTCCTGAGCATAAAATACAGTCTTCCTCTAACATAAACCGTTAGCTTGAATGTAATGTTTCAACAAGATTAGTCTCTTTACCTTACTCTCTAATGTGTTTTTTCTCTAACGTGTCAGAGAAAAGTGATGTACAATTACTGTTTAATGAGGTGAGTGTGCAGTGTTTCTCCAAAGAAATGACAAAAAGCATTCCTTCTCTACCTACTTCTGATTATGGCCAGGTTTTGAGAAAGTAATGAGGCCTATCATAAGCAGTAATTTATTGAGAAAGGACAGAAAGTTAAAAATCATGGCTTGGGCACTTTCTGAAAGTCCATTTCAGTTACACTTGCCTGCTATAAAGACAAGGAGGCAGTAGTCTGCATGTTCAAGAACTCTGTCCTGTCGCCATTTCTTCATCACAAAGACTCTGATCTGGACCTGGGATTTCAGCTCTCCTACAGATATCAGCAGAATCTGCATATGCAAAAGAACTGCTGTTGGGGTATCATTATTTCCACCATTGCTACACATTTCATATTTTTACATTTAAATCTCTGAATGAGGGTGGAATATTTGATTTCATACAGCAGTCCTAGTCCACCAACTAAAAACATGTTGAAGTATGGTAAAAATCCAAACCAAATACCACCACCCCTCCATCCAAAAAAAAACCCCACAAACTTCTCATAGCCAATAGGATGCTCCTCTGTAGTAAAAGTTTTCTCAGTGCTTCCCTTGAGGTAACACACAATCTGTATGAATCATGTAAAACGGAGAAACATTTTGAGCATTTCCATAACTTTGATTAAAGGAAAATTCTAACTCACCCTGCATTTCCTAGTGCCAGTGCTCTGTAATCTCACAAGTGCAGGCAAGTACCCCCCACCCAGCACTGGCAGCTTTCCACCCATTTCTCTTAAAGATCTTTAACTGTTCTGAAGGGTGTGTGTCAATGTGCCACTGAACAGTTTCAGCATTTACTCAGTAACCCCTGTACCAAGTGGGACGAGGAAGGAGAGGGAAGAAGGCTTGCTCATGGACACATCCACACAGTATGATTTGTCACTCTGCTTTTCATTTCAGCATATTGCCATTATATCACAAATCATAAACTGATGTATGTGTCAATATTCTGGGTATAAAGTTTAGCACAAGGGAGATGAATATTATTATCAACATTGAATTTGTAGCTCCATATAGAGATTTAGCACGATGGAAATAATTCAGTCAACAGAATGAATAAAGGCAAAAAAAGAATAAAACTGAGTATTTAAGGCTTTTCATCCCAAGTAGAGTCTTCAAGGGCATTTGTGCTTCTGTTGGATGTGATCCAAAAGAACAGTTTTAGGATAAAAGGAGAAGAAAAAGAAGTAGGAGATAATATGAAATATTTTAGAATAATATACGTAGGAAGGAACCTCTGCAGGTTATCTGATCCACTCTCTTACTTACAGCAGGGCTGACTTCTAGGTTAAATCAGGTTACTTCTGGTCACATCCAGCAACATTTTTAATATCTGCAAAGACAGAGATTCATTAGCCTCTGCAGGCCCCTGTTCCATCACCACCACCACCACCACCACTACAATGCAGGTTTATTTCCTTGTTCACTCACTGAGTTGTTGGGTTCTGAATGGAGGAAAGCATTCAGGGGGCTGTTGCACTTGAAACCCTTCCAGTTTAGACACTTTTCAGAATGCCATTATCAGAGTGAACAAATTTGGACTAAGAAAGCTCCCAGCAGACAAAACTCATGATTTTACATTTAGCAAGAAAATAAGCCAAAATCCAGTCTCACCATGTTCAAAATAATTAAAAAATAATAATAATTTGGCCAAATAAGTTATTCTTTTCCTAAAAACAATGCTAATTCTTCAGAGTTGCATAAACATTTATTCAGGACAGAACTAGTATACCATGCCCAAAGAAATAAAGTTTTGTATGTTTGAAAAAAAATCCTTTAAATATATACAGCTATGCAAAACAAGCAGCAAAATGCTCTTCTGTTAAATGGATTCCCTTTTAGTGGCTAATTTTTTAAAGCTTAGATGGTACAAATAACTGATTTTCAATGACAGCATACACCTTTCTTGTGTCTGATTAGCTGTTGCCATTATTTATAGCTTTGTGCATGTGATAGAAACACATAGAGAAGACAACATGAATCTTTCTGCCTCTGTTGACAGGCCAACTAATCCATTATTAAGTCTCCTCCATTCTTATTCCACTTACCTGTAAACCAATACTGTCAGAGCTGAATTATATTTGATATTGAAACTATTGATGAATTGCAAAGGTTAAAATTAAAGTGTGATTTATGTTGTGATCACCAGCACGGTGTTAGAGCAGCAAGTGATCTGTGCAAAATTATAACCATAAATACACTTCAGGCTTTGCTTTAGAACCTCTGCCAAACAGCTCTACACTTTGTTTTTGGTTTGTTTCATTCTCTCTGTCTCTTTTTCCACCCTCTCTGATACTGCAGCAAAAGAAATGCAAATAATTTGCTGATAAAGATCGTAAGCTCCCTGGTTTTGATGACTTTCTGAACAAAAGGGTGTTACTCTGTTTTACTGGAAACTCATCTGTAATACTGCATCAACCACTGGAGAAAACATTGAGTGGTGCCACACATACTGACTTTCTCATGTGAGAGATGCCACAGTTTACAAAATTCCTGGTACAATTCACTGCACTTCAGTACCACTGGACATCTCTACTAGTGTAAAAAGTACTTAGCAAGTGAAAGAATTATTTCTTCAAACTGGAATAGAAACTGTCCCCATCTATAAGCCCCTGCTTGTTTCATATAGACGTCAGATTTTCAGATTATATGTTCAATGAAAGTGAATGGTCTGTTTTCTATAAGCATGTTCTGTACTTTGTAAGGAAGCATTCCTAAAATCACTTTCTGTTCCTATAAATTCTGAATATCAGCCTACCAATATTTCCTGGGTTTGCATCCTCCAGCGCTTCAGGTGTGGAACCAACAATTCAAGTCCCAGAATACCACTAAATCAGGCTAATCCTGCAGATCTGCATCTTCAGCCTTGAGGAGGGAAGGTTAATAAAATCTCCTGCATCAGCAGATCTCCCACTCCATGTTGCATAACGAAAGAGAATTTAAAATGCACTCTTTTTCATGGACCTATGCAGATATCCTTAGCCAGTTCCTCCATGGCACAGTATCAGAGAGCTGTGTGGACTGCAACTGTTGAAAAAGAGTTAGAAAAAGACAAACTACCAATTTCTGGGAATAGCAAGTCCAACCCTCTCGTTCCTGTCCTTCCCAAACATGTGCTGGTTAAAACTTGTGCAGAGACCATGGGAGGAACCTTTGGGAGGCACCTTGGGAGGAAACTACATTAAAAACACTCATCTCGTACCCTGGATGACAAAGGTGTATCAAAAAGTTTCATTATGAGGTCTTTGCAGAATTACAATGACCTGAGGTCCCAGGCTGTATAATTCCTGAATCTGCTGCTAAAGAACCCTTTTAATAGTCTAATCCCCGTGATGCTGAAAGTGAGGATTTTTTGTAGTGAAAAGCACAGCAAGTGACAGGCATAGTGCCAAGCATGACTTTGAGTGGCCAGAAGATCAGAATTTCTAAAGCTCTAACTAAAATCTTAAAGAAATATCTCTCATGATGCTTTCATGCTTTTATCTTGCTGAAATATATTCCTGACTTTCCTGTAGTAATTTAGTGCTTGTTTAATAAAGAAGCAGCCTCCACTGGAGAGTAACCCAAAGGGACAGATTTGTTAGCATGGCCCTGTTTTAATTGGTAACACAGAGATTTTGTACTTCTACAGCTCATGAAAGGTAGAAGCAATGACAAATTAATAAATTCAAACTAAACAAGAAGCATTCTTTGTTTACAGTTTCTAATCACAGAAAATATTTGTCGTCTCTATTAATCTTTTCATTTTATATGCCAAGACTGTGTTATTTCATATACTGTTCCTCAAGCACAGGTCCACCCCTTCTTGATAGTGAAGAAATAATTTTTCCTACTAAAAATGCTGCCTGGACATCTTTTGAAGTTTAAAGGTCAGATAATCCACTGTCCTCAGGTTATCTGATTAAAGGGACTGGACAGCTCTTTGTTAGACATCAGGAGAATGGGGATGTGTGGCAATGTGTCTATCTGTTAATGAGCCTGTCTCAGCTTAATCTCCAAAAAAAATCATCATACCTGAAAGAGAGGTGTCCAGCAGAAAGAAAGCTGTGTCACCAGTTAAGATGAATTCACTTCTAGTTAAGTACAACTCCAAAAATTTGTGTCTGATTTTCAGACATTTGCAATTTTTCATCCAAAATCAGAATATTATCTATAATTGCATGGAACAAAAATTAAAGCAGTGCCCTTCATAAATGTTACCAGGAGCTTTAGCCCTGACGAGAGGATGAAGTGAGAGCCATATTTTGAGATAAGTTGTGAAGAGACCGACTGGCTCAGTAACCTAGAAAGGGTTTGCAAATCCCTGCTGAAGAATTGTCTCTCCTAATTGGAGCTCGTCAAACAAAGGGACACTCAGACACTTTGCTGAGATCAGCCTGGGAGTTGGGATACTTCAGTACATCAAAGATTAGAAAAAAATTAGCACATTCACAATAATGATGATGAGAATTTCCCCAGTAGTGAGTTCTTCTGTGAGATCCTCTCGATATATGAATCCAGGCTTCAGCTACAGAAGCAAGATGGAAGCTTTGCTTTCCTACAACCTACTAAACTGCTGGCCAGAATATTTTATAAATATACTCTTCATGTTTAGATTCCTAACTTTCTATCTACATATATATATACATTAAAAAATAACTGACTGTAATTCTGAATGTTCCTAATATTAGTTATTCAAACATGCAATGGCAGGAACTGAAAGACAGCACGTAGACAGAATAGAAACTGATACCTGATTATTTCAAAGATTCATAAATGTTTGGTACACTAAGCAGATCATTAAATCTACTGATGGATGTTGGACAAGTTGGGGGGTTGTAGGAAACATTTTTGCAAATATGATGCAAAAGACCATTTTCAGGACAGACAAACCAATACCTTTTCTTTGTTTGTTTGTTTTCCAGTGATGGGACATTCTGGTTTGGGTTTATATATTTCAGTGCTTTAGAAATAAAGGGCACATTTCAGGGAAAATTTGTTCTGAAATTATGGTGGGGGGAAAAATGTCTGCACAAAATGGTTGAAAACACACCAAATTGTTTAAATGCCAGGGTTCTGCACAGGAAAATGGCTGCTCTCCTTAGCATCAATAGACTTTTTCCCATGTCATTGCAAATCAGAATGACAAATATATTTCCATGATACTGAAGCCAAATCTTGTCATCCCTATTCATGCTGAGCAGTACCTTATTTTCATAAGCCTGCTTGCTGGATGCAGTTCAAGAACATTTGACAAAGGATGGTGGTATGTCTATTTTCACATGTGTTGAATGACTCAACCCATTTCAGAAGAATGCTTGTGGTATAACACAGTGGTTATGGAAAATTGCCCAAGCAAAGGATTTTCACATCACTTCTCTGAGGAGTGCTGGTATTTCCCAAGAGAGCACTCCAACAGTTGACAGTGAACATCTTTGAGACTCCCACTTATATTAATGAAACTGCACAGCATGAGCAAAAAGCTTGTTTAGTCCTATTCAACATTTCTTCCAAGAGACTGAACATATTCTGTTCACTTCAGAGCAGTGTTTCATTGTTGGGATTCATTGGAGACATGATTAATAATTATTATCCTGTCCATATTAAAGAGGATCTTGTCGGTGAAGAGAAAGATAATATGTACTTCTTAAAGTTACATCTTAATGAATTCAGTTTGATTTAGCAATTGATTTCATTTCAATTTTCTGGAAATTTTGCAAGCTGCCATTTTGTTGTCATTAATGTTTGGTCTTTGACTACAGGAGTAGTGAAAACAATAGCTAAAAGAAAGATATGTGGAAAGTAGTATTCTCCAAATATTATTTTCTTAATTGTAACTCCTTCTCATTCTAATAAGAGGTAGAGTGTTCTCTTTTTCTATAAAGGAAAGATGCTGGTCACCAGAATGAAACATCACTGCATTACTGGAATTTCCATTTCTCTTCTAGGTAGTGTAGATTTGTGAGAAGGATTTCTAATAACTTACCCACAGGATGAGATCTCTGTTCCCTGCGGGGTTCCCTTCCTATGGGCAGGTTGAGTCCAATTCTGTATTTTCTCTACTTCTATCATCACAGAGATTTCCTAGCACAGAAATCGCACGCGTCAGCTGTATCTGTTCAACTGAACATGCATCTGAGACCAGGCACATTGGATGTCTCTCTGGTGGCACAATTTTTCTACCAGAAAAGAAAGAATTTGAAAGTAAGAAAAAGAGCAAAATTCCTCTGACTAAAACCTCCTCCAGGCTTAGGATAAACTCATAAATCTAAACTCTATCTATAGGCTAGAATGAGAAGTATACACAACTGAGAAGAACAAACAGAAAGGTATTTTGTTCTAAGGAGGAATTAACCAAAGTTTCTTTCCATTTGTTATTAGATTATTTCATTTAAGATATGAAACAGCATAAGAGCATTGGTCCATCTTTTCAGAGTAAGCCCACATGCACCAAAAATGGTGGAAGTTTATAGTGAATATAAATGAGTGAAGTCTGAAGAAGATTGGTCCTTGAACCACACAAGTGTCCACATTGTAAATGTAATATTATCTACTGGAACTCCCTAATATTGAAGCCCAGTAAAATGACACAAAAAAGTTAACAATAAGGTATTTTTCCCAAGTTGTTCTTTAACTGCATTGATTAGCAATTCATCATTCTATTTAAAATTCAATAGTAACAAAATTGTAATGGATCAGCCTTGATCTGAAATCAATTCCATAGTCATAGCCATGCCCTATTATGAAGTAATGGTGATGCTAATTTTATTCTGGCAAATGTAAATTGACTGATTTATCACGCCATTATACAGTTAAACCACTCCTTCAATTTGTTTCCAGAATAAAAGGAGGCGAAAAAAGAAAGCCCAGTGTTACAACTACCCATTTTTGTTTTAAATAGCACTGAGTTTAGACAGGTAACCCACATAAACTGGAACAAAGAATTTTAAGAAAGGAGTCAGAACCATCTACTCGGATATTGTAAGTCACTATTGTCTCTCTGACATCAGCCTTCCTAATACTTTCTAAAACTGGTTGGTTTTTATGTGAAGTGAGGACTTAGTCCTCAATTTCTGTTACGTTGCAGGTGGTGATTTAATAATTATGCAGGGCAGAACCAGAAAACATCAGATTATGTTCCTGATTCAACTTGCTGGCATGACCTCAGTCTTTTGCTTTACAGTAAAAGGATATTATATAAAGTAATTTTAGGGAATTCTTTGAGATTTGATCAAAAAAACTTGCAAAGCAGATGCAGATCTCTAAAATAAAGCATGGGTGTTCAGAAAGATTCTCACCATCACCCTCTCATTAAAATATTGCAGACCAAATGTCACTCTTAGCAGTCTCTAGCAACCCAATGGCACAGGTTTAACCAGCTGGAGCTAAGTTAGCAAATCCGAAGCATCAACAAAATGGATTTTGGCTGAACCAAAGATGTCTGCCAAACTAAGGGGAGAAAACCACAAAACACTATCGCCAGAGCATGCAGCCACATAACTGATTTAAATGGTTTGCAGCCAGCCGGAACCGTGGCACAGACAAGGCCCTGCCATGCTGAACCAGTCTGCACTCAACTGTTTCCAAAACCTGCCAGTTATAAATCCTTTATGCAACACAGATTCCCTCTACTTGAAATACCAGGAAAACTCCTTTGGCTACACAGAGTGAGCTGTTGCAGTCACTGCTACCAACCACCTGCCCCAGACACGATTCCAGCCACAAAATGGAAAATAACATCAGTATTCACAAATAAAGTACTTTGCCTGAATCAACTTCTACAAATAAACCATGGTTCTTCCTGCTTACAAAATACATTGCCTGCCCCAAGTTTCAGCAGTCACTAATTGCTGTTGTGAATAATCTTTTACAGGCCATTTTCATATTCTGTAAATCTGTCTCTTACCCCTACTGATTGCATATCTAATTTACTGTGAACAGAAGAAGCTAATAATATTACATCTGCTAAAGTAGCTGAGATGCATGAGCAAGACCAGCCATTAATGCTTTTCATTATTTAGCTCTTAAGGTTTTTGACTGCTGGCGTTATGCAAAGTACAGTCATTTTAGTCATTGCTTTGGTAGCTGCTAAATTTTCACAAGAACATGCTACATGGCCTGGAGCACCTTGAAATTATGATAAAAAAATCAAAATAAAAGTATTGGGCTTAGTATTATGTAAGATGCACTCTAAGCTAACCTCAAATGATAACATATATTAAACTTCAATAAGACCCTAGATTCTTGGCAGAAGCCTCAGGGATTCATGTGATGCTGTGAAAAATAAGGAGGAGGTCAATTATAAAAGGGCTTTTTGTAAGAACTGCTTATTTGGTTGTAATGTTGGCCCTGTCTAACTTCATGTTTGTTTCACCTTTTTTTTCCTAATGACTCCTGACAGGAGGTATGCCCAGTCTACTGAAAACACCTCATCCATGTTCCGAAGTCCAGAATAAATTTAGAACAGTTCAGAAAAACAGAGAGTAGTTCTTCCTAGAAAACTTTTGAAGGTGTATGTGTTCAGTACATTTGCAAGACCTTTGTTTTAACACTGAAACATTTTTTTCCTCGTGGAACCTGAAAATAAAGAGACACAACATAGAAATATGGTATAGCCTTAAAAACATGTCAGAAAGCATAGCAAAAAGGAACAAAGGAAAAGCACCAGGAAAAGGATCCAAGCTAAATTAGTAAGAAAACTAAAAAAATAAAGAGAAATGAAGTAAAATGGGGTGGGTTCTGTATTGCAGTTCAGCACATAGCCCCAGCACCTGAATTTATCCTATATAGCTTTCAAAAAACTACTTTCTAGCAGATTTATTTTAAAAAAACCCAAAAAAACCCTGCATTGATTTTTCTAGCATGTCTGTGCATTAGCAATGAGACAGAAAGAGGTGATGTGACTCATCAGTGGGTACACTGTCCCTCTGCTCTGTAGGACAGACATATCCTGAAGGTCTCCTTGCTGCCCACTCCCTACCCTTCTTCCCTCCCCAGATATTTGAGTTCTCTTCAAAAAGGACCGACCTTAGCAGAGGTTGTAAGAGATGGGAAACCTTTGCTCTGTCTGTGTTTGTTCTCTGTTCATATCATTCGTGTGATGAAGAGACAATTTAGTTTTAAAAGCATTGAATCCATTATTATGTGCCAGCAGCCTGTGAAACACGGTGGCAGGAGACAACCTGGTGAGATTTACAGCACAGAAATGAGAAAATTTCCCGTGAAGCCGACTCTGGTTTATAATATTTCTAGAACTTATAGCTCATCAGCTAGGATACAGTAATTGTCTAAATGAATATTTCTGTCTACACCATGCTCTGAAGGTCAAGGGGGGAATTTTTTCCTGGGGCAAAGGGGAGCACGGCTGGTGCATGCACTCAGGCAGTTCATGCTCTAACTCGCTTCTTTCCTGAGTGGTGACTTTGTGAAGTGACACTTTAAGTGCACAAACATTTGTCTTATACTTCCAAATAATGAATTCAAATGTTCCAAGGTATTTTATGCAAAAGCTATAGTGTTGTAATTAAAGAGCTCATTTATATTCCTTTTGACCTTACTTGAAAATCACTTTATTGAAAAAAAAGCAGAAAAAAGTGCTGTTAATTGTACAAAGATGGAAATATCAAGTTGAAGATAACTTTTCTGTCCAGTTTGTTTGCTACCACACATACCTGCAGTCTCAAAGTTTGGCAAGAGCCCTCCATTGGCCTACAAAACATTTGTGTGATGAATTTACTGCTCACTGGTGGACTGAAGTTAAGCCTTTATATGGTAGCTCTAGTCTTTTCATTGACTTGGATGGGTACACCAGTCTACACCACTCACTTCCATTTTATCCCATTTGAATGTAAAAAAAAGTAGGTTAGATTACTGAACTACTTTAAAATGTTACCTTTCTGCCAGCCAAAGTGATCATGACTAGATTGGAGGAGGAGAGACTTGCTGTCGAATCTTGTTGCCTCACCCTAAATAAAATAATAATAATAAAAAAGATTAAAAAATTAATTATGAAACAGAGATGATTCTGAATAATAACAACTGAAGAGATTAACAAAACCAAGAGAAGAGAATCAGAGTCATCTGACATAATTGTGTGAAGATGTTTTTCTCTCAGATCTATAAAGATGGCAGCTTTGGAAGAAAATCTCCTAAATTAGTCCTGCAAGCTGTGGGTATCACCTCCAAAGGCTATCACAAAGTTGTAGATTAATCTTTTAAACTCGGTCTGGCAGAGAAATTCCTGTGCAGCAATGATGTGCAGCCATGTGTGTTACAGCAGCAGTAGTGCTCAGATGACACGCAGACAATGTGACATGAAAAGTAGAAACCTGAATAGTCTGGTACAGATTATGTGGATGCCAAGGGGAGCACTAAGATGAGAGCCCAGCAGGGATTCACTGGTCTGCCAGCTACACTTGAGCTGGGGGGCTCCTGAGGCATCTCACACACAAGTCTGAATGATAACTCATGTCAGAAAAAGCCCAGGAGCTATTTTTTTGGGAAGAAACCCAAACCACACAGTGCTCTAAGACCATGAAGTGCATCCTAGAATTCAACTGCTCTGCAGGCTAGACAAAGTCCCTGGCACCACTGAACTGAGCACGATATGAACATGAGCTTTCCCTGACGTTATGAGGAGCCCAGGGGCAAGTTCAGCTCTGTGAACCCACAGTGAAGACTGTTCTGCAGCACAAGTCCATGGGACCATGGGATACACAGGGCCTGTTATTCTGAGCAGTCAGGCAAAGGCTGTCAGCAGACCTATTTGGAGTACATTCTTTTCTTTCCTACAGGAACTTACCAATACTCAGTAGAATTCCTTTTTTTAAAGGGAAAACACCCTAAATGTCACGTAATGCCTCTGTTTTCCTGCTCCAACAAATATTCATCCATCCCCTACCATTTCAAATGTTAGCAACAAAGCAACACATTTATTTCCTACAAGGCATTACTTATAAAACCGTGCTGCTGCTACACTGACTGGGAATGACTGAAGGTACAAGTGCTGCATTAATACTTTACCATCAACAAGCTTTGATCCTCAGTAGCTGAGGTTCACCATGGCCCTACCCACCTCTCAGGGTGGCTGCCAATTTATTCCAGCTGGATCCTTGCCTACAGGCTAAAAAAAAGCTAAGCACAAGTCTAACACACTTTCAATGGTTCCCTTGAGAGCACACCTACGGACAGAAACTAGTTCTAAACTAACTCATCTCCTGAGAGCAGAGCAGGCAGAATGCACCACTTTCCCTCTAGGCTCTTTAGCCAGATATTTTTCTGGCATCCAAGGCGAGTTTTCAGTCAGTCTGCAATTAAGCTACATGCTGTCACTGTCATACAGCTACATACTTGCATTTAATTTAGAGCTGGTTCAATTATATATAGCTGACTTGAAGTTCTGCTTCTGGATTGCAGCACTGGCATGGTCACATCTGTTTATAAGTTGGAAATTAGAGTGCAAGTATGTCCCAACTTCCCTGCAAAGCGTGGCGACCCGTGGAGGAAACTCTGTGAAAAGATCATGTACAGTGAAAATTTCTGCTTCTCAGTCTTACACAGATTTTGTAACCTTCCTAGGGCACAACTGTTGCAGTTCACACTTAGCTATTAATCCACAGGAATTGGACTGGCAAGCAGGCACTCTCTGTTTATATTTAATCCCCAAACTCCTGAATGTTGGTATGTGCCAGCAAATCAAATGTAAATGTGAGGTAATGTGTAATCTGTGAAAGGTAAGGGAAATTATCAAGTGACGTACATTACCATGTGAAGTAACTAAATCAAGCACAACTCCTTCCAAATGAACACAGATGAGCACACTGTGCTGCATAGAAAAGGTCTAGCAATTCATCAAAGACCCTGTTAATGAATCAGAAGGCTTATCCGAGGGGATATTGAAATAACCCAGAGCAGCAGCCTAGGGTTTCTTTTATTTGTTTCATTCATTACTTTGTTTACCAACACAAAAACCCACTGCATTGAAAGCTGGCTTGCTGAAAAAAATGAAGGGAAAGCAGCCCGTCTTATTAACTGGGAAATAAACAGAATTCCTCTTTTTTAACTAACTTCCTTGAGTCAGAATGAGACTCAGAAATCCTGACTAGCACTGCCCTTGTATTAAATACACCCACCTTGAATCTGGCATCTAATTCCATGGCAAACTTCTTATTTGTTATTTTTACAGTTTTTTATTAGTGGCTACAGCAGCTCCATTTTCTATTGCTGAAGAGGGAAGCTGAAAAACATAACCTGGGCATCCTAGAGGCTCTGGAAAGAGAAATAAGAAAAACTTCATATGCATTTCGAAAAAACCCACAGCCTCACACATTCTGTGATGGTTCCATGCTGTGATGGAAGCGTGGGGTGATGCAGGTAGCAGAACAAGGCAAGAGATCCGATTGTGTGTGTCCTGTATGCACCAGTTTGCCTGAACACAAATTCCTAGTTGTCTGCCTTTCATTTAGAGGCCTCAGTAATATGTGAGTTTCAAGGCTCCTTCAGAAATTCATTTCACAGGCTGAGTAAATGCTGCAGAAAACATAGGTTTTCTTTTGACTTTTTCAAGCAGCTGTATGTGCTAAGATTTGGACTCTTCTATCCTGATGCAACTTCAGAAATTCATTTTGCACGTAGTTGTTAGCACTACAAGATTAAGTGTGAAATAAAGTGCTATAATACACCCATTGCCTTTTTATTGAGTGTTTGCAGTTGCAGCACAATTCAACATAAAATTTGTGCCCAAGTTTTTATTCTTTTTTTTTTTTTTTAAAATGAAATGACAACAAGAACCATTCAGTAACTGCATAAACACCAAAATACTTCCTTAATCTCAATTTAGTCTTCCTGAAAAATGTTCAGGGGTATTCAGTTGCCCTGTGGCCACTATGACTCAACTGAAAAATACAGCTGTACCGGTTTGCATCATCTGAAGATACAGTGCCAGGAACTTCAAGGTATTTTTGTGAATAAACTGATACTGCACACAGTAGTGAAATTTTCACTGATGAACTTCATGTGTGTCTTAGAACCTAATTGCCTCAGAATCTGTGAAATGGACACAGTTATGGACATTAGATCCAAATCCAAACATACTGCAGCTCGCAATTTTACAGCAGTAAATCTTTTTCTCAATCTTTATCCCTTGCTGTTTCCAGCTGAAATTAACTTTTGCTGTATAGCATAGCTGAAGTATACTATAACCAGAAACAGAGTAATAATTACTTTATAAGTCTGATTATAAGGTATTGATTTGAGAAATCTGAGTCTCTCTTAAAACAAGTATGCTAACTTATTAAGTCAGATAACTTCTAAACAGGAATGACCGAGAGGGATTCACTACTGAACAGCTAAAATTAAGCCACTAAAATCCTCTTATGGGAGGAAGATTTATGTTCAGTACAGATTTTGAAATCAGATAAAAAAAGAAATTACACTCTTTCCCACACTCCACATGAACGTTTTTACTCATGGGGAAGCCAACAGATATTTTTCTCACCATTTTCTCTTTGCTTCATCAGTGCTCTGAAAACGCCTACGGTATCAGACCCAGAGAAAGAACAATCAGAGGAAGATCTACTCTGTGAATTCATACAGGGCAGAAACATCAAGAGAGTCAGAAACGTCACAGCTTTGTGGTGCACATGCACACTGAAAGAAAAACAGAAGCAGTGAGGACTTTATTAGGAAAACTTAAATACTTCAAGACTTTCATTAGTAATGAGGGGGTCATTGATTTCTAAAAGTTAGATTTATGTGGTTTTAAAACTCCTTGCAAGTCCAGTCTTTAAGGCACAGGTGCTTTTGAATATGCCAGCCGGGACAATCTATGTGATTAGACCATCTCTACTTTAAAGTATAGTGCACTATCCAAATGCTGTAATTCACTGAGAAGCTCATCTCCTCTGAATCAGAAAAGAGTTTAATAATAATTAATGACTTATAAGACATAATATTTGTGCTCAATAATGCTAATTTGATGGTTCACTAATTGCTTCATTATTTATTGTCAAAGGAGAGGGGAGTTCAGACAAACCAGCTGTATATTTTCTCTGTTTCACATGCTGCTTCCAGAGGAAAATACAAAAAAATCACGAAATTTGGAATAACTCACATGATCAGGATGGGCTGACCAATCACACAGAAATTAACTAGACCTAATATTAACTATTAAATTCAATATTTAATATAAAGGTAACATAAAGGAGATAATTATTTTGCAATATAAGCAGAAGATTGTAGTATGAAAAGGTAGAAATGGTCTGAAAGACAGTGTCTCATCATAACAATGCCTTTCACAAGTAGTCCTGTATCTGAGAGGAAATGACATTTTTCTGATTACCTTTGTCACATGAAGGGGTTGCAAATGATTCAATTAATTAAAAAATTATTTTCATGGAAACGATGTGTGTTTCTCTGCCAGAATGAAGTCAGAGTGATGGTACATTTAAGAACAGGATCTCTTGTTCTGGAAGGATTCAGGCAGCACAGTAAGAGTTGTTTTGGCTGGTACCTACATCACTGCTGTTTGCAGGAGATCTTGTAAAACTTGCTTGGGATTTGACAAAAAAAGTTCCAGCTAGTGCAACAACCAACCTGTTGCTTTCTAATGACAGAAAAGCAGTGCAAAATAAAACACCTTCCCTTCTTCCTGTGAATTTCTTTTTCTTCCTTAGCAGAAATCTCTCTAGCTAGCTATTAAGCTTCAGTTGTGACCATTGCCCTACCTAATCCTTGCTGTCAAGGTTGAATGAGTGCTTGTGTAGTAGCCCTCTGATGTTCTAACCTGTGCTAGTGTGTCTTTTTCTGTTTTTCCTCTTTAAGTAGTGTCTGTGTGTGATTCAATGTAATTGACTGAGCTGCAAAAAATTTTAAGATCACCCTTACTTTCCTCTGATGCTATAGGCTGATGCTAGAAAGAGCACACAGATTCCTCGAATAACAACTTAGCATTACATTTCTAAGTGTCACATAAAGATAAGCATTCATGTTGCCTGCATTTATAATTCTGGCATGTTTCATGGTTGTGTATCTGTCCAGTCCACCAGACAACTATGACAGCTCAATAGCTCAATACAGTAGATTGTATTTGAAAAAGGACATAGGGCTTCCAAGGAACCATGTGATCTCCTATTGAACTGTAACAGTATATGTTAAATTATTTTAGGTGACAGCAGTGAATGCTTATTTATAGTATAAACTTCAAGCCAACACAAAACCACAGTGGATAAGATCTCAAGAACTGCTGAAAAGTCCTATTTCCCACTAATTCCAAACCTGTCACCCAAGTTAAAACCTTATTGCAACAGCCAGTCAGCTGTGCACAAGGGTCCAGCTTCCCTTCTATTAGCAGCAACAAAATCTAGTTTGATGTTTCAGGCCTGATTCAAACAGTGCCCAGCACCTCTCAGGACTTCTTTCAGGAATTAAACCAATTCCAGCGATAAACAAATAAAAACTCAGTACCTAGAAAAAATTACAAAAAGCTGGGAAACCTGGTAGTTGCCAGTGCTTTTTCATCTGGCAAGTCATGCACAGTTTTATGTGAATGGCAGTCATGCAGCAGAACATCTGCAGAACTGCAGGTTGAGATCCCTATAGTCCAGGTGCAGTTTTGGTTAAGAAGTTGCAAGAAAGTAGGATGCACTTACTCATTTAGTTTGTTGCTCTCTCCAAACCACCTCAGTTCAGTATAATTTAGTACAATTTCGTAACATTTGCCAAAAAACATGCTGCAATGAGATTACAGGAGAATTGAAGGTCAGTTCTGAACTGTATCATCAAAAGCAAATGCAATGTCTACTTGCACTATATTTATCTCTAGTAAATGTTGTGCGACAAATAGGATAAAGCTAGGGGTGTATAGTGGGCAGAGAGAGAAAATTGAAAGCAAAATGTTTGCTAGTTAGTGTACATGTCAGGGAAAATCTCACCAGCCTGCATTAGGCAGATGTAGAATGCTGGGACTCGGTACAGTCACCACTTTGATAGCTGTTGCCTGAAATCTTTATTCCTTTAAGAATCACTTGTGTTTAAAGTTCTTTGGAAAAGAATGAACCATTGCATTTGGACACATATGGGAGAAAATTAAACAAACCAAAAAAGCCCTGAACTTTACACAAAAGACACAAGATATTTAGTAGAAGAAATTATTATTTAACTAACTTCAGCTATCCAGCCAGGCAGAGGGGGGCTCACACCTGCTGTAGGAAGCAGAGTATTCAAAATGCACCAGCAAATGTCTCTGTCATAAAACAGGTTTTACCTGGAAATGTGAAGTAAATGCTAAATGACAATGGATTTTCTATGTAATCAAATTGTGCTCTTATTAATACTTTTCATGAACACATTTTACATTGAATACCATTGTGATTTACTTACTACTCACTATGAAGCAAGTTACCACTCCTTTTTATAGTTAATTTATCACATAACTCTTGTCCTCCTCTTGCACAATAAGCTGAGAAATATCACTGGGCTATAAATTCCATTTTCAATTCCATCAGTTCATTACACAAATTATTCAGAACTGCTTTTATAAAGTGGAGACTTCAGATTCCTTTATAAAAATAAGGAGAAAATACAGCCCTAAAACAAACAAGAAAAGGGTAAAAAAAATATATATTTCATGCAACTTTTAATTATCCTTTTCATTAAACTGCAGCATGTTCACCAGTTCATCATCTCAAGAAAACATACTTTATATAATAGTTACTCAGTATTTTTTTATACACTTATCATACTAATTAATATTCCTACTCTCCTAACAACTATCTCTGCAAAAGAAAAGAGGAAAGAAAACAACAAAGGAAATATTCCCAAGGCACAACATTTCTTTTGTTTTTGAACTCTCCATTTGCATATTCATCTTCAATGAGCAACGTCTACTGACATCTCCACAGTTAGCTTTTTACAGCAAAACAACCATTCTCCTCTGCAAGCCAGAAGCCACCACCTTGTACACTGCCAAATGATGTATTCTAATCAAAGAATTCCAAACTGTGACACATTTCTTAATTGGAAAATATTTTCAGTTCCTATTTTGAAAATAATCAAAGACGACTTCTAGGCCTTACATCAAAAACACATGCTCCTAAGGGCACAGCAAATTTAATAGCAAGCACCAGGAAAAGTTTGTGAGCACTTTGAATTTTAGCAAATACTGTGTTAGCAGCCAAGCCCTGCCAACATGTTGGCTGTTTGGCAGGCAATGAAAATTTAGTTGTTCATTTGAATTTACTTTCATTAGATAGATATCTACACCATTAACATAAGAATCACAGGTTTACTTCTTAAATATCTTTAAACAAAGGATGGACCATTTAGTGAAAGAAAACAGATACAAAAAGGAAGTTATGGCAAATTAGTCATTTTTCTGATCATTAGGACAAACTACATGATGCAATTTGCAGCAGCTAAAATGACCATAGTTATTTTAATAATGCACGTTTATTCACCAACATAATATTATGTGGTGTACACAATGATATTCACTGAGATATCTCTGCTGTACAGCTGATTTTATTACTATCTTTCCTATGAAAAACATAACTAATAGCCAGAAAGTAAGCAATGTTATGTTTAAAAAACCTGAATCTTTAGAATTCTTCTATATTAACACGAAAGAAATACATTTGACATCACAAGAACTGAACTGTCTTGATAAGGGATGGTATATAAGAAGAAATACTCAAATCACTTTAAAATACACTAAAATCAGTTAGGATAAATACGAGTAAAGGCTCTGGCTTGTACGATTCAAGATCAAACAGCACTTCGGTTTCTCCTATTGGAGTTATACCAAAGTTTAGTTATTTGTTCACAGTCACTGACAGTTATAGGGTCCAAATGAGGGCACAGGAATGTGCATCTTCCTGTCCTGCTATGGAGAAGGGGAAGCTTGCAACTTGTGGGAAAGTCACCATCAATTAGTAAATTTGACAGTTCTTAGACAATGTTTAGGTAAGAGAGGAAATAGTACAGCAAAATCAAGATAATTTTCCCAAGAAAATAAATGTCAATAATTCAGGAAACTACTAGATAAGATTCTATGGGAAAGAGAAATATATATGCCCTGAAACACATGCCTGTAATAAGAAAATACAAGAAGGAGAACAACATACAAGGAATGACATTTTAAAGGTAAGTCAATAGATGAGATGTATCTGAAGGTTTTTTCTAACTCTATTTCCTCCTGTTTGATATAAATTCTGCTTTTCAACTATGAAACACGAAGTGTTATCCAGTATGAGACAGACATCTTAAAAATTAAACTCATTTGTGGTGCAGATTCACTCACTTAAGGATCACGTTTGCTGGGAGGGATGCCCAGATCCATATCAGAGTGTGTGGAAGTGTCTGATGAGCCAAGCAGAGGTTGACATTCTGAGGCAAACAGGCAGATCAAAGATCATTCAGGGGAGACAGACAGCAGAAGGTGTTGGAGATAATTATAAAAGGAACTAGATGTATATTTTGACCTGTGCATGTAGGAAGAGGAAGATTCCACCACCTAACTTTGGCTTCCCTCTGAGTTAATGCTATGTCTGGCTGAGAAGGCAGGGTTATACAGCAAGAGAGGAAAAAGAAGTGTGACAAGAAAGGGTGAAACTTTGGCAGTTAAGAAGTCAGTACACAGCCATCACATACCAGTAATGTTACTCACATCAGTCACTGGAAGTTAACAAGTTGCTTTCTGAAGATGAGAAATGGGAGTCAAGAAGTCATAAGCGTCATCTAGGAACATCAAACAATAAACTGACTGTCTTTGGATAACACTATGTTAAAATCTGGATTATTAATTATGAAGCAGATGACAGTTGACAGCAGATGTCAACAGTGTATTTGGAAAGGATTCATCTGATTGAAAACTAAGTGTTTTTATCTCCCAAAATAAAAGACCCAGTTGTACACATAAAATAGATTCTAATAGTATGGCAAGAGAATGAGGCAAGTTTGAAAGTCTGTATATATATTTAACTGGGTTTTTTATAAACTATCATATTAAATTACTAATATAGGCCTAGCATAAGCATAGTGAAAATATGCCTGAATCCTTCCAGTCAACATCACTCAGTGCTTCATGGGAATATGACAAAAGCTGTCAACATAATTGTATCAAGTGATCAGGATTAGTTGTGTGTTTCAGTAAACCAGCAGGAAAGTATCTCCTGAACAAAGTATTGTTCATGATAATTTCTGTCTATTCTTACTCAACTTGAGTACTTTTCAGTAGTGTTGAAACTGATAGGTGAACATCCAGATATATTAACTGCTCTTTGATCCTTTCCCCAGTAAACATGTTACAGCTTTTTGCTGTTGTTAGAAAAGGTATTTTACTTTGTTTTTCATGTATTAATTTGGATTTAGGGGGATGGATCATGCTGTTCAACAGGCCCACATTCTGAAATATTTTAAAGTTGTTATTCATTACTCTGAATTTCAAAAATCTGTGGTACTGCTTTGTCCTTTAAAATATTGGCAATGCTCTGTGATTTTTATTAAAATATCTGTGATGCTTCTTTTCATTTGTCAAACAAGGGACAGCGCAGGTGGTAATGCAGAACAGGAATATTCATCTGAAACAGAAATAACCTCTAAGGACATTACCCTGCTGTCAATGTTTATTCAAAACTCCTACTGACTTTAGTGAGAATACTTCCCAGATAATGATGCTCAGTATCTGTCTAGGTTCTCTTCACCGCTCTTCACCAGCAGATAAACAATAATTCTCATTTGTCCTGATAAATTCACTTTATTTTATTTCCACCTTGCTTAGGGATATCTAGAAGAAATAAAAATATCCACTCAGTTAAAATATGACTTAAAACAGTACATTCTAAATAACCCTGCAAGTTTAACAGTATCTATTCATGTTATCACCCATAACTACACTCCACATCTGTAAAGATACCAGCCCAAGACATGAATACAGCAGACAGGCTGAGTCATAATGACCTAAAACAACAGTCACTTGTTTAGAAAGACCAGCTGAAGATCTAGCAGAAAGGCAGAATTTTCCAGTGCATAAGCATGTCCATATTTACTTGGAAATATAGCTAGAACAGAGAAGTCATCACCCAAGTTCAAAGAAATTAGAGTTCTCAGAATTCAAGTAAAGCTTCATCTCCTATATGTATGGGGAAAACTTCACTCATCAGCAGCGTGATTTAAAACATTGCACATCACCAGACGTGTCTCGAGGATGGAGATAATGAAGTTATGCATACTGATGAAACATCATGGAAGAATATAATATTTTATTGAATGTGATGAAAGTAATGTAAGATGTTAAAGTTTAAAAGTCTTTCATATTCTAATTTGTAAGTCTTTATGGCCGATATTCATGCAAGGCAATTGCTATAATAATTAATTTCCTCACTCCACAGAAGTTAAGTCTACAACCCACTGCAGACAGCAGAATGATTTTAATATTCTAGCAGTTATAGAATAGTGTCTTATTTAAAGCTATATGCATTTTAAATTACCCATTCTTTCAAAATTTCACTTGAATTAATAATAATGATACTGAAAATTATTAGTTTTCAGCATTTACATATGATATCATTATACATGTGTATTGTTCTAGACAGGGAAAGCAACCTAACAGTACTCCTGTCTCATCAGAAGTACATCAAAAGCTAGCATTTCTTTCTAATGGGGCACCTGATAGAAGCAGCTTGATAACCCTGTAGAAGAAAACAAACACTAATATTTTGCAAGGTTCAAATTTGAACCTGTATTTATGTACAGTATACTAACCAGGAAGAAAAAAGACAAACGTATGCTAGATAAAACATTGAAAGGGATAGGTGCATATTGCAGTGATTCTTACCTTGCGTGTTATGCTGAAACAGCAAATAAAGAAGAAGAATTTTCAAGGTGATTAATTATCTGGTAATTTCTTCAGCAAATGTAAGGAAGCTTCTCTCCTCTTTAAATAAAATGAAAATACCGAGGGGTGTTTTTTTATACTGGACACAATGATACAACTCCATAGGAAACATCCTGTTAGTATCAAGAGAATTCTGAGGAATTCAGGTGATACAATTGAAATCAGACCACATAAGGATGTATTTTTTTCACTTCCATGACATTACAGTTAATCTGAACACTGCCAAAGAAGAGGCATCTGCTTTCATCAGCCTTAAAGCGTGCACCCATTCAGAATGACACAAGTAGCTGTGGCCTAACACAAACCATCTGCATAACACAGCCTACAAGAAAACAGAGGCCCAAAAGAGCTTGAATAGCAACAAGTCCTCTTCAGTGCTCTTTACTGTTTTGCAATTCCATTCCTTAAGTGGACAAATCATGCAGAAGATGCTACCAGTCAAATTCCTGATGTTAGTATCTGCAATAACATTTCAGCAATGGAGTTAATAAGTACTATGTGTTCTGCCACCCATATATTTGACCTTTTGCAACAATAACATGCAGTGTTTTAAGTACAGTAATTCAAGTGTGACAACATCTTGGGCAAGTTAGAGGTATCTGTTGTTTTAACACGCTTTCATTTGAAACTCTCTTACTTCCTTAATAACTTAGGTTGTAACCTAACTTAGGCACTCAATCACAAAGAAATTATTTTTCACTAACTTGGAATGGATGACATTTAACTCATTAGGATTTAGACTGGTTTTCTCAGCACTGTGGCACGATATGGAACTTGAAAGTTCAAGTAAGACCTCCTTTTTGTAGCATTAGTCATGACAATAAATTGCTAGAACAGAGCTGGCAAAGGAACCAGTCTCTTAGCTCAGGAGTGCTCTGCAACTACAGTAGATGCCTTGAACTGTTTTCCAAAATCATAATAAGAACAATCTGCTCTAGTGTCAAATCTACTACAATCCCAATTGGAAATCTGTAGAATTTCTGGTTTGGAGAATTTCTGGCAATTTCTTCTCAAAATCTGTTTAATAATCAGTCAGCTCATCCTACTGCTTTGTAGCATACTGTTTTTATTGCTTGCTTCCCATGATATTATTTGATAGATCTATATAGCAGCTTCTTTTTCTGTTTACCCAGTTACTTGTTTAAACTTTGCTGGATTTTAGAGATGTGCTCTTTCCCTGCTACTATCAATCAGCTCCAAAGTTTTCTGATGTTTCATAGCATTTGCCTTAATTCTGCTGTTCTGGGCTGTTTTCCTCTACTACAGCTACAATCTTCCACTTCACGGAAAGAAAGTCCCTTCTGATTTGAGATGGTATCAGATGAAACGTCCCTCACAGTCCATAACCACTGGTCACCAGAGCAGAAAGTAAAATATTTAGTCATAAAGGTGCTTCATCCAAAAAACCTAACACTCCTAAGTCTCATTTACTGCATCTGTTCAAAGGCTTTACTGAAACTTACAATTTTTGTACCAGTATTTGAAAGATCAATAATTTTGGTTTGGAAATTTGGCTATTCAGTAAAATACAGAAAAGTTTGGCTTCAGACAGAAAGGAAATAATAAAGATAAAACACCTGATTGTTCTAAAAATTGATTTTTCAGCTCTCAGTTTGCAATGGGACAGGTATTATAGAGTGTTATATGTGCCAACTATTTCCAATATGTTCAAAAGGAGGATGTTACAAAGTTCAGGAGAGTGGGAGTGACATTTTTAGCTTGTAATCTGAAAAGCCTTGGAGAAGTTATTTGAAAAAGGATAAATGAGGTTCTTTCAAAACAACTTTAAATTCAAGAAAGGTTTTTCCTCCCTTTTTTCCTATATGCAGTAAGCTTTTTAGACATATTTATGTTTTTTCATAGTCCATACAGAGGTGCAATGAACTGAGTTTAGAGATATTTTGAGTATTTTTAGACTATCTGAAAGTCCTTGAGAAGTACTTTTCTGAGGAAAAAGGAAAAAACCTCCAACAAAGAGCTTTTCAGATGCTAAGTTGTCTACTGAGGTTTAAGTAAATATAAGAAATCATCCTACTGAATGTTTCCTTTGGCTGGAATAACCTTCATTTCTGATGAAAAAGGTTAAACATTGACATAAAATGTACTCCTCTGAAGTAAATTAGAATAACTGGAAAATCACAAGAAACAAACCACAGAGGTTATTAGGACAGAGCAATTATTTGGATAGGCCCAGGGTAATACACACTCTTAAAGTCTGCAACTCCCTGTTGTCCTCCTGTGGGAACTGAATAGTTTACACAGAGATGACAGCCAAGTTAAAGAGGACCATGAATCTTTACTTTGAGTTTTCTTATCATCCAAACTGTTCCTGGGCCTAGACTAGTATTAAGTGACTCCAAATATGGTGCACAAAAAGAATTTTGGTTGGCAAAGATGTCTTAGGTTTCTCATGGATTCCACAAGAAACAGACTGGTAAACCTACAACAAAAGACTAGATGTAAAAGAGCAGAAACATTCTGTTTTCACTTGGAATTCAGAAATTTCGATGCTTCACTTACTCAAGTGTCTGAAGTTGTACACTAGAATAGACTGGTACTGGTGAAAGAAGACTCGGTTTCTACAAGTCTCTGAGCAGGAGGTGGCTGTAAATGAAGGGAATGTAATGGATGTTTACTCTGTTTATTTTTTAAATTCCTTGGCACCATTAGATATAAAATATCGGACCTCTCATTCCTTCAGAGTGACCCAATACAGACAGCTATTATAGCACACAGCACACAAGAAAGTGTAATGTACATACCAGGGTGAAGAGGAAGACAGGAAGAGATGGGTAGTCTTCTCTTCTACAGCTGTTTGTAGAGGGCTTTGCTCACTGTGGAGAGAAGTAAGAAAAACTAAATTACCTTTATAAAGAAAATAAAAATGCTCACAGCACAATAAAACCACACTACCTGATTATATAAATTGCAGCATTCAAAACTGTCACATGCAGTAGTAGAAAATGTTTATATGTTGCAAGTTGGCTGCAAGTTAACTTCTCTAATGGCTTCCAATATCACCTAAAACTATAAACCAGTGCTGCATTTGAAACAAATTATTTGGCCAGATGTTCTACTGACTTTAGCTTATTAACATTCACCAAATCTGATCTGTCAAACTCAAGCTGTTCCAAGCACTAGAACAGAGAGCTGAGAGAAGAAAATGATTGCATGGTGATATGATTTCTTGAGAGGAGAAACTCAAACACAGCAGCTAACCAAAGAAAGAAAAATGAATAAAAGAGACAAAAACGAACTTTCCATATTTGTTTGCAGTTTTCCTTTTGAGTGATTAGGGATAAAGGACAAAAATAAATGATATGATTTATATCCTATGACCTGGAGAGAATTTTTATTTGCTTTATTTACACAACAAAGCAAACAGAAACAAGGATAAAAAATGGATATGACAAAAGTTTCCACTGAGCTTTTTATCTAGATACGTTTGAAAACTAAGGAGGAAGACTAGTGGGAAATTTTACTCTTATAGTTTATGTTATTTTTAACTGAAGTAGGTTTGCTAATCTTTGTGTGATTATTTCTGTTGCTGTAAAGTGATTTAAATATGATGGCATTTATCATCTTTTAAGATGGGGAGGGATTCATTTGACAGGTTCAGAGAGCTAGATATAAATGTCTACAGGAACTAGGTATTTCAGCTTTCACCATAATCTACAGTATGTGAAGGCCCAGTTCCATGGCCCACGGTTCATTTAAAAATCCCAGTATCTCCACCGCCTCTGCATGGGCTTAACAGCTGTGGCACAGGACATGAGAAACATCAATGTCCTATTTAAGCTGCAGATGGTCTCTAGACAGCATAACCCAAGGGAACAGGTGACACAGCTAAATTAAACTCAAAGTAGAAAGCTAAATTAAACTCAGTCAGGACAAGCTAATGAGGCCTGGGACAAGTGAACAGGCCAGATGGATCCTCAGCTTCAGGGCAAGCTGTGTATTTCTCCAGACTTCACTGGATGTACTTACAAAAGGTCTGGGGACCCTTGGGGGAGTTGAGGCATCTCACTCACATGTAGATGCCCATACTCGGGCACCCAAATTCAGGTGTTGAAGATCTGAAGATAAATTCAATCCTTTGTATATTAGAGATTGCTAATTATGATGAATTATCTCAAACAGAGCTTTTGATCCTCAGTGAAGATAGATGTATGCTATTACAGGGAATACAAAAACAAGCTCTGGAAACAAGAATATCTTCCTGTCATTAAGCCCTTTTAGTTACCACTGTCTCATTAAGGAATGTATTGTATCACACTCAAAAACCCTGAAAGAGATTAACAACTTTGCTGTATTGGGTGATGCCACATCTGCAGCCATGTTAATGCCAAAGGCAAACAGCCACTCTGCTATTATTCTCAGAAAAATAACTTTCATCATTTCTACAGGCTCCTTTTCTTTTGTGATCACATCTGAATGTGTTTTTGCATGAGTAAAATGATTGTTTGCATTAACCTTATTAGCATGAAAGCACAACATCTGAGATTCATTGTGCAATTCCCTCCCATCAAACAAGGGAGTCCAGGATAATTCTGAAGGCATTCAGATAAAACATTAGTGAGATAGAGACAAACAAATCCATACATTATATATTATCCCATTCCAAAATTAAAGATGTATGTAGATGTATGTATATGTTCTCATATTATTGATCAATCTCTACCTTCATTTTCAGGACTTATATTCAGTCCAAAAAATCTAAAGATTAATTAGTGACTTTTTAAGCTAATATGATACATGTATTTATTTTGCCTCAACTAGTACATTATTTTTCATTCAGTAGATATACAATATGAAAATTAACACATATTACTTTTATTTATAGTTAATATTACCAATAAATACCACGATATTTTGCTATAGAGTAAAAATCACGACTGCCCTTAACATAGGCTTTTTAACTCTGAAAACAATGTCTTTGATCTTACAATATTATATAGCCATTTTCAGGTAAAGGGTCTCTGGTTTGCCAAAGAAACAAAAATTAAGTTCAAGATGAAAGTAATTACAAATTAAAATTAATTGAAAATGTTGCAGTTTTTTTCAGTTCTTGGAGGTAATGATAGCTTTTAAACTATTGTACTCCTCAGTTAACACTGGAGTATTTCATAACTCTGTAATATACTTCATTCCTCTTCAAAGTTTCCTAGCAACCTGGTATTGGGAAACTTAAAATAAAAGCAAAAGATTAAATTTTTCAGGAATCACTGAAATGCTCTCCTAGTGTTTCCTATCAGTGTTTCAAAGGCTAAGGAGCAAACTCTAATCTTGATCTTACTGGTCTTGTCCCGTAACAGTGTTATCTTGATGATTTTGGTATATTTGACTTGTAGTGATGGATATTCAGAACTAAACTGTCCTAGGCACACAGCATTTGTTTAAACTACCGGCATTCACTGACCCTTCAGTCTGGGCTGGAGTATCTGTTGCACTGGTTTTACTCTCTGTTTCTCCTGGGTTATCACGGCAGGACATCAGTACTACACATTTAGGTTTATCAATATACATACAATGTTTCTCATGATCTGTCTAAGACCAGTTATTTCTTGTCTGCCTTTGGCAGAGAAGGCTTTTATTTCTTCACTTATGCTCAGACAGTTACTTGTTTTGATTCCTGGAAGCTTGTACAACAAGCATTAAACTTCCAGGCAATTGAAAATACACTGGGTACTTCATGAGACTGCCTGCATGGTGGTATCTACATTAGAGGTGGTTATAAATAAAAGTAAGTATTCTTTAATTTTCATGAACCACAGATGTATTTAACAGCATATATTCTCCAGAACAGAAGGTATCTCTTAACTATAGCTGCTGGCAAGTGATTTCTGTGCCTTTGCTTTATTCAGGCAAAGGACACTACAGGAATCTGACTTTTTCACAGCAGACAGTTACTGTAGAGGCTTAACTTTATAATTATTTTCTTATTCTGTGTCATTAGGACTGTGTGAACTTCATTTTAAACTGTGACTTGTGCTCAGGAGTATGGTGGTAGTGATCCCAGTCCTTCAGGGTGAGGGAAGAGAGGACAGTTTGCAATTGCTGGCAGCAATTGCTCATGCTGGCCAGGAAACTGAGTGCACGCTATTGCTACCTGCAGTTCCCTGCCTTCAGGGCAGAGGAGGGAGCACATGTACTTTCAACTAAGCAAATTCTCATTCCCCAGCTCAGGAGGAACCAAGCTCCTTCTGACAGATGGAGCAGAAGGGGACTGCACCCTCGGGAAAAGGTTGAGAAACGCAGTCAGTAGTAAAGCCAACCAGTAGTTACTAATCTTGCTAGGCATTGTATCTTTGTATTATTGGGGTGCAATATTTCTACTTCAGACACTCAGAAGTTCATACTGCATAAAGCATGAGAGGACATGAACTGCAGAGGTGAAGCAGAGGTGGCAGGAGAGATCTCTTCCCAAGGAACCTCAGGAAGCTGCAGCATCAACTCAAAGACTCGATCAGAGGAATTCCTGGGTCACCAGGCTAGGATGCCAAGGGATACACCAAAAGGTTCATTTCTGTTGCAGAGCAGACCTAAGTGATAAAGCATGAATTTTCACACTAAGCAGCATGTTACCTGACCCAAGTCTGTATACTGGAAAACTAGGGATAGGGTTTAATTAGCTCCCCAGAGTGCCACAGCTGCAAACCAATGGGATTTTAAGCAAGAGTGGCTGTTACCAAACTTCCTTCCAGATAGAAAGAATCTGAACAGATTTATCACAGTTGATCAAACCAGCTACAGCTTAAAGAGAAACACAGTTGGCTTGTGAAAATGTTGATGGATCAGTAGAAAAAAGGAAGAGTTTTGAAGTTCCTTGAATTAGCCTTTGATAAAAGGAGGCTGATTTTCATCTGTCTTTATCTAGGCAAATATGAACGAGTCCACAAGCAAAATGAGCTGAAATACAGTCCTCTGCAGCCTGGCTCATCAGCTATGAAACCTAACTCACTGCTGCATTCCTAAAAAAACTTGTTATATTGGGGGAGCTGAGACATTCTAGATGAGCTGGTGAGGATAGCATCCAGAAGTGGTTTTCATCAAGTTCTGATTCATTAAATAATATTCCTGGAGATTTACCTTGTCCTTCTTTGTTACAGAATTGGAGGAATGGGTTTGTGTACACTGGTGGGATTGTCTGACAAATTTTCTGATACAAATTTTTTTTTATTAAACCAATTATCCTGTTTCTTTAAATGAAATTTCCCTTTTTTTACCTCGACATCAAGAGGTAGACTTGCATACTGGGGATTGAAAGTCATGGCAAATGAAAGCCACCTAGGGAATAAATCACTTTAGATTCTGCCTGAAGCTGATCTATCCATTTTATGGATACTTATGGTATTTATGATACTTACCATTTGGGTGTTCTATGAAGTTTTACAGTAATTTGATTGCACAGTACCCTTCATCCTACGTCTCTCGTGTATCAAAATAGATGTTGTGCTGTAAATACATCTGGGTCTTAGAGGTAAATATTCAAAACCCTCAAGACTGAGTTAATAAGTTAGAGCAGCCTATTCAAGTGAAAAAGAAAGATCCTACTTAGGCTGTCAATACAATTCACAAAATGAATTTTTGTGCTCTGTCAAGGGAATGTTGGAGTCAATATCTGTTGCACATGAAATGTCAAACACGATAGAAGTACAAAGCTGTGTTGCTTTCACCACTGTTTTTAGAAAGGTGGCAACTCTTCTAGTTTTAAAATGACAGTAATACTTTGCAAGATCTAACAGTTTATTCACATTGAAGGGTTAGGAAATGTAAGAATTTTTTTTCTCCTCCCTGTTTTTTTTCTTTTTAGACCCTGGGCACGTTGCCAAAAATGTGAGTTTACTTTGGAGTTATATGAAAAGGACTAGAACACCAAAAGAAAAAATGACCTGAAAATGAAAGATGAATTACCAAAGGTAACAAAGGGCTTCGACTGTATTCTCACATTTCTGATTCATGATAACCTAACGGCAGAGGATGGATTATATTGGTGTATTAGAAGGGTGCTATCGATCTAGAAATCGGACCTTCTTGCAAAGGTGCATAAGTCTTTGGCTCCTAAACATCGTACTTGTCAGAGATAAATGAGAGAGGGAGAGGAATGTTAACTGAGAACAAAAAGACCCCAGGGCTGAAATAGGCTCCTGTCCTTGTATCAAGGCCTTACATTCACTATTTTCTGAGCTGACAAAGAGGTGATGGCATGAATTAGCTTGCAGACTGGATGGGCAGTTTAACATTACTGCCTCTCCTCAGCCAGGGGCATAATTGTGCTGTTTGATGTCTGTGTCATCTTAAGAAGGAGCATATATATATATATATATATATATGATTTTGCAGTCCAAAACCCACTTGAGGAGAAATTTGTGCAGTCTGACTATGATCCAAATGTGACTTGGATGACATGAGCATCTAGGGAAATCTTGCCATGCACTCCAGTGGAATAAAACTGCCTCCAGTTTGAAAGGATAGAAAGAAAAGAGGAGATCTTCCTGCTCTGCACCAATATCCCCTCCTTTTCAGAAAGCTCCCCCTTAGCCCACAGGGGCACTCTGATTCCAGCAGCAAGTGTAAATCAAGGTCCAATCACAGGGGCTAGACATGGACAGAGCTGTGGTGAAGGACTGGCTAAGAGTAAAATACCCAGTTTACAACTGTAGAAATAAGAACAGAAAGAATTAATACTAAATGAGCCCTTATAGTTACTACATTTTCTATATTTTCATTTTATTTTTTTGATCAGTCCCACAGACCAATTACCTGTCTCAGTAAATGACACTGTTCAATTAATTCATCCTATCCACGTGTGCTCTCATAGTTCACAACAAATGTGAAGTAATTCAGCTTAATTTAAAGCCAGTGACTTCAGGTCATGTTGCATTACCTCATACTTGTCTGAAGATAACGTGCACGTGAGCAGGTATTGCAGAGTGGCTGCCATATAGCAGCTGGGTTGAAGTAACCTGCTAAAGGCCACAGTGTCTTTTAATGCCCACCTACACAAGATGATGATAACACTACTAACTTTTGCACAATGTAAGTAATAGAGTCCTAGTTTAGTCTGCCTTCCTCTATTATTTTGGGCCAAAGTTTCATAAAATGGCTCATTCACTGCTTTCAGTAAATTTTGTCTGGTCGTTATTTCCAGCTTTTGGATTCAGAGGAATGAAATAGGAACCAATATTTTTCATCTTCACCTTTTTGGGTAGAAGCCTGCAAGGCTATGTTAAATTGCTGGTGATCTTAGTTCAGTTCAAAATTGTTTGACGTCTATAACCTCACAAATACAGCTCTCCACAGGCACAACCAGAAGGCAAGGATTTCATTAGCCTGGATTCATTTCATTTTACTTAGGTGACACTTGCCCATCAGTCAGTGAGGCCCTTGACTGAACCTGGAATACTTTGATCTGGTCTAAATCCCAGCAAGTAAAACAGCTTTAACAGGAGTTTTTCTTTAGTTTGAGTGGCAAAATCTTGCATTTCAGTATTGAAAAATTCAGTGGAGGGTTCAGCATTTGTTGAAAACAACAGATCCTCAACATCTGCTGTGGATTTGATCAACATTATATTCCCAAGTAAGTGATTTTGTTTTAATTTATAAACTCTCCTTTAAGTAGGACTTCAAACTTTGGCCCATGGCACTTTGCTTACTGTATAATATTTTATTTGGTTCCAGCACTTTACATAAATAAATTGTAAAAGTGATCCTTAAAACAAGGTACCATACATGAAGATAAATGTATGAGGTCTGAAACAAATGACAACTCTGACTTGCCAAGCCATACTCTGTTTGGGAGGCTGATATTTATTTTTAATTTTCTGCAAGTTAGTCAGAAATATGGACTCCAGATCCCACAGAAAGGAGAGGCCAGAACTTACCAGTGTGTTAAATTGCAGTGGTTGCCAATAGTAAAAATTATTTTAATATTTTCCCTCTCCAGCCCTGCAGGCAAACATCTATCCTGTGAAATCTATCTGAATTACACAGAGAAAGAACATGACTATTACAATCTGGAGAAAGAGATTAACATAAAACCAGGAATATCTGTACTTACCAAAGAGAGGAGGTAATGACCCTTTTGTTAAAAAATGACCTAAAAAGTGCAATTTGGTTTTGAAATATTAGAATTACTTCATCTATTTAAAAAATGAAGAGGAAAATTTTTAAAACTATTAAACTGGGAATTTTAAATTAATAGACAAAAGCAGTAAAATATATTAATGAAGCCAGACAGAAAAAAATAATTAAAAAAATTAACCTCTTACCTTTTAAAAACAGTGTTCTGCTTCTCCACATGAAGATATCCAGCAGATCCTCCTTTTCTGTTCATTCTCTCCCACCTCCCCTAAATTCTTCACAGTGCTGCACTACTCATTGCCACCATGTGATACCTGCCTCCTTCTACTACATCCACTTCTGCATCCCAAATCCTGCTGCTCCCTACAGCAGAACCACATTCACTCTACAGTGCCTAGAAATCTCTTTCTCTATAATTAATTTAAGTGCTGGAGGAATTGCCTCAGGCAATTAAAATTAGGAAATCAAACAGAACAGTTCTCCAGATAGCATTTACTAGTCTCCACTGGAGTGAGAATGTCAATTATTTCTTGATGGGTTTTCATTTAGAAAAAAGGAAATGAATTAGAGAAGGCCCGTGATTCTACCACAGCAAAACAATATCTGAACACACACAGCAGAAGCAAATAAATCATGCAACATGGCCTTTTTAAAGGTCACAAAATAACAAGCAGTTCAAGACTAATTGGTATTGGCACATCTATTGTAACGAGGGGGAAAAGTGATCAATGATCAAATGACAGAAAAAAACCTACAAAATACATACATCATAAAATGATGACAAGGGCAAAGCAGTGACCTCTGATGGAAGCTGGTGAATGCAGAAGTTGAGAGCAGTGTCATGTTTTTAAGTCAGAAGAGTGGGTTTTATTATGAAGAAAAATATTTAAAGTATCCAGTTCAGTAGAGAGTTAAATTGTTTGTGAAAGGGAAAATTAAAGGTAAAAACTTAAAAGCCTACAAAACCTGAAGTGTTCAAAAAAACTTTTTTGGAATACCTGTATAAAGAGAAAATAACATTGAAGAATCATTACCTCATCAATGAAGTCACAAGTAGAGAGATTATGATAAATATGTAGGAATGATTGCTCAGATTAAACAATTAATAAAATGTATTTCTGTGGCACTTCAAAAGGCTTCTTTTTCTTTTTGACCCTTTTTTTCTTTTGCATTTAATCAAGAGCCTTTACAGGGTCAGTGACTGCTAGCACTGTAATGATAGCCAGTGCATCTTTACAGTAGCAAAGTCACAGCTGAATGCTAAAAAAAACACTTTTATCCCCTGGGATTCTGCATTTGCTTTTCTTGTCCCTTGCACAGAATCACAGGATGGTTGAGGTTGGAATAGACCTCTGGAGATCATCTGGTCCAACCAAATCAAGAGCAGATTTCCTTGAAAATAACACAGTGAAAACTTTTCAAGGCTAAATTCAGCTCTCAGGTACCTAATTAGTAAACTCAAAACCTGTCTGAAATGCATTTTTTTGTGAAGAGGGAAATTTGTACTCTAAAGTTCAGCAGGAAGTTTTCCAAGTGTGGTCTAGGTTTGGTTTCCAGATTACACTAGAGTAAATTATATCATCCCAGAGCACTCACAAATCATCTTGAATGCACGTTCAAGAGCTCCTTATGGATCTTAAAATGCCTTTGTCTGAGCAACTTTTAAAGCAGCCTGAGTTTTAGTCGCACTGTTGTAAAATATAGAGCTTGGAAAGTACATGGTACTATTATAATACTTAAACATGCTAAATACACAGCTAATGTAAAACAGAACATCTTCACACACCAGGTAGGCTTTGACTTATTACAACATACTTCTGTGGTTTTCCCTCTCTAGCGAGGGACATATCCAGAAAGCTGAGTCTAAGCTGAGTGTTAAAAAGCCCAAATCCCTGAGATGTGAATGACTGCACAGTATCATGTTTCTACCTTGACCAGTAAGTATCTTTGCAATCTTCAGCAAAATCATTACCTGATTTTGATATGATTTCTAAGGCAAGTTACTTGTACTTAAAGAAAATCTGAAAACAAATGAAAATATTAAGCTAGGTTTTCCTCACAATACAAACAGCTGATTGGGATGGGAATTTCAGGACAAGCATTTAGAATTGCTTAAAAAGACTTCTCAGATAATCACACACAGGTAGCACATGAATTTATATTCACTGTATTATTTGTATGCACCTCTGATACTTTTTCACAGTAGGAAATAAAACAAGAGGAGAAGATTGTAACATCTTGCCTGGACTATTCCATCTCCTCTCCATATCAACTACTTAGTCGTGTATCACTTTTCTCTTGTTCATAACACTTAATTCACTTCATCAACGTGAACAGAGAGAGAGAACTCTGCTTTTACCTAATTAATAAGAGAATGCTTGCATATTTGCTCTTTATAAGCAAGTATATTGACCACAAAATATGGCTCCTTCTGTGCAAATTCATGTTCAATTATTACACAACTAACCCCTTGAAAATCCCACCATATGCTATCCCATTTGTTTCTTCCAGCTCCCTTTACATCAGGCAGAAGGCATTTGCTTGCAGTGATCACTGCATACACTGCAGTTTGCATTCTTACTACAGACAATGGAAAACACTTGATGGAACAAAGCATTATTAATCTGAGAAGAATAAGGCACCACGAGTGCTTACCTACTATAGATTACCACGGTGAGCATTTAATAGTCAAAAGAAGCTTGTGAATACAGAGAAGGAAGAAAATAAAATTATGTTTAGGAAGTTACATGTCTTATTTCAAGAGCTAAAAGTCACAGCACTCATGTAGCCTGGGGGTCTTCTCATTCACTGTCTCCTCCATTCATTACACCGTCTGCTTTATGGTTCAAAACTGGTTTACAGGCTCTAAATCTCAGAGCAAATTCTGCATGGTCCCAGCATGAACATCAGACTCAGTGCCTAAGCAGACTAAAGTAGCTGCAGGGTTTATGCAGTTGATACTGTCTTGTTCACCCAGCTCCTGGCAAGAGACCTCTTGAAAGCAGTTCCAATAATGTCAATTCCAGAAATAAACTTTTAGAGCTGTTGATAGAGCAATGTTACACTGGTGTAATTATTAATAATATAAGAATAAGCATTTACAATAACACAAAACTGCTTTTATGGACTGGATTCACTCTTGGTAACAAAGAGTTAATAACTATCCTGTCTGTATTATATTTCTTTTAGATGACTGATGCTGGAAGAATCTGACCAACCTGATAGGAAGTCTCTTTGACATGTACCATGGCACTAGGACTCATATAAGGATTAAAGATTTTTTCAAGAGAGGGGTGGAGCAAAGCTCAAAGATTAATTTATTTCCAGACAGATACCACAGCAATAAGATTAAGATATACTCCCTTCCTGCAAGACAAAAATAAACAACCAAGGAGGAAAAGCAATAAAATGATTTTTTTTCCCCCAGCTAGTAAGCTTTATTAGCTCTTCAAGAGAGTTTTTTTAGAGGTTTAAAAATATATTGAGCTAAAAAGTAAACATTTTCCAGCTTTATAAACTGAAGTTTCTACTCTCAGGTGGGTACTCAGTGGAAAAAAACGTAGGGATTATGGCTTGATTCAGGAAAATACTTTGGTGCATCTTTACAATCAGTCATGAGTAAGGGCCACTGAATTTCATTAATCCCATTCTCCCACGTGGAGGGACTATCAATATAAACATATAAGAATGATTTCAGAGATCTCCTCAGCTGCCAGCTCTCCCAGTTTTCCCGTTATTCAAAGGCTGCAGTAGGATAACTCAATTTCATTCATTTTCTTGGTGTCTCAGCCCAAAAATACTTAATTCTTTATCTTCTTATGGGACAGAAATATCAGCTGGCTGCAGCATACTCATGCCATTTTCACAGGGGGTAAACCAGTCATTTGGTCCCCATGCCAGCTAGCATTTGTAGGTATACTACTGGTATCCAAACCACTTTTCTATGCTTCATCTTAACCTCAGGGTTCCTCTTATTTCAGGGAGAACCTTGAGCACACTCCTTTGTTCAGGGAGAAACTCCTAGAAAACCTTTGTCTGTAGATTTAGTGTTTGTATAACAGATTTATTCATTGCTTTTCTCTCAGCTTGAACAATTCATAGAATCATTTAGGTTGGAAAAGACTTTTAAGATAACCAAGTCCAACCCCTAACCCAGCACTGCCAAGTCCACCACTAAACCATGGCCCTAAGCACCACATCTATGCCAAGGACATCAGTTTTGTTATTGACATCATCACCTTTTGCTTCTGTCCATGATCATGTTCAGGTTGTTAGTGATGCAGTAGCTGGATTTAGTTATTTAGTTATTATAGTTTGAAATTCACTTAGATTTTTCCCCCTTCACTTTAAGATAATATTTCGCTGTAATGGTAGGTTTTGTAACAGCTTTTTTTTTTTTAGGGTAACCTTTAGGCTAAATTAGAGTTTACAGTATCCCTTTAATTATCCAAATACTAACAGGCTGTTACAGTATTAAAACACGTGCAATAAAATCATACTTGATGGAAGATAATTTTCTTATGCAAATGACTTTGGTTATGACTAGATAATTTATAATCAGAAATACTAAATTCAAACAAAGCTTGATCGTTCTAACACTGCAGTGGGAAATGGAAATTGCATATCATTGTGTATCAGGCTTACTGCAAAAGGTTAGTCCCTTTATTGTCTTTCATTTGTTTTTGCATACAGACTACAAGCAATTAAGGAGAATTTAGTGTGTAATAAAGGACATCCTACTATATTCATACTTAACAGGTATTCTGGAACATTTTTGAACCACAATATTTTTTTTACATTTTAACTAAACAAGCACAGTTTTGAAAAGAAACCACCCTGCCAGTGACAATTTCAAAATGACTCTGTAACTGTGTATAGTAGGTGCATACCAAACATGCACTGTTTTTCCACACGTACCTCAAACAAAAATTGTTCTTTTTTCACAATTTCACTTATCACCATATTTTGTTGCAAAGAGTAGAATTTATACTAAAATCTGTAATTTCTGAGAAATGCAAAAACCACTTTTCAGATGCCATTAGGGACATTCTAACAGCTGCACTATCCCCTGAAATGCAGTATGTAGTTATTCTGTAGGAACATTACCAGGAGCCCTTGCTTAACAGTGGGATACAAACAGTACTGTTCATCATTTGGAGTCATCTTAGCTGTAATTCAGATTATACTAATTGCAAAAGCTCTCATCGGTCAAATGGAAAGGAAGAGAAACCACACATGACCACTCTTAAATAAATCTTACCATCTAAGATCATGCTGGTGTGGTTGCTTCACAGTTTTGATTTCCAGCAGTTTAAAATATCATGGGCAGAACTGGTACATTGCACAGGTTCCAAAAATAGGAAGCACAGATCATTTTCATTTCTAAGGAAGGAAAAACACAGAAGTTGTTCATAACCCACTATTTCACAGAATCACAGAATGGCTGAGGTTGGGAGGCACCTCTGGATTTCATCTTGTCCAATCCCTCTGTTCAAGCAGACCAAGCTTTGACTAAAAGCTTGTTTGCTACACACTGTATTTGTCTGATTTCTCAGCCTTAATGTGAGTTTCACAAGGTGTTCTCTATTTATGAAATACAAGTACCATATCTTGAAATAATTTTACTACAGAAATGTTGATTTCTTTTCTCTGAAAGAATATAAATTACTGTTCAAGAGAAAATCACCAGCTCTCATTCTTAGATTTCAGTTTGCTCACATAAAAATGATGAAAGATGATTGGCACAGTATCTATAAACATGGAACAGCTCTGTTCTGTGGTATCCAAGTATTTCTGCTATTTTCAGAAACAACACTAAAGGATCCCAAATACACCTAAATTTATTTTTCTTGTGTTACTGATGTTGCCTATCACCTCAAACTGAGCAAATCGTTTTACTAAAACAATTCAATAGGCAACAAATAGCTACAAATACAAGAATCATATTCAATACTGAAGATTACCACGTGATGTTACCAACCTGCACTTAATTTGCAGTGGTTCCTACAGAGCCTGGAAACATGTAACTGGGCATTTGCAATGACAAAATATCCATTTCATTTGAAAGATGTGCTAGCAGTTTAAACAGCCAGCTATTAGCCCTCCGTGCTTAGTTTGATGAGCCTAAAAGAAAAAAACTCTGAAAATTAACCACTGGTTCAGAGCAACTGAAATCCATCTGCTTCATTACAGCTCAGGCAATACACAAAAAGTGAAAGCATTTACTAAATCGAACAGGAGACACAGGGCAATTGATGTAATTGGTTAATGAATATGCCCTAATTGTTTTTTAGTAGTAAAACTGCATAATTAAATTTGTAGTTGGCCTCCAAATAGTATCTCAATCAAAATATTCTAGAAAAAGAAAAAAACAACCAAACAAGATCTGGACTAGTAATTAGAAAATGAAGGAAAGAAAGGAGGCTATTGCAACCATCATCAGCCATTTCAGTGCATACCCCACACCTCTGGATATGTAGCATAATTTAAGAAAAAAATACTGTAGTGTGACAATGAGCATGTCTTGGGACAGCAACTCCAGCAATGAAGTAAGTTGTTTAAGAGGAGTACATGTAAAAGAGCTGTAAGTCTTTTCACCCCAGGCATATGAATATCTAGCATATATTTTCACATAAATCAGACAGGAGTAATTGTGTGGCCTGTGGGCATCACTTCTCCCATTTCAACAGTCTGCATTTTTTGGCACTTATCTGAGATTAGTACCTCTCATCTGCCCTTCAGCAGAACAGATTGCACCAACATTTCCTCCCTTACTGGAAGTGGCCACTGTCAGAAGTACAGAAAGACCTCACTGATCAGTCTGGTCTCTGTAGATCCCGAATGGGGCAGAACTGAAAGAGAACAGAATGTATTGCTTAATAAAAGGAGAACATTTTGAAAATATATATCCTTCATATAATTCTGCTAATACCAGAGGAAAAACGTTACAGATCTGACTCAAAGTGTCCAAAAGAAGTGACGTGAAAGCTATTTCAATTCACATTTTACTCAGAGCTGTATGGGAACTTATTTTTTTTACCCTTACTACATCCCACCAGTGTTCATCTCAGCTAGGAGTGTAATGTAGCTAAAGGCTTTGCTCGTTCTCATACAACGGAATGGCTTCCTCACTATTTTATTCAGGGGCAGAATCTGTAGAGATTACATTTCTTGTAATGTAACATCTGTCCCAATTCCTCAACTGAATCAAGGAGGAATGGCTCATGATGAAAACCACAGTCCCTCAGGCCACACGTCACTGCAAGAGAAAATGGCAGCTGCAGCTTGCACTGCAGAGCTCTGTGCAGTCAAGATAGACACACATCCCCCCCTGGGCACTCAGGCATGCAGAGTGATTTACAAATAAAGAGAAATAAATCACTCCAAGCAGTGTGTAATTGTCATAAAGAATTAATAAATAATGATAAGCCACTTGTTAACTAATTGTTCCATTCATCAACATTTTGCACATACGGACACATCCCTAATACATTTATATCCTTTCTTCTGCCAGATGTGTGGCTGCTGTTTCACTTGCAATCAAAGCCAGATGTGCACAGCACCATGAGAGCACAGCAAAGGTATTTTTTAGGTGAGTGAGATTTCAGATACAGCTCAAAGTGATCCTTTTTCTGCTTGCATTTTAGGCTTAAGCTTGCAGTGGACATATTTATGCAAAAATCATTAAAAGAATGGTCTTTTCTAGGAAATTCACCAGCAAACCAGGCTTATTAGTATACATTCATACATGTTAATGCCAATAGGTGCTGCAGTTCATCATTTTGTAATTCACATGCAATATCAGCCATGGTATTTCTTTACAGCTGCCAAGACATCTTTTTAAAGAGGCATTCAGAGGTGTGGACACTTCACGAGCAGCTTTTGCAACACTTAAATTGACGTTTTAATTTAAACCAAACTACTCATTTTTTCTGTGCTAAGTGTGCTTTAATTGATCAGAGTTCAGATCCTTAAAATGCTAATCCATGAGTACTAACTATTCTAAACACAGGTACTTATGTTAAGTATTCTTTTATGCACATATGGCATTCAAGTCTAAAAAGATCAGCTGTAGTTCCAAAATAATATACCTCTAACCTGGTGTTTTAAAGGTGTCATGAAGTAAATTATGGTTTTAAAATAGAATGCACAAAGTGTACCTGATAAATCAATTGGTTTTTCTTTCATTCCAGATGTTGTCATTGTGTTGAGCAGTCTTGTCCTGAAGATTTCTAGGTGCATTTCAGGTATCAGGCAGAACGTGTGCCTTTAAAGGAAATTTCCTCCAAGAATATTGTGAAAATAATAAAAATAAATTTAAAATTAACTCTAAATTGTGAGATTCTATTTAACAAGAATAATAGTCCAGACACTAGTAAAGCATAATTTTGAGTTTAAGAGCTACTGGGCCATCTTTGGGAAGTTCACTGTGTGAGGAGATCTACCTGCATGTCAGTGCTGTGGCCAGCCATGCATCTCACCACACTTCACCTGGCTCATATTCTTAGAGGAGTAGAATAACCACACCACTATTATTAAAACAAGCCCATTTGTGCTTCTGCTAAAGAAGCTTGCCAAGTCAAACATTGTCTGGAAGTTTTTAGTCACTAAATATTCCAATAATTTTTCCTGCTTTTCTGGCCTAAGGGAGCTTAAATTTTGAATGATGTTTAATGACATGTTTGCCTACGACTCCAAAAGACTGATCTGGGGGTAAAGGAAATACCTTTGAGATCTACATGACAAATGTTCCCTCAGCACTTATGTTCACTGGTAAAAACCTCCCCTGTCCACAGCCTCACGGGGATTATCTGTGGGAAAGAGGCTCTCAACTGTTCAGGCTAAATTTGGCAATAAAAACAGATACTTGTTGTTACTGCTCACCTTGTGTCTTTCCTTGCTGGAGCCAGCCAAAGCTTGAACTGTAAGAAATTCTGTGTGTGAGTGACCTGAAGTCCTGGAGAGCTGAAAATGAAATCATGAATAAGAAAGTTTACTCCTTGCTTAAGCTGTGATACCTCTTGACCTAAACTCCTGCCCCTTTCTTCCTCCCTGTACAAATACTTTATCTGTAGCTGTAAAGCTGAGCTCTGCTGTGGTTTAAAATGCTAAGTCTAAGACCCTTACCAGAACAAGCAACATTTGTGATTCTGAAACAGTAATTCCAGTAGGACCAAGAGTAGGAGGGAAGAATAGCAGAAAATGGCAAAAGAAATCATCAGAATAGTGTATGGAAGTGCCTGTAAGGTATGGATGTCTGTGAGAGCACATAAGTAAAACTGGGGATCTCCTTTGGACCTGTGCTCCTTTGAAGCTTACCTGTTACCTGGACCAAGTAGATGATCAGATGGTAGATGAACATCAGAGATGGCCAGTTCTCAACATATTCTCTTCCATCTTCATCCATAAAAAAGTAAAACATGTAAGTTAAATTATTAAAGTCAGTTATGGTCACATTTTCCAACCCAAATAAGCATGTCTCAGCTGCAAAGTTAAGCCCAGGTAGAGCTAAAGCTGAAAATGAAGGAGAATGTAGAAGACTGCAGTGTTTCTCTCTAAAAATAAACGTTCATCTACTATTTCCACTCTAGTTAAGCATCCCATACGGAGTCTGCATAAAATTCTCAAATCACAGTTGTCATATTAGTGTGAGAATATCACTAGAGGTGGATTTGAACGAAGATTACAGTTTCAAGTTAAAGTTCATTTTTGACCTAACAGTTACTTTCCACAATGTGGCCATTTGCAAATAATCTATTTTCAAAATACTTTAAAAATTGAGAGGAACAGGAGATAAGAACCTATTCTTTGAAACTGGTGAGCATTTACTATGAACCCAGAATTAAATACCACATTAATCCCTGTATGTAATAATTAGACTTAATGTCTTTGATCTCAACAATCTTCAAGTTCAATCACAGTTCATTTACAGTCGCATTTGTTGTCTGAAACCCATTTCATTACCATGGTCTTAGGATTTCTGAGAGATCGTGCTACAAGATCTCTAGAAGCTTAATAAATGTGAGTTTAGTGAAGAAAAAAAGAGGGAGAGTAATTCAATGATCAGCATAGAAATAATGTAAAATTCTGGATTTAATTTGTAAAACTTTATGAACATATGCAAATTTGCTTTTGAGTTCACACTTAATATATTCTCAATCTGATTCATTATGAGGAAAATAATTAAAGCCAACTGAACATCCTTAATAGCTGGTAGGTGTAGAGCTAAATTTCTATCAGTATTTTTTGGTGCAAATTAAAATATTAAGTCCATCTGTTTTCCTCTGTAGAAATTCCTGAATCTACATTTTTAAAAAACAAAATTTTCTATGCAATTGAAATTTTAATAAAAACCTGCACACTTTTAGGAATTTAAAGAAATAAAACCAAACAATGTGTGGAAAAAAAAATTCATTTTAGTGGTTCACAGCCATGGTACAGCTCCAATGAAGTAACACTGTACAGATATTTATCATTTTGGAAACCCATGTCCTTTCTATGTAGTGCCCTTCATAACTTGTTCCTGCTGAACTGCCAAGACCTCTGCATAAATTACTAACAATGGAAACAGTGTAAACAACTCTGCTTTATGGCATATTCTTTTGAAATTACCTATAATTATGTCCTGTGTATTTGTGAGTTGGTATTTGAGAATCTGTCTGGGGAAGTAATAGATCATTTATTTCACAATATCCAAATACGCCAGATATGTAAGATTTTACATTCCTTTCTACTTAATGACATAGTAAATTAGAATTTGTGTCCTTATATCCCTAGAGTTCAATTAAACCAGATGTTTGAAAAACAGATAGTAAATTCATTTTATTCAAGCAACATTCAAGAACATTTTCCAAATAAACCAGAAGGCAATTTATCCAAGACTCTGTGCACTGCATACTAAACTTTTTCTCTTTGTTTAACATTGTCGCCTTGAAAATAGTTTGTATGTGGGGTATATTTTTACTGTATCAGATATGAGAAATCCTACAAGTCCCATTCGGTTCATGCTCAGAGAGAAGCAGGCTTGCATAGTTCAATATATCTATTATCTTTGTAGTATATAAGGATTTCATCTAATCATGCATGTTTCATGGTTTTTATTGTGGCCATTTGGAATTACCTGAAACAACTTCATATAACATCTATAAGTTTCTTTAACTACTGAAGAAACAATCGTGTTTAGAAGACTGTAAATAGAAGATATGCCTTCTCTAAATACAAACTTTAATACCATTGGTTTCTCCTTTGTTTTTTCCCCCAATATCCTTGCTTCTGGTAACTTAATGTGTGTTTCAGCAGACTCCCATGGGAATCAACCTGCCACCTTTTGTCTGAATTAATAAGCATCTCAATTGCATGTGAAATGTTACACTGCATTAGCATGAAGGTATGATCAATAAATGACCAATTCAGTCAACATTTGGGGAGACCTTGCAGAAATGGAGGCCGTGCCTGATGAGAATACAATAGCAAACGTGTCACCAGGCAATTGCAGTGATTTGACAATAATTAGGGTATTGCTTTTACTCCAACACAAGCTCAGCTGTGCTAGTAAACTATTTGTGTAACGTAAACACCACAGGTCTGAAAAGTACTGTTAATCAATCTCTTTTAAACAAAACAAAGTCAAATTTTCTCCTGAAGAAACCAATGACAGCTTCATCATTTCTCATGATGTCCATCTTATTCAATTGGTACCCATTTTTGCTTTCACTAATTTGGACAGTTGCTGTTTTATCAATGATGAATGTAAATTACATTTTCATTTGCAGTGTTAAAAAAATGTAAGTTATATTTTAAAAATACACCACACAAGAAGCAAAAGTGGTGAGTAGACTCTTTTCAAGTCTAGCATTCTAGAAGATGAGTGCTCTTACTTCTTCTATAATGCCTTTGATATTATGGAAAAAATTAAGAGAAATTACAATTCAATATTTGGTGGACTCAGCAAGCAAAGTAAGAAGAAAACGGAAAGTGCAGAGTCTCATGGATTTTACTGCCTCCATCAATATTATTGTGTCTGCTGCCTACTTTGAGGAGAGCAAGTAGGAAACACTCATAGAGCTCAGCTGCTTCTCCTGTATTTTCTTACTCTTTCTTTATACCTGCATAAAATCTTTTTTTGAACGCCCAGCTTCCATAATTTGGAGAAATAAAGAGAAAAAGAAAACCTCTGCTGCATTTTTGAATACCAAAACCTGTGTAACACAAAGTCTAATTCTCATAGGTAAACATTGGTTTGTGCAGAAATAGGCTTCTTTCATCAAGAGAAGTCTATGTGATTTTGAAAGGACAGTGTTTTGTCCCAGGTGAAATTTTTGTTTAAAACCTAACAGGATAATAATGACCACAAGGTCTGAGTGGCAAATCTAAGTCCAACTGCTTATTCCTCTTCCAGGAAGTATAATTCAATTATTTAGCAAATCAGATTTTAAGCAGTCTGATTCTTCACAGAATAGTCAGAGAGAGTAGGACAACAGTGGCCTTTCTCACACTGACTATACACCACGAGTGAGCATTAGCTCTCCAGGCAAAGGTGCAATTTCCTTTGGATTCACACATTAAAGGCAGTACTGCACAGTGTGTCTGGAATTCTGTGATTTATGACACTCTCTGACCAAAGCAAAACAGGACTGCAATGCTCTTTCCCATGCTGAGTCATGCAGATGAAGACACAGTCTCTGAAAGCCACCAGTAACCACAGACCTCCTAAAGCTCACAAGCTGCCTTGTACATCTCAGAAAGAATGATATAATCTTACTTAATTACAAAAGTACCTTTTAGTTCCACTTTTTGAAATACTGGTGGTAGGAATTTTGTGCACCTTAGAGGCAAAGAAGGGATTCTGTCCATTCAGAGAACGAATCTGAAGGACACCAGTTATGTACTCTTATTTCTTCCTCTTCCCCAGAGTTAAACAACAAATAGCAGAGAAAATACATACCTCACCATATCAATTAAATGTATCTTCCTTTCATCTATGTCCTCCTTTGTATTCCTTGCTGAATGTCATCTTATACCTTTGACCCAACTATATTACTTTGACAAATACAGAAAATATCAGAAGAATCTGGGCTAAAAGGGAGGAAAATGCATTCAAAGCCATTTTGATAATCTATTAATCCATCGTGCAGCTAAGGAAATGAAACTGCTTGTAATAACAAGGTAAATATTTTGTCTCCTAAGAACCATACTGGGCATTCTTGAAAAGCTGGACTTGGCACAGATCATATTTGAAAGCAACATGTGGACAGAAGCTCTAAGGCAGAGTGGGGTTATTTTCTCTCTACTCATGACTCAAGAGTCTGACTGCAATCAATGTGGCAACTGTCATTGAAACGTATTCATGTGTGAGAGCCTGTAGGCTTTGGGCACCTCCTCAGGCACCGTGTGGCTTTTCATCCAGCTTCATGATAGGATGCATTAACAGAACAAATCAAATAATAGCCAGACTCTCTGAGATGTGCTGAATTAGCTCTATTCTGCTGGCCTCTCTGGATTTATTCCTATTAGGCATGGGAAGTAAGTGACCCTAAAATGTATTATTTCAATCATATCAAATATATTATTATTTTCTCCTGTAAGTTCTCTCACATTAGTTGATATAGAGGTAAATCTTGTGACACTATCTGATATATTTTAAATTCTCAGGTAATATAGAAACTAAATATTTATGAGTTCCCAATGAAAAATGGGAAAGGCCAGGCAGAGTGCTACAGAGCAGTATCATGGACTTCAACCTGGTGATAGCAACAGCAACACACATTTTTCCTTATACAAGTATTTGCATTCCAAGTTCTCTTCCAAATAGTATTTCCCTTATTAAAAAATCTATCAATATTTAGTGAGTTAATTCTTCTCTCATCAAAGTCTTTGGTACTGATATTTTTATTATATTAATTTCAGTGGAACAAAAATAGGACCTGTCTCATGGAAATAAAAAATGCCTCTATACTGGAAATTATTCCACTGCTTCCCACTTAAAAAGCAAAGCTTAATTTTCTATTTATAGAGTCAATGACATTTTCTGTGTCTTAGGATGGATTTCTATAAGCTGGCCTTTGTCTTTCACTAAAAATCATTTTCTCAAAGCTGCTCGATGACTATTAAGGGCTAGAGAGAACAGTCTATATCAAAACATTAAGAAAAAGAAACAAATTCAATGTTCTAACAAGAACTCTAACAAGAGTTTATTTTTCAGTCTGTAATAATCCAGCCATAGACTATTACAATGAAAATTTTTCCTTCTAGTCATTCTGTTTCAGAATACTTTCTGAGCAGTGTTCATCCCGCAGGACTTTCTTGTTTGTATTGTTTTATAGAACATACATGGAAATCCAAGGACAGAAAGAGAGAATCCTTTTATGGTCAATTTTCCATTCTATTTTAAAATTATGCCCACAAATCAGTAACTCATTTAACAAGAGCATTGAGGATCAGGTATTGGTTGCATTTCTGTAGCAGGGTCTGTAGTGAAACATTCACTAGGATTGTAAATATTTATAGCAGAGGGTACAAACAGTGACTCAAATAATTCCAAAGCTAGACTGAAGCAGACTGACATGAGAAGTGGGGCTGTCACATACACATTTCATAAAAAGCTGCATTTCTAGTTTTCACTCCTAGTTGAAATAATAAAAAAAAGAAAAGTTTCTACAAAGAGGAAGTTCTAAAACAGTCACATATTAAATATATGTCATAAGTACAAACTGAAAGGAAATGTCATGAGTATAAACTAAGAGAAAAAGATGAGAAAAGGAATCTCTAATGAGTAAAACCAGATGACTGGCAATTAATTGCCTCATTTTTGAAGCAGAGGGAGTTACGAAGGAAGAAATATGGCCTCTTGATCACACTAACAATATTCTGATTTCTCAGTACATAAATGACACTGACATGTGAAGAGGCATTCTATCTGAATTTTGCAGGTTGCTGATGCACTTCACACATCGGGTATGGCACTTACTTGTTTTGCTTCTGTATCATCATTTCATTTTCTCCCCATCATCACCTGTCTTGAAAAAAAGAATTATATATCAGAATTTTACCTTCGAGTTGAAACTAAGAGATAAAAAATTTCAAAGACATTTGTGCTAAGTATCTGTTTAGCACATTTTAGGAAAAAAGATATGCTGGAGGGTTATTCCCCAGTGGAGTCCAATACAACATTACAACACACAGGAACTTCAATTTGGTATATTTTCTTTCCTTTTACTCTAGTAAAAGGATTAAAGATAATCATGACTTTGTAACTATGAGGTTTTACAAATTCTATTACTAAAAGAATGAAACAGAATTTACAAAACTGTCTGATTATTAATTGTATTTGCAAAGAGGGAACTTATGTTGAAATCTTAAGTGACAATGGAATGCTCTCATTCTTAAAATGACCTCTTTTCAGTATACATCTTTTATATTGAAAACTACTCAACTTATAAATTACTCTTATATTCATAATGCATGTAGGGAAAGCATAAAATTTCAGTAACAGGGATGTTATTAATTACAGTATTTTATAAATATCAATGAAAATGTCACATGTTGAAATCCATACAATTTCCCTATCAGAAGGAGATAAATAGTTTTCCATGGTTTTATAGTAGATAAACACTATGTTAATGTGAGTTCCTATATGGAGAGATTGCATTTTTAGGTAACAGAACACGGGTCTAGTCCTATTTTCATCAGCTACTTGGAGTCACATATGTACTCGTTGTAAGTATATATACAGATGTATGTATACACACACATAATATACATGTAATTAATATCAGCTTATTGGCAAGGAGAGGTTATGGTTTAGTAAGTAAACAGGTTTGAATCATGCACCAAATATCCAATCTGTACCCACAGCATAAATGTACTGTAAATACAAACTAATCTAAATAAAACTTGTTTTGACATAACAGTGATTGTCACATTGCAGATTTTTGTCTCTTGTGAGCCCTAGGAGATAGGTCATCTTCTTCTGCCTTCCTGGCAGCTCCTCCCCTGCCTGCTTGTCAACTGCAGTAAGTGGCACAGAGATGGAAAACAACTTTACCATCATTTGTCATTGCAGAAGACATACTTCTCTCCTTCATCATCTGGTTCTGAAAGAGCAGGTTATATCTCCATCTCTTCTGTCATTCAGATTAAAAACAACATTCTTCTTTTTGTTACCTTTGTAAATTTTTTGCTCCACTAACAATTTCAGAAGTATTAAATTTTACTGCTGTTTGCAGCCCCCCCTTATTCCTTTGCTCTAGCAACTGATTGTACATTCATTTCAATGGCATTTTGGGGATCCACACTAACAGGAAAGTATAGCAATTCATCAAACAGCACCAAACTCTCTACACCATACATACATGGAGCCAGGAGGAGCTTCACATTTCAGAATGGCAAAAACGTCAGTGTTCAGCCTGAAAGTTCACTAAAAGAGAATGAAGTTTTCCACATTTACTCCAGTTATTGTTATTTGGTCAAATGAACACCTTCTGTATGGACTTCAGTGAGTAGCTCTCCGGGGTGACTGCCTGGAATTCAGAAAGGAAACATGATTCATTTAGCAACTGAACCCCTTCTCAAAAGTGGCCAGAGAAAAGGTTCAGAGAAAAGCACAAGGCTAACACAGAACTGTAATAAATATGACATAACCCTCTTTGAGCTGTGGAGAACATACCCCAAACAGAAACACCTTCCTGACCTGCATTAGTTATCTGGTTGCTGAAGCACTTGCCCAGGATGATTCTTAGTGGTCAGGACTACAGTCCTTCAGGGGTCACAAAAGGGAACCAAGGAATCGTGAGAAAAATGTGTTCTCACTGTTCATTATCAATCCTGCCTTTGCTAAGAGAGTAAAAATCCAGTCTACAGATTTAATATATTGAATTTTCATCACACATATCTTCTCTAGAAATAAAATTTCTCTGATGCAGACACACCATCCTTCCCAAACACTTATTTGTTGTTGTTATTTATCCATTTTTAAATTTAGAACAGAAGTACTAGGGCAGAACATGTGTTTTGGCTTGAGATAAACCAAAACACATATTTCATTGCCTGAAGTAGTACAAGTAGTCAGAAAAAGATGAGACCCTATTTACATTTATCCAGTTTTGAGATAACATTAGTACCCCACTGTTTTATTCTTTCTGCATTGTAGTGGTGCTTTAAAAATCTATGAGACTGAGGTGGAGCCATACCTGCAAACATTCATGCTATGGGGTTTTTAAAATGTATTCTATATTAGCCTTATATCCATGTGCACGTTAGTAATGGAATGTAATCCTCCTGTTTCAATGAGCTTTTGTGGTTGTTACATGCACAACTCATTCGGAGAAACCTAGCCTAGCCTGTTACAGAAGCAACGACATAAAATGCTTTTCCAAATTAAATACTCTCTAATTCTCTAGTCTAGTTGTACATTTTAATTATCAATCTAATGAACTGTAAATGTGACATCGGAATTCTTGTCTAATACCAAGAATTTGGATTTAATTAAAAAATAAAATTATATTAAGCAGATGTGTTTAATGATTACAGTGCAATTAAAATATTCAATCAAGCTTGCACAAAATACATAATCTTAGGATATATTTGCACAATGTTCTCTTTGTTTAACTCGAAACTCTACTAGTTTCTAACAATCCACTAGAAAAGTGGCTGAGCAGCTCTCCTAACTGCACTACAGATACACTTTTCTATGACTCTCTGCTGCAGCATCTTGACTGATGTTTCATTGAGCAAAGCAGGTTCCAGTTTGAACTTCTAATTGCACACACCTTGATAGTTTCTTTTATTCACATCTTACCAGGTCCTCTCAGCTTTGCCATTTTCACATTTAACATCTCCTGCATAACCTATTACAAAATGCTTGACAGTTCAATTTGGGCTGAATTTACACTACATACAAGAGGAGATTTTGTAACATAGATATTGGGGAAAGGGGGAGTGAAAAAAAGGAATTATTGCTTTGGACCAATTTAAGCAGATCTTGCATTGGCAAAAAAAGCAAATTTAGTTGAAATAGAAGACTATGTGAATTCTACACATATTGCAGGCAAGGAGACTTTGGCACCATTTAATCTGGGTTTGGGCTTTCTTTCTTCAGCTCTTGCTCAGAATAGCATTTTCAGACATTTCTATTAAAGATGCTGAGGATGCCCTGGAGATGTGAGGGAGGGATCAGATGGTAATATTTCAATGAAATTTGAGAAACCAGCACAATTCTCTCATATTTCAGGAGTGTTGTTACAAAACATTAAGCTCAATGGAATAAAAAGTGATTTTGGTGAAGTCATTGGACTGTGTACAAGTTGGATTAAATGCATTTTGAAAAAACTTACTGTATATATATCATAGTTATTTAAATATATGTTTTAAGAAGCATTTGAACTCAGAAAAGTGAAGAAATGTCACATAAACTCCTTAGAAAAGAACCAGTGTAAAAGGCATCAATTCATGGATTTGCATTCTCTAAATGTGAGACACAGAAATATCTCCTAACATTACAGACAACGTGGGAACCTGACTAAGATCAACTTCTTTTTGTTTTTATTGTAATATTAGCTGTAAGATTGTAAAAAAAAAAAGTGAAAATATAAGATGTGCAATGATTTCCATTTCTTTTTCCTGCAACAGCTTGAAATAACCCTTTGTGATCCAAGATAAATTAGCATGGAGAACACAATTCTGAGAAGTTTTGTCCAGCTGAAAGGGTAATAAGATCAACAACTTGACAGTTATAACCAAATTTGCAAGGGAAAAATCCCCATTTCTGTAGACTGCAGTTGGAGAGAGAAAAAAAGTGCATCCCTGGAGTGGTTCCCAAAGCTGAGATGGGTGCTCACACAGCTCAGGAGGTACCAGAGGTCCCTCTGGAGTTACAGCCACTCAAGAGGTGTCACCCATTCTCAGCACCTAAGAAGAACAGCAGCTGAATCAAAATCAGAAAACACAAATGGTGGGTTAGAAAAACGAAGATGCAAAATGCCAGTCTCCTCTGTTCAGGGAATAACAGAAGCAAAATAAAACAATCCCAAATGTCACGAAGTTCCACATCCTCATGGCCTCAATTCTGTCCTGTGATAGAACTGAATAACCCCAGTGATTTCACCATGTCACACTGGCAGAGCTGAGAGCAGTGTTCTCCTTTGCCTTTTTTTTTTCTGCTTCCTGGAGAAAAATGACTTTGATACATAACTAATCAAAGTGCACAGGGCACTTTTTGGGTAAGTCCTGAAATGGTGGGAGATAACTGGAGACCTGTTCTCTTTGCATGCTGGATAATGGAACTTGTTAGCATTTATTTAAAACAATAATGAACTCTTTGATCTCTTTAATCACATAATCCAGAGAAAATGATTCTTGACCACTCAAAGAACAAGTTCCAAATGATTAATAGTCAACTGCATAAGACTTGTTTTAACCTGCTTTGCCCTAGAGACACTCTGCTTTTAGCTTGGAAAGTTTTTTCAACCAAAAAAATTCAATTCATTTTCATTCTAATTTGTTCTATTTCTTTTTCATTAGCTGCCTGCTTGATTTTTGTAATACTAAAAGTGACTTCAACAGAGCTTAAACTGAAAACTTAAACAATTGGGATCAACTCTTTCAACTGGACTTGAAGCAATTACTCTTCTCTAATTTATGTGTATATATTTTTTATCCAGTCTCCCAAAGCAAGTAATACACCATGTGGACTTCAAGGAACAGATTTGAAACTATAAATATAAACTGAGGCTTTAGAAGTGGAGAGCAGAGACCCAGCAGTAGTACTAGATGGGAACATTATTTGAGGAAGCACAATCGCAGTCTTGTCCCTAAGAGAGGGACATGTCAAGAACATAACTTCTGTTAGAAGCAGTGATGGCAGTGGCTGATGCAGAGGGAAAATAGGGGAAAAGACCTTTTGGTTGATGATTAGCAAGGGCAAGTCTTTAAACAAAGCCACACTCCTGCTTTGGAAATTACAAACATGCGCCTTAAGCCAAGATTTTCATGGCCTGTTTGTAGGCAAAATTCATTCTACTACAGTGTGAGATGCTGAAGCTTTATAAGGTAACAGCAGATGAGCCAAGGTCTTGTATTTAAAAATTGGATTCCCTAGAAATTAATTGAATTTCTAGATTGAGGATTTAAAACTCAAAGTAATGCATTTTATTAGCACAATCATTGCACACAGTGGATTTAATGTACTACTCCTGTTAACAATAATGTGGTACCTCTAATCCACAATGCACTGTTGTGTGGTGTGGAAAGGCTCTGACTCAGTTAAGAGAGTCAGGGATCTGGAATGCTTGACTTCCTTCCAATAGAGTCAAATCAGCTGCCTATTAAAGCCCCTCAACAGAAGGAGCTTCCAGATTTGGAGGCATTCATAAACCAGAGGTGGATTCTGAACAGAAGGTTCAACTTGATGCGACAAAAAGCACAGGTTGACCATGAGTTATCCTAAATCAATATAGCAGTTAATTAAAAAAAAAATAACACAAGTTAGCTATTTCCAACCAGACAAGTGATGAGAGACAGAAGCATCAAGTGCCACAGGTAGGGACTATAGATGGGATCTATGCTTCCTCTGAATCCCTAGCAGGAAAAAACTTTTCAGATTCCTGCTGTCAGTACCAGTGATGGTATTTTAATTCCCATGCTTTTGTTTTGTGTGTTCCTTTAGGATCATGTCAACTTGGAGGAGTTATTTGTAGGAACTCTGTGAACACTATATTAGATGTTTGGCAAACTTATATACTGGAGAAAAAACCCCACAGTTAGGATCAGGAATGAATTGTATTTCATGTCTTTTATCAAGGGCATAAGAAATTAGCACTGGGACCTGCTAGCAAACTTCTTCAAATAGTACAAGACAGTGCATGGGAGGCTTAACTCATGTAAAGAAATAATGTTCATTAATTAAACTGTCAAATTTAGTATATTAATGAATGTATCCTCTCATTTTCCTTTACTGTGTGTTTTCAGTATTTCAGTATTTAACTGTCCTCTGTATTTCACAAAAGCAAAAATATCTGTGTATAGATCCTAAGCAAAAACACTTGTGGAATGTATCTGTAAATGTATGCATATATGCATTAAAACATTTAATGTGATATTAGATTTTTCAGTTGTTTGGGTGCATTTTGTTATTTTTAATGAATGATGAAAGGAAACTTCCTATTTACATGGAAATTCATGAATTTTAATGCTACACTAGAAGGAATTAAACCAAAGAGCACTTTTAATATGGCAAGACTTCCCATAGACAGCTATCAATGATATATTTAGATTGTGTTTTTTGTGAAATGAGACAATCAGGAGTCTTCCCCACTCACAGCATTATACGGGTATAATGAGCACATAAATTCAGGATATGCAACAAAGCCTTCCTATAAAATGTAGGCATCTTCCAGAGATGGATTTAAGCTTTGAATAGCTTTAGAAGAATTTAAATAATCATCAGTTAATATTATAACAAATAAACTGAAAAGATTAAATAAATTTTAAAAAGTGAATACTAGTGATCATGAAAACAGCAAAATTTCATGGAAGTATTGGTGAATTATTTTGTTTAGAGCACCCATTCAATCTTCATCTGAGTTAGCATTGGTCATTTACAGAAAAACGTAATTTAGAAGTTTGTCTTTTTAATTCCTCTTTCAAAACACACATCACAGAAGGCTTCCAATTCTACTTCAATGCAATAATTTACATGCTCTGATCCCAGGTACAGAAAACACTAATATATAAGAGAGTTCTGAATTTCAGTCGCAAGGGTTTTATCTACAAATAAAATTGAGAGTTACTTAAAACCCTGGATTACGTTCCTTTGATTGTAGTAAATAACAGTTTGTCTTCTGGTAACCAGGAAGGACATTACAATGAAAAGATATCTTCAATGTTCAGTGCTAGTCAAGAGAGAATGTGTGGTCTGATTTGATTTGTGCTCAAGAGAAGTTGAGCAACCTGAGGAAAGGAAAAAAAGAAGAAAAAAAAAGTTCACTAGTTTCTTTCAAATCCTCCTAAAATAAGCATGAATAAAAAGAAGAAAACCAAAGAAAATAAACTTTATATTATATAAGTTTGGCAGACTTAAAAGGCAGATGGCAATGCAGCCTTGCTTGGTATGATAATCAGAAGATGCTTGCAGTGTAGAAAACTCAGGAAAGAGATTTATCTATATTTCTCTATCTACAAAATTGGGAAAGGAAGGTGGAAGAACAAAGCTAAATATATTTTAAACACAGAAAGAGAGGTAATTCAAATAACTTGCCAAGTAGCATGAAGAAATAGGAATACTCAGCAATGGCAGAGAAACATGCTGGTTTTGCAGAACTTCTGTAGATAACTGGTATGTACATGGTGGTGCTATTGAATCGACATCATTATAATGTAGTCATCAATCACTCGTGACAGGATTCAAAGATGACAGGAAAAAGAGAAATATTTCCAGAAATATCCAAACTTGCCTACTGTGACATTTTTTGACAATACACGAAGCCTGATCGCTTCATTTGGCACGAGAACTCATTATCAAGTCTGCATGCAGTGAGAGTTCTCTCTCTAAAGTTCACGTGACAGACATTTTAATTAACGAATATATTTAATTTGTCACCAGATTAGCTATTTCCCATGGATATAATATGCAGCTATTATTTAGCTTGTATGTAATATATGGAAATGTATGTCATCTGTATTTTATTGTATATAGTTTTCTTTGTTTTGCATAGAAATTGTAACAGGTATTTTCTGTGCGTGCTTCTGTTCTTAAATGTCTGTGCTGGCTAATCCAACAAATTCAAGATAATCTGTTAAACAGCCTTCTTGCATGTCCTCCTGATTAAATGGTATACTATGACCTCCTGAGTAGAAGGAGGTACGGTTTAACACAATTCAGCTGTGTTTGTTCCTAGGCACGGTTCTATAAACTGAAGAACCAGAAAACGCATTAAATTTCATGACAATTTCATTTCTTTAGAAGAGCACAGTTTAAACTTGTGATCCGTGGCTCAGTTTTTTCCTGAGCCATATTTCATATTTCATTATAAATTCATCTGTTTAAAGCTTTTAGCTCCCTACAGTGAATACATACATATGTATGTACAGAGAAGGGGGTTTGTGTTGTATATTCTGTTTGTTTAGGTTTTTATATTCTGTAATTGTGGTCATCCAAGTGTGAAAACCAAGATAATCATGACACATACAGATGCACCAATGCATGTTTGGAAAACACAGTCTCCACTCAAAAAATATTTTCCATTATTAATAGAAGCATGGAAATCCCTTGGATACCCTGATCCAACTCTGCAAGTCCTGTTCAGCTTTCCTCTGTGTGGCACTTCAAGCTGATTTTCAAAAATGAATCCCTCTCCAAAGTTACAACATCTTTCTAATTTTCATTTTTCTTTTAACTGCAAATGAGGTAGACTTGAAGGTTTTGTATTTTGATTTATTCTAACAGTTTCAATAATGAAACCAAAAATTAGTCATTATAATCAGTTGTAACGTCCTGGCCAAATAATTGCAGTGTGAACTGAGGGTGCTGTGCATAGTGTTTGTGTAAATCAATTTATATGTGGCAGAGGTGTTCAATAAAATAATGACTTAGAACAGCAAAGAGGTAGAATTGCATGCATTACTGACCAAATGATTTTTAAAACTTTCATCCTGCCTGAGCTTTACTGCCTCTTCTCTCTAAAGTGCCTTAAGATAAATCAGGTAGGCTTGATATTTTCTGAATCAGAGCACACCAGAGGAAGTCTTACAACTCTACTGTGGGCTAAGGAGATTTCCTAGGGAGCTTTGTAACTACATATATCTTTCTCAAAAATAAATGATGAATCATATACTTGCCTAAACAGACTTTAACGACGGGTGCTATTTAGTCTGTTCAAATCAAGCTCATTTATGTATCATACAATATGCATGTATCCTGCACATTCCCTTATTCATTTGACTCGTCCCTGCATATTTCTGAATAAGTTGTGAGATGAGATACTTGCTGATTTATAATTTTTTGTTTATTCATTCAACTTCAGCTGATCTTCACAAAAAAAAAAAATCCTAACAAAGTGAACGAGTGGCTAAAAAAGGAACACAAATTCCTTTTTCTACCTGACGTGTGAAAAAGACAAAAGAGTATTTCCCAGAAAGTAATAAAAAGGAGTCACTTCTGAAGTCAGGCAAATAGCCAAAAACATGATTGGAAACAGCAGGAAAGATTTCTTCTTCATGCTGCTTTTTTGTCTACTGTAACCTTTCAGTGTGTACCTGCACATCCCCACTGCGTGGAGGTGGTGCTGCAGTGATAGACTGACAGACCACAGCTTCTGACAACTTTGGAAATTCTCCTAATTTTGATAAGAAAATCAGTTCATACCGAATCTTTATCAAGATAAATTTCTTAAAATAAAACTCTTAAAATATTGTCAACAAAAATTACTGCTATTGTAAGCCTATGTAATTTCCCTTAGTTTAGTAATTCTGACAGTTTACGAGGGCAATGAAGTTGTCTGCAGCTTTTTAACACCATGTGGCTTGCTCTATAAAACATCAAAAGAATAATTTTACCAGTAGATGGACCCAGAACTCCAAAATAGTTTTGTTCTCATCCTTTCTTCGGTATCACAACTCCCTCCTTACAAGTTCCAAGGAAGTCTCATTTATGAAGTGAGAAAATGAGAGATGTTTCCTTTCTCACAAGCATTTGAACTGGGATATTAATGTAATGCTGTGGCTGTGCTCATAGTTTGGGTTTCATTATATGTTCCTCCTCCTGTGTAATCCTTTTTCTAAATAACAATAAGTGAATTTAAAGTCTCTGTTTTCTGTAAAGCGTCAGAGTTTTTCTGATTTTAAGACACAGCTCACTCATTAACCCATAACTTTCTAGGGAATTATTTTTATTGGGGTTTCTCAGTGGACTACAGCCACTAATCTGTCCTGAAATTGTGTCTTTGCTGTCTTGTATGTAAAGTCAAAGAAACTCTAGAATTTGCATAACTAGTGCTAGAAGGGCTGTAAGAAGAGAGGAATCTTCTGGCAACATCAACCTAGAACATCTGTTCTCCATTGTCAGTCCCCTTGCTCCTGGACCAGCAAGTACCTGAGGAAAATGAAACGCAGACAGGACTCCCTGAGCACCAGTGTCCCCAGGGTGCTCCAGGAGCAAGCTGGTACTTCTAGCAGCTGGCAAACATCACAGTATTTGAACAGCTCTAAGCTAGGGGAAACACACTAGTTCAAAGAAAAAACATTTTAGGTGAACAAAAATCTATATTTGGACCCCTGTTCAAATAACCCTACTTCAATGAGATTGTGAGTTTATCATCATCCTCTGTGGTTAGATATTTATCACATTGTAATAAATTTGTATAAATTTATATTAAACTTATATGGAGACTGTGCATGCATTGGTGCAGTAATTCAAATCTGGATATTTAGAAGGCTAAATCCAGTAAGGAGACACCACACACTGGGGAACAGAGTTAACAGAAGTCAAGTTGATTCCAGCAAATCTGAGATAGGATCTGAATAAACTTGGGAGCAGCAAGGAGAGCCAAGCATGGGACAAACTACTGAGACAAGAATATTCAACCATACATACATACATCTGAATTAACAACAGGCTTCACAGCTCCTGTTAATCTGAGCTTTTGTGATTTACAGAGGAAGACTCACCAGTTAAAGACATTGGGTGGAAAAGACTGAAGGGGGATGATATACTAGTAACAAAAATAAGGAAAGCTTCCTCAAGAGCAAAGATCAGGCTGCTTTCCACAGAGATAGTGGGTAGGACCAAAGCGAGAAAACATATGATGATATTAGGAAAAAAAGCTAGCTCTATCCTCCTTCCATTTAATATATTCAATATATTTGTTCTAAAATCCCAGTATTACACAAAATCACTAAGACTTTTAAAAAGAACACTACTGTTTTGATGTTGCTGCAAAGATCTGTCTATACTTTGCCTACTGATAAGCTGGGGTGATGTTACACACTGCCTGTCTTGCAGCAGAAGATATGAACACGTTCCTAGTTTCAAACCTTTCTGGCTACAGCTTCCCACACAGCTAGACAGAGATAGGACTGGCACTTGTCTCAGCTTGTGCTGCTGATAGACATCAGTATGTTACTGTGTGCTTCTGAGAAATATTTCTGCAGCCAGTATATCAAAAACAGAGACAGAACTGGCTTGAAGATCTGTCATTCCAAAGCCACATCCAGCTGCTGGGCCAGCACAGAAGCAGCCTCTGTCTTCCACACCAGGAGCTGTAGCCACAAAGGGTTATATGGAAATTTGCTGAATTGAATTAATCACAAAACTCCAAAGTATTAGATGGGTTTGATTTGAAAGATGCCACCTTGATTTATACCATAAAGAACCAAAGCCAGATCCATGCAGATTTGTATTTACCACCACATTTCATTAATCCTTTTAGGAAGTTATTTATTTAATTCAACAGTTTCCTGGGGTTTTGTTTTGGAGATTTTTTTGTTTCTTTAATTCTTAAGAAACTTGGCAAAGGAAAAAAAAATGGTCTCTGGTATGTTCTGTCTGCTTTGCACAGCTCTGTCTGACTGTATCATTTTAACTTGAAGGGAGTCTGTCTGGAAAAAGAATATACAACTTCAGGAATAATGCTGTGTTGTCTCACCACAACCATGAAAAACAAGTAAGCCAGCAAAAATGAAAAACAAAAAATGTGAATAAAAGTAGGATCTTTCACTGAAACTAGAGGGTAAATTTTATTAAGCCACATATAAGGCTCCATAAACCACAGTTCCATGCAGATTAACAAAATAAATGGTAGCATAAATGGTGATAATTACATATTTTCAGTACCCCTCTTTCTGCAGCTTTATAGAATACTCAGCCTATACTCAAATAGTGAGTAAATCAAAGCAAAGTGAATTTAATAGGTCTATTAAAAGTGTACTGCTAATGCATCTTTATATAACTGAGAACAGCAGTACCACTTCTACAGAAATAAGGATAAATATAATTTGTCTTAACAAATAGTGATAACTAATTTCAACAGGTATTTAGAAAGGGAATATTTGTTTAGATCAATATCCAATTAAGAGTCTAGCTATTTAGAGTCTACTCTTTGGTTTCCCTTCAAATTACGAAAGCAAAAGCTATTAGTAAATCTTATTAGTTTCATGCTGGTCTCTTGAGATTTTTTTCCACCTGACCACTTTGTGTCCCTTAAAAGATAATTTTAAACACAGTGTGATATTGATTGTTTCAAGGCACTAATGTGAACTGATCAAACACAGCAAAAGAAAATATTACTGTATACATAGTCAAACTGAGGACTGAGATCTGTCAACATCAGAGGTTAATAATTTCCACTTTACTAAAAAATTAGTATCTAATCAGTAGCTCAAGAAGGGAATGGGAGCCCTACTTACATTTGTAATCATTTGGACACTGGGTAATAGTACAGTGAACTAGCTGCAGAACCATCAGGAAGTATGAACCTCAAAGGTTGTGAAATTTGCAGGTATATTATTTTGAGGGAAGGAGTAAATAACCAACTTTTTTTTCTCACATTCTTTGTGTGGCTTCTGCCTAAATGACTAATAGTAATGCAAGACCAGACATTTCTTCTATGTACTGAATAATCACACAAGATGAGAAGTGAGACCAGAATTAGGTTTCTTTACTGAAATAGCTAGATATAACCCTTCCTAAATACTGTACATATTGTTTAATGGAAAGGTGCTGCAAATTGCAATGTTAAATGAAAATTATGAGATTTTCCCTTCTCAGAAAAGGAGCCGAGATTCTGGAATGTGTCCCTACCTTCCCCTCACAAGATGAGTTTTTAAGGCATAGCTTCTTTCTTTTCAGTCCTCTAACTTCAATCTTGTTATGCAGGAAAACAAGAATCCTCCTTGGCTTCAATATTATACCCATAGGTTGTTGGAACATTTCAGTTAAGGTATTCAAAACTAAGCACCACAACTAATTCCTTCCTTTCACTCAGTTTTTTCTATTGTGCCTGGATAAGAGATGGACCATGGCTGGCTGATTCCCCCAGAGGGATAAAAGCCTTATATGTCTCTCATGCCTTCCCTCAGCTAATAAATGTCAATTGACATAAGTGGTCTAGTGCTGTCTGCTAATTAGGCTATCACTTATACAATTTAACTAGATCACTGTGACAGTATGAATGCAGTCACAAGAAGAATGCGAGAATACTGTAAAAGAGATGTTAAAAAAAATCAGATCTTCTTCATTAATGTATATAGTTATAAAACAAAAATGTTTTTAATTTAAAACAAAGGGACAGAATTATTGCCCTTTCATAACCAAAGCTCCAGCAGACACCACTGTATTTCCTTAGTAATAATTGTTTTCAGATGAAAACCATGTCATTTAGTTTCGTAACTCCTCCTGATTATCAGTCCCTTGATATCAGACAATGTTCACTATGGCAACAATACTACACAGTCATGCAATCTCTGCCGTAGTAAGAAAAAGAAGAAAGAAGAAAAAAAGAAAAAAATAAAGTTGCTACTAACAAGAACTAGAAGATAGAGAATTATTATGATACAGCCTTTGAAGAACCAATGAGAAAGACTGCCTTGATTTCTTTATATACTGATAAAATTGTTTTTTCTGTTATTATCTATGCTTTCAAGAAATTCATTTGTTTGTCCCATACACAATATTTTTTCATACTATCTTCCACAGGCAGTATCACAGGATTGTTAGCAGAAACCACCACTGTAAAAGCTGTGCAGTTTTCCTGCACTTCAGCTGTAATGAAATTAAAGAGAATGTGGGGCCTATTGCAACACTCAGTAAACCAAATTATTTTAAACAAGGAGTGGTCTTATGTGTATGTGAGAAACTTCTACTCTGACAAAACTGAAGTGATCTTCATCTAAGTGAAGAAATGAAGATTTCCAACAGTTGCTACTGTTCACACTTGAAGGATGTTTATTACAAGGGAATGTGAAGTGTACTACTAAAGGGAAACAGCTAATGTAACATAAACCCAAAACTAGCACAATGACCTCATTTGTTGTTCTACTGAACAAAGTTATGTTTCCTCATGCCTTGGGAGACAGTGAATATCATTACCAACCATATCATGCACTTACCTTCCATGTAAGATCAAAGCACTGAGGTAATCCAGGGACAATGGTATTTAGCTGTAGTGAGTTCTATACAATGAAGCCCTGTGAGGAGGTCACTGCATATAAAGGAAAAGAAAATGATACAACATATTGTTGCCAGTGCAGTGGAAGACATTGAAACTACCACAAATATTGAGCCTGAAGCAGGAAAACACTCTTGTAGGAGCTCCACCCGATCCCCTGCTGACTATCCTGACCTTTATCACTAAGAAGACTAAGTGAAGAGGCTAAATTGCTTGGGTGATACAAGTGAACACAATGACAGGTGTCAGATAACCCAGTCTTTTCATTGGCTGTGTTAAGAGAAACCAATGAGCAAAATATTGGCTTCTTTTTGAAAATAGATTCCTTTGATCACCCAGTTGGCCATGTACATGCAACTTTAATACACAGCTATCAGAACTCTTCATGGGGTGTCTGTGTATCCTCCAAGCACTCTTATCTGTAAAGATTTTCAGGATCAGGAAATTCAGGCTATCTTGTTTCTGAAGTTTTAGACTCTTGAGCCATTCACAGCTATGAACTTAATCTTTGCTAGGAAAAGAAGTTTTTAAAATGAGGTGGGAACTGAATAAGATTATAAAAGAATCAAGTTTACTCTCTGATGAGCCCAGAGTTCCTGACGCTATACTTTGTGGACATTGAGGTATTTGTTATTCAGTAACCTTTAGTGCACTTTCTAGTGTAAAGGACATAAAATATCAACCAATGCAACTTCTTTTTTTCATCTCATATGACTGCATCTGTCACCAAGGCTAACTTACTGATTAATGGACTCCAAAGATATTCTGTGAAATCGTGTTCAGCTTCTTGATCATTTTCTGACATTTAAATATTTTCTTTCTTTTACATCTTTTATACACTTGCTTCCTGCAGAACATGAGAATATATTTACTACTATGTATAAATACAGATAACTAAAGTGGTATCTCCAGTTATTTCAGGAATTAAAACAACATTTTAGCTTACGTTGTACCAGCAGATACAGGGCTAGTTCCTGCCTCATTTAGTGTGCTTGTAGCAAAAGCAGTCAGGGGCTTCAGTTAGAAACGACAGACTGACTCAAGAGATATGAAATATACCTAAGTATGAATATGTATGAAAAAAAATGTTGTTTGTTACAGAACAAATCAACAACATGAACTGTATTTAATTGTACGTAAGAAATGGCATCTGACATTTGAAAAGTAATCAAGTCTGTTCATTATCAGTTCTTCCAGGGCTGCTTATTTATATTTAGAATGACATGTATAAAATACAAAGTCTGTAGCAAGTATACAATATACTATATACAATATAAAAAGTCCTTTTATTTCTGAAGATGAAATGTTGACCTATATTTCTGGGATGCAATAAAAAAATATATCAAAATGTGTACAGACAGTTCAACACATGAAACATATTTTGTGTTAAATAACAATGCTCAGGCAAATAACAATACAGCTCAAAGTGTCACATGTCACCTTCTAAAAGGGTAACACACATAAGCTCCTCAACAATGCCTGCCTTTGTGTTCTGTTTTATTCCACATCAAATGTAAGAAAACTTATTCTACTTTGCAGTGTAGCTAAGATAAGTAGTTGGCACTATTTGTCATGGTTTAAAGATACACAAAGTTGTTAACATAGCTCAGCTAAGGCTTTGTGACTTGTCATCAACTTCATCTTGAGAGTAACCTTAAAGAAATGGAGGTCAGCTAGTCTTTGTTTTACAGAGAGGAGGTGTAATTTACAGTTCCAAGATTCTGAAGCCACTTCATTTAACGGTTCTCTGACAATTCTGAGACAGAACACTGAATGCCATCCAGGAAATTTCTGTTGTACACATTCAAATAGCCAAAGATACACCCAGATTTTTGTTAACTACAGGTGTAATTGTTAGCTTGCCAAGACATAGCTCAACTTTCAAAACAGTGGATTTACCCACATTCAGCACATTTTTGGTTGTAGTTAAATATGTCAGGACTCTGGCTTGGGTGTGGATGCAGACTCGCTTCCAAAGACAACTGGCAGCTGGTGGTTTTGGCTTGCATATGCAATTAGTATAAACTCAGTACAATTAGAGATACAGAATTTTTACTTCTTATGTAATAAACCCAGAACATTCCTGAAGTATATTGGCCTCCAGGTCTTTCTTATCCAACAACAGCCATCACTACAACCGATAAAAAGAAATTTCAAATTACTTTGAAGATACAAAATCCTGTCTGAAAACTAAATCAAGGCTTTCTCCAACGTGTTGACAATATCCAGTTCCTAAGGTGGAAAAACTAAAGCAGTTGCCAAAAGAATTTAAAACAACAACAAAACAAAAGTTACGTTAAAGTCCTGAAAATATTTTTAAAAAGTAAAGAAAATTACAGACACTCTAGACTCCAGATTTCTGAGGAATAAACTTTACTTGATTCAGTTACTTGAAAAAAAGATCCCACTAATTGTCATTCTTACCATGAATAGTGTAAATAACACTGAAAATCCAGAGAAGAAAAAATATGTCTCTATGTTTAAGTTCTGTCTATTTGGTGCAAGGTATGTTTATCTTTTTTTTTTTCTTTCATTCTGATAGTCCCCATTTAGCAAACTAATTAGCTCTTTGAACATGGGCCTGTATTCAAAGGTAGTAGATAGGTAGGTATGTAAATATTCACATTGGACTTAGCAGAACATCCTGAGGGCTGAAAGTTAAACAGAACCATAACCAACAGATTATTCCTTCCATCTGTATGCGTGAACATATAAATGCTCATGAGACACATATGCAAACTCAAACCATATCTAGAGCCTCCACTTCTCTTTTTGACAGAACAATGCTTTCCAAGCCCTTTCAGGAGTCTGGCCATCCAGTTTAATTTTCTGAAACGTTCAAGAAAGTTGTTCTTACTCATTTTAGCCTGAATTATGACAGTTGACCCACCAGAAGTGAACTCTGTCAGCTAATGATTGCCAAGTGGACAGGAGTGGACCAAGACTAATGATATTAGACAACAATTGCCAGAGAAATGCTTTGTGAGCAGAGATAAACAATGTCAGCTTGAAACAGTGACATGATGAAAGGCAAACAATAATGAACAATGTCAAACAGAGATTGCCAAAAATATTAGGACGAGCAATGTTCCATTGTTCAGCCAACTTAAGTAAATGAAGATAAATGACACTAGACACTGATTAGTGAGCAAATGGATAAAATATGGGTAAGATGTTGACCAGCGAGATAAATAAAAAAAAATGAATAAAAAAATAGTCTTTTTTATATGCAACATACAATACAGCATGACTATACACTACAGTACAATTTTCTACATATCTTAGTTCTGTAACTCTGGAATTATACAACCCGACATGGTGTACATTTTTACATAAATAAATTCTTTTCATTTTCACTCAAATGGCCTCTGTTTTCAAGATATTTTATTCTCATTCTCCACCCCTGAAGACTTATAATTCCAGTTCACTAAAACAAAAACTCTGTTGTGCCCTTATGGATTCTGTGGGTTGAGTTTTCTTTCCAAAAAAGTTACACTAGGGGAGTTAGTCAGTACTTTCAAGAGGGGAGTTACTCAGTACTTTCAAGAAACACTTTTTAGAAACAGTACCTGTAAAAACTAAAAATGGTAGCTCTGAGAGTAGGAGCTGAGGGTCAATAAGGTTGCAGGCATGCTGCTTCTTACGTATCAAAGCTGCAGGCACCTACATCTAAACCAGCCATGTCATAGTCAGCAGAGGAAAACAAGCATGTCTGAGTGCAATTAGTTTCACACTGGTGAGGCCTCTCTGTGAGTCAATGAAAGGAGCTTGTGATGACCAGTTTAGATGTAGATATCTAACTTTTAAATGTCTACTAAAATTAATTTTTCATAAGGCCTTTGTCACTCAAGTCTGGCAATTCTCAGCATAACCTTTACAAAAGCCTTAGTAAGAAGAAACCACACAGTAAGTTAATGCTTGCATTTTCAACAGTCTGAATGTGGAGTTCACTTTGCCTGGTTGGCTGAGCAGAGTCCCTACACACGTTGGCAGACAGCTCTATGAAAGGGGTCATGCATAGAGCATCAAATATTATTCCTAGTGAGAAGTTTATAAAAAGCATCCTAAATGCCAAGTGAAAGCTCCTTTCTGTGAACGGACAACTAACAATGTTCTTTAAAATTAATCATGCATTCAGGCAACTCAAGTTTCATAATATGATGGAAGTTTGAGACACAAAATGAACTCAATGTTCAATGCTGGCCACCATGATGGCCTTTGAGAGTTTCTAATCTGTCCTTAGTGTCACAAAGAGTGACTATCCAGACCGTGCTCTTAAACACCTTGTCTACATCTTGAGAAAAAGAAATTGCAGCTTTTAAAGAGTAAGTCATAAATTCCCTTAATTCCAATGCAGCATAAATCTTTCATCATCATATATATTCCTTTGAGCATATTTCAGACCAAGTGGCCTTTCCTTTTCTGCTTCTTTACACAATATCTGTGGGTAGTTCCTTAAGAATGCGTGAGTGAATCAATCTAAAATGCTTATGAATATCTTTCTCTGGATTATTTATGGTGCAAGCTTCTCCTTACCAAGATATTACAATAATCTGTGAATCCAGTCCTCAAATTGTCTTTTTTTCCATTACTTTTTCCCCTACATGTGTCTCACCTTCAATAGAATAAAGATGCCAGTATGATTCTGATAGCTGATGTTCCCCTGATGTAAGACATCCTTATTTCAGAAAATTGAAAGACTTTGGCAATCTAAATTACCAAAGAATCTTCACCTCATGAAAGTTACAATTCATTTCTTCACTGGAACAAAAATCATCAGATGATACAATCCCACACTCATCCCTGTTCAGGTTCATAACCGTTGATAACAAATGGAAATGTACTATAGAGATGCGCTACTATAACTGCGTGTGAAGCGTTAATGATGGGGGGAATTAAAACTTGCTCTTAGAAATAAGAAACTTTAAAAATTCATTTATAGTGCTGTGACTAAAATAAGTCTGTAAACTTGTACCAATTATACAGAAGTATGCTGAGTTGCTCATTACAGCTTGCTAAAGCAATATTTTCCAAAGCAACATCGTACCTCATTCTCGGAGATTCTTTAATTAATTTTGATGGTGAAGCACTGCAAAAATAAAAAACAAACAACATGTTATGCAACATTTAGTTCCACTGAGCCATACAGCAGCATCATTTTTACCAGTTTCTCTATGTTCCCATTGTGCTTAATTCTGTTACCTCTATTAGACTGCAGATGTCACTGTCTTTTCCCCACAGCTAAGACTGCTCTGAAATGTAGTGTAATGGCTACAATACAAGCCCCCAGATCTAAAAAATTTCACTTGTTATGGCAGGTTAATAAATATTTTTTTCACATTTCTATGGAACATTTACTTTCAAACAAATACTAGTGACTGAGGCGTTAATTCAATACAAACCTTTGACAGCTTAGTAAGAAAATGAGAAGTAAAATCTAATTTCAGAAAACGTGTAAAACTCTGTAGAGGAAGAAAATACAATTTTTAGAGAATTGTCTGCAGGTGACTTGAAATTCTCATCATAGACACATGACAACATTGGACAGAATGGAAGCCCTTTGTTTTGTTTAAATACAAAAACACAGCAGCCAAACATTCAAGATTTGGGAGAAAAATCTACAGATCAGGTCTGTGTTGTATCTGTTCCAGCTTGGTGGTTTCAGACCAGCTTTCCTGCTAAGAACACTTCAGTGCACTAGCATACAACTATACCTCCACTCACAACTCCTGCCTCTTAGCCAGGTTGTTTCTTCTTACGAAGAGACTTCTGTTGCTTAGCACAGTTCCACAGGCAAATAAATACATAAATAAATACAAACATAAATAACTAGTGGATGCTGGGGGAAATGGAGAATGTTTAAAGTCTGCACTCAAACACAGTCAAGATGATCATAAATTTCTCAGCTTTGTCTACTGGTCCCAAGCATTATTCAACCCTTTGCCACTCGAAACCATATTTTAAGAAAAAATTCTACTGGTATCTATGTTGAGTACAGAATGTTGTTCTGTCAGAGTACAGAACTCATTCTTTCCACTCAGTGCTATGGGTGGCATTTGGGAATAGATGTTTATTCAGAGTAAACAGAAGAAAGAAAGAAATATTAAGTTTATCAGCAGCCAACAAAGCACACATACTGTGATGATTAATACATATTTGAGTGGAGAACTGCTCTTTTTGCCATTAAAATATTATTACTTAAATCACATCTTTCATCCAAGTCTTTTAAATGCACTACAGCTTGTGATCATTTAATTATCTGTTTTCTTTTCAAGATGGTATCTTGAAAATATACCGTATATATTAGAGTATTTCTTCCCTTTTAAGTGCAACATAACAAAACAGGTTTCTCCTAGAGAAAACCACTCTATTTCTTGTCCACCCTGGCCAAAAGCAAGTTAATAAATGCAAAACATTCTCAGCTCTTCATTTGAAAGTTACACAGGTAGACATGTTATTATAAATTCCTGTTGCAGTTTAAGGTTCACAGGAGAAACTTTCAACAGCTTCATTACAAATTCTGTGTGATCTCTTCATATCTTTTAAGCACCTGGAATATTTGCATTTCTGATTTTACTGGTGCAGCCTCAACAAGAGAGAAGTATCCTTATTCAGTATAAACTGGATAAGGCTCTGACTATATTTCTTTTGCTCATTCTGTGTGTAACTGAAGGGAGAAACAAAGAAATAGATATCGAAAAAGAAGGAAAAAGGTGGCCATTCTACTGTTGCTTACATTATGACATAATTCAACTTGCCTTTTAAGGGGTCACCTCTACTTAAAGTGAATGACATGGAGGAGTTTCTTTTTCAAATGTTGTTTGTCCTGTTCCCAGTGAGATGTTCTAGGTTCTGGCAGGTCTGTTTTGAAAGAAAAACAAATGAAAAAACAGTTGAGTGTCTATACACTATAATGTATAATAGGTTTGTTTAGACTCATTCAGATGAATAGTGATTTGCTGCTTTATTAAATGTCATTTGTTTAGTAGAGATTTGCACTAAAGAAAATCTAAACGTCCTGGGAAATCAAGATTTATTAAAATGGCACTTTATCCAATTACATGTAATATAATTCTTTAAATGATATAATTATGCATATATTGATTTCTATCTTTTATGCATGCATTTTTATATAAAACACAATGAAATAGAGAAACAATACATTGTAATTAGTGTAATTAAATGAAAAATATCTCAAAATTAAATTAGTGACAACAAGTTCTTTTTACCTGTCAACCTTTTTCATATAGTCAACGCATCTTAACAATTTTTGGTATTATATCTGGCTGGAGATCAATTGATTTGACTGCCACACTCTGTGTAGAACACAGGACCTGATAATCTATCAGGTTTTTGAGATAAGTGGGAGAAAAGCTGTGTGTGATAAAAATATACATACCACTGAATAAAATAAGACAAATATAAGCTTATAAATTTAATTCATAGAATCACGAAATGGTTAGGTTGGGCCTTAAAGATCATCTAGTCCCAGCCCCACTGCCATCTTCCACTAGACCAGTTTACTCAAAGCCCCATCAATTCCTAACAATGTAATATATTTTCTTCACATTGGTAAATATTAAATGCATGTAATATAAAACATTCTTCCAGACACTTTTATTCTTCTTACAGCACCACTAGTACTTGCACTTCTATAACTACAATATTATTATTAGAAATATTTTTGCAATGATAAAGGACAAGATTTAATTAGAGGTAATTAACAAGCAGTAATACCTTCAATATCCCTGTTTATGTGGGGTTCCAGATTTTGTACACATTCATTTTAGTCAGCTCTGACAGCAAGTCTGAGGCTGATAGTTATGTCCTTCACAATTGAGTCTCTTTACACACTGCAATATTGGGGCGTTGAACTATTTTTCCATCAGAAAGGTTTCCTCCTTTCCCACATACAAAACACATTGCATGCTATCCAGAACTGCCATTTCAAACATTTGCTGGTTCTCTGCCTGTGCTAAGTTGCTCATAACTGTTAGTTACTCACTACTTCAAAAAGCCAGCTCAGCACACTTTAGGCTTCTGAACTATTTCCACCACCCCTCTAATTATATTTGAGAACCAGGGGGGAGAGAGCTCTCATTTCTAATATTGCTGCTCCCAGCAGGAGGGACATTTACATTTCTAATGTATTTCCATCCTATTATATATTATTCTTTATTCATTTTTACACTCTTCAGGAGAAAACAGTTTTTGCTGTATTTCCCAAGTCACATATGTGTTAACCTTTCAGTTCAAGCTATGACTATTTTAACAGTGTAACTGGTTGAGGGAGGGGTGGTTTGCTCAAAAAGGAGAGAGAACAAATAGACTGTTGTTAACTGAATATGAATATGGTGGGATAAAGGTTGGACTTGATGACCCTGGAGGTCCCTTCCAACCATAATGATTCTATGATTCTGAACGCATAGAACTCCTGTTGTCAGTTTAATTTTCTCAACATATATTAATTTTTGTTATGGTTATTTACATATAAGTCCAGATTAGTTCTTAAATACTTATTAGACAGTAGGAATAAAGCACAGAGGAGACCTTCAAGAAAAAAAGCACTGTGATGCAGAAGGCAGCTTGTGTATTTGTAAACTGTGCTGGGTAATACACATGACATGTCCTGAGAGCTGTTAAATGCAGGGTTCTGGTGCCAGTAAAAATTTCACTTTTAAATTCACCCAAACAAATTGCACCCTTGCTGCTGACATTTTTAATCCTTTTCTCCTGCTTCTGTAGCTAAAAACTGAAAGTAGGTCATCCTGCAGTATTACCTGTTGTGGATTCTCCATCACAGTTGGAAAAGGAGTAACTGACTCAGCAAATTGAAAAAAAAAAACAATCAAAAATATACAATTGCAAGCTATGAGGCTTTTTTTTCAATGCAAAGTTAACACTGGAGTCACAGAAGAAATGCATAGGACAGAACTCCTAAGAGAGAGGTTGACAAAACTCAAAAAAAAGTTGCAGATGCTCATTGCTGTGTCAAAACTTGAAATTAAACTTCTCAGACACGATGTTGCCAGAAGCTATAGTCAAACTTTACATGTGAAGCACTAATGGCTGATATCAAACTTAACTAAATGATCCCAGTCATCTGGGAACTGATTAAAGTAATCTCTAATCTGGATATTTATAACCTTCCATTGCATTCATTTTTCCAAGACTGGGCTTAAGAATATGGAACAATATAACATTAGTCACCAATTCACCTGAGCTCAGGACACACAGAAATTGTGCTGTAATTCCATGCCTTCTTTAAAACTGTGTTGGATCAAGACATACCGGTTGTCCTGGGCACACACTTTTTGATATTTGCAAGTCCAAAGATGCATATTACACATGACTGGGACCAGTCAATGCCACTGGGTGAATGACAGTTACTTTTTTAAAAAAATACGTTTATACATATAGATACACACACATATGTATGAACATATATTACATTATATTATTATTGTTACATGTTAGGATGGAGAAAGCATTATTACTTAAAGCTACAGAGAAAATAGGTTACTAACAGATGATCCCTACCCTGGCTAATAAACATAATCAACACTATATCATGCAATGGAATTCTTCAGAGATTTACAACAACTCTGTAAACTTTAAAACCTTCCAGAGCTGTCCCAAGCCTTTTGACATGTAATGGACTGCAAAACAACACTCCACTATGAAAACTCCTAACAGCCTATTTAACTTCACTACTGAATTCTCTGCAACAAGGTACTTTGGCTTCTGTATATTTAGCATAATATAAACACCCGCATATACTAGGACTGCAATAAGAAGTAGTTATTTATGTGACAAAAGTTGCATGTTCTTAGTCTGGGTTTACTCTGAAAAGCCAAGCCAAGTCCCACTTGCAGCCTGTCAGTTTTTCTTTGAATTGCCACCAAAACTAATAACCTCTTCATCTAAAAGCATGCCACCTCAATGGGACAGGTGGTTTAGACAGTTGCTAAAAACTGTAAAATATCTCTGGCAAAAGTGCCATAACATGACTGCAATGATGGCCTTCTCCTGAAGCCTGGTTTAGTTCCTTTGTCTACACTTCCATGTATAGAGGGGTGGTTTTATGTTTATGTACCTGTGCAAGCAACAGGGATGTTTATTGAAGGTTAAGGAACAAAGAAAAAGATGACTCAATATTTCAAGAACATCCAGGACCTAAATTTCAAGCTTTGAATCATAGCTGATTGTTCACCACAGAGCTTGAGTGAAGACCCTCTTCTGAACTTGCAGGTGAGATGATGTCAAAAAAGAATAACACGACAGAGAGGGAAGCAAGAAGGAAAAAAAGCCCCTGGAATCCTAAATGTTAGCACTAGCTCTGCAAGCAAATTTCATGTAACCAACTATCATTTCCACGTGGCAATGGTGACCTGCAGACCACAAATTAGTCACCAATTACTACCAAAGTTCTCTGTTAATATAAACAAAGCTTCTGTGCCACCTGGTGAACATTTTTATATGCAAGAGTCTCTTTTGCTCTATTTATCAATATGAAAGACTAATTCAAGTACTCTTGGCAACTTTTGTTGATGCTTGCATTAAGACATGTGAATGGTTGCAATCAGTACTGAGAGAGACTCCACTTCTGCCACTACAGAGTACTGGGCTTCTGTCAGTATGTAACTAATGTGCTCAATATTTCTCAGCAAGGCATGTTTTAATTTCAGAGAAAGGGAAGAAGCATTATTTGTGGCATATGAACACAAGGATAATATATTTGATGAAAATTTCACCGCATTTTCTCTCATGAATTGACCACAATCAAATTACATGGTGATCAAATTACAACTAAATGATCAAAATTTATCATCTAAATGTATTCATTTTCAATATTTTTTAACTGAGAAGTAAATAAGTTTTGGCCCATCAGCTGTATTAATCAATCTGTTGAAAGCATTTAATAACACTCTGGTGTTTAAATGCTATTAAAAATGTTAAATCAAAGCTCTCGGACACAAAGAACACAAGATGGGTTATTCTCTTGGCAGATAAACATCAACCCTTAGAATCAAATACCCAGAACAAAGTCTTCATTGTATACCTGAAATGACAGGAGGCAGCCCTGGCCTAATGTGCATTGTGCTGCTTGAGTAAAGAGCTGTGCAACTCACAATAATCTTATCTACATGATGTAACTATTGCTTAGTGACTGTTTACCATATGTCCTGATCACTTGTTATTTACCTAATTAAAACACTTTTTAATTTTAAGAAATTCTGGATTCAGATCAAAGCTTTATTCACATTTCGTGCTCTAGAAAAATCAACCTTCCCAAAAGACTGAAGAAAATATTTTCAGAAGTTTAGAGAAGCTCAATGCAGAAAACATGCCTGGGTCCAGTATCTATAAAGGATTTATAAAGGAGTCTCCCTTGAAATGTTCTGTTATCTTGAATTCAGTTTCAAAAAAGTAATTTTCTGCATATATTGTCTCACCAGGTTTTTTTAATCCACTCAACAGACTGATCTTCGTTTTTGAATTGGTTAATTTATATTTTCTCTTGATTTCTGTGTAATTTCACGTGTTGGACCTGCCCCTGTTTATTTATCATTTTTGTACTGAAGACTGGCACTTTTTTGTATAACTTCTGCATGAGAATAGAACTAAATTAACCCCTTTAGATAGAGGTCAAAATTATTTGGGCAGGATACTGTGCTTTCTGAAAGTAGAAAGTAGGATTAGCTTTTGGACACCTTAATGAACTTTCCGAGGAATCCAGAGATGTATTCTCTATAGTACTTTCATCAGGTGAATAACAGCAGCATAAGTGAGTCACAGTTTTCAGCTTTGCTCCCATTAGAAATAATTTTTCATATACTACCAAATAATATTTATTCCTAAGAATATCAATCTCTTTTTTAGGCATAGATTACACGAGATGGCAGGTATGCTATCAACCATTATATGCTTACACAGGATTTCTGCCTGGTATAGAAACAAAGATTGAAAACATACATTTTCCTTTTCTAGAAATCAAAAGTTTCTGGATGAAAAATTTGCCATATTAATTTAACAAGGCAAACCAAAGACCTTGTTTGGATAACATAAAGGAATTTTCTGTATTTTTCTTTTGCTTTCCCCTTCAGACAAATGCTGTCTCCTCCTCAGCTGCCCAGGATTCCTGACAATGTGGATAGCTCCAGTTTGTCTTTGATTATATTTGCAAACCCAGTGTGATAGAAGCTATAGGCATGAGTCAGCAAGCTACAAAGTATTACAGTCAAGTCCCAGGTGGGCATGTTTGTACACTAACTGTCAATCCTCTTCTGCTTACTTTTATATGTTACATAAATCCTTTATATTATCAGGGTTAGATTATTCTGTTCAAGGGAGCCTCACTGAACAGCAACCCTTTTGTTTCCACACACCATTCCTAGGGATTGACATCTGACCATTCACCAGTTTTATACCAGGTACAACCTGACTGAGTTGGATGGAAAACCAGAGTGGACATTAGCAGATGTCACTAGTGTCTGTCTGCTCCTTTTTAGAGAACGTAAACTACTTCTCATCCAGCCAATATCTTCCAGGATTTTGCAAATCACATCCTGAGCTAGAAGGCTTCATCCTGAGCCTATCATGAATTTAGGCCTCATCAGCCATCATTCTTTCTAGTTTCAGAAACTGCTTACATACAAACTCTTCACACTTTTATTTACCTTTCTGCACCCTCCCTATTCACAAATCTCACCAACACTGGTACAATGTAGATGCCAGCCTGCTGTTAAGTTCTACTCCATCTACATTTAAGGCCCTGCTTTTGTGTCATAGTTATTTCTATGAGTTGGCTGCTGCTAACAACAGCTTTTATGTTAATACTGCTTGACTGACTGAGGTTCTATCACTGGCAATCAAATTAATTTGCTTTTTTTCATCAATTCAGGCTACTAAAACACAGACATATTAATAAAATCATTATGAAGAAAGAGTGTTTTAAAGAGGTAAGAAATAGAACTTAAAAATGCCATTCTATTGCTACAATTACAGTGCATTCATGAAAGAGTTACCAGAACTTGGTGTTAACATCAGATTGTGTCAGCTTCAGGGATATCAAAGAAATACACCTTTCTTTTTCCTCCTTTCTTTAAGTTTACAGTCATTACAAACAAATAGCATTCATCATACACACACTATTTCTCCAAAACAATCCAATGTGGAAATCTCTATCATGATCAATCATGAAAGCATCTGGGAATGTGACTTACACCCCATGCAGACTGTGCTCACCTAGCAGAGGCACAGAAGCTAAAAATTAAGCATGGAGCTAGCCTCTTAGATTTGCTGAATTAGCCAAAGGCAACTCAGCCCTCTAGATCTAGCAGGAATACCAATTACTGGCTTGAACCACATACGTAAATTTTAGGTGACTAAAACTAGATTAAATTTATCCAACTCTAAATGAAAGCTTTGCATAAGAGCTCAGAGCCAATACTGAAAACAAGGTGCCTGCCATTATTGCCAAGAAATTTATAAGTAGCAGGAATACAATTTCACATTTTATAGTCTCATCTGTATAAGCATTTTTATAGTCACTCCTATAAAATTGTCTGAAAGTCCATAAATATTAACAAATTAACCTCCCCTGCATCCCCATATGGTAAGCATTTATTTTTTACATTGTGTAGCTGGAGAAAAAAATTGCAATAAAGCTAAACCCTATGCACAAGTCCAGCTAAAAATTCTGTTAGAGAACCACAAATAAATAAACCTGGATACTTGTTAGCAGACTGTGTACCTCAAAGAGAAGTTATCTATTCAGCCATATGTAGCCTATGACTTCAGAGTAATGGGATTTCCAATGAGTTTTCCCTTGCCACGAGACAGCTCTCCAAAATCAAACCTTTCCAAAACCTACACGCCCAAAATAAACCCAGTGTATTTTCTAGTGCCAGCTTCCCATAGCTGAAAGTATTCCTGCCAATGCTGAAAGTGGTGGGGCACCTTCCCTACTCTATTGCAGAATTGGAATCTGCACGATGTTATTTTTAACAGGTCGAATGTAATATACACACTACACCTAGGAGTTCATACAGGTGAGCTATCTCCAAAGGCAGTATCAGTTTCAGGAAGAAGGGAATTTCAAAGAAGTAGTAGAGGAGACATCCCCTTTTGTAAAGATATTTTGATAATTTATTGTTTTCTTTTTTCTGTTAATCCTGTAGATGCCTCTTAGACATTTGCTGGGTGAACAAACGTGAGCTTGTAAGGAGACTAAAAGATTACAAGGAGAAAAAGTATGAAAATCAAAATTCATTCTTGGTAAGAGAGAAATTGCTAAAAAAAAAAATACAACTCTTCCCACCAAAACAAGTTCAAAACTAGAAACAGGCACCAATAAATTGAACTAGCAACAAAGAAAAGAAGAAAAATGTTTGAAAAATCCACCACTCTGATAATGTCAGCACCCCCCTGAGGCTCTTGAACACAATTTGCACCCAAAAAAATATAATTAAATAAATATGGCTTGGAAAAAGCTTTCTACACACTTACTGTTAATTTTAACTGTTACTTTTTCATCCTCCCTCCCCTTTTTCAATTTTGTCACTATCTTCCTTTTGCCATCCACCAAATACAAATCCAAAGTGGCCAAGATACTAAATGACACTGAAAATAAACATTTTACTTAGAACTCCAACAAGCACTTGCCTTAACAACTTAACAAGACATTGGATGAACAGTATGCCTTTCTTCCTCTCCAAATGGAACTCTTCACATTATGTCATAAGATAGTAAAAGATACCTTTGTTGAAATTCACAGCAGTTGAATGACTCTTTTCCTATCGTTTAAAGCAATGACTTATAGATCTACTGTGAATGTGTACAATTTCAATACCAAACTTCTATTTCAACTTTATAATGACCTTCATGATACTGATATATAGAGGAATTTCTACGTTGCATCAAGTTTATGTGTTTCACTCAGGAACATACTCAAGAGCAGATTTTTTTTCTCTTGATATCTAAGAGAATTTCTGACAGAATTGTTCCCAGTGACAGAGGTAGCGTATTAACATTTCAGACCATGCTTTGATTTATATTGACTTTAAACCACCTTATTTCGATCTACGTTCAAAGACTTGGAAACTAAATCCAGTGCTGCCGAAAGAAATAAAATTTATTAACTAATTCCAAAGTCCATCAGAATTACCTTTGGAAATATACTGGTATGCTACTGGCGACCATTCCTTTAACTTGTTATGAAGAAAAGGCACAGCATGCTTTTTATGAAATATAGCCATTCGGATAGCAGCCAGAAGGGAATGAATCAAGTGCTGAAAAAAATCAGATTTAACCATGGATAAAATTTAGAAGGTGTTTCTGCAAATGCATCCGAGTTCAACGAGGTCATGACTCTAGCACATTTATAAACATGGGTTATGTAATACTAAAATGATAAAAACCGAGCCATTGTGTAAGTTAAGTGTGAAATCAGTGTGATTTCAGCATTTCATTTATTCAAAACTACTAAACTATGTTTTCCTTTAGAGATTGTACAGGTTGGAATTAAAAATTTTCCTGAAATCTTGATTTCGAAATCAAAGTATATTAGAAAAGTATATTTTTAGCACAAAAAAATCTGTTCAGTTGCCATTTTAATATAAAACCAAGATCAGATACATGATATCTGTATCAGGAAAACCATGCATGCCACAAAGACTTATGACTTGAGCTTTATTTCAATTACAGTCAGAGAAAAAGATTTTGCTGACTACAGTAGAGGGAGAACTGGGTAATTAGGCCAAATCCTATAGTGCTTATTTAGGATTTAAACTTATGAGAATAGTCTGTAAGTGATTATTATTATGATTTAACACAAACCTATTATTTTCCTAAGCATTTTGCAAATCCATAGGAAGAAACAGCCTGTGATCTAAACGGTGACTTGAAATAGGAGGAAGATGTCATGACTTCACAAAAATCACACATGCCATTACTGGCAGAAACAAGGAAAAAAACCCCTTTTCTTTCTTCCATAAGGGGACAGCCACTAAAGCCAGAAAGGTTTTGGACAGCACTTGCCTACCAATAATGTCAGTGAGTACTGAGAGGGAATCTGGGGGGGTCTTGGTGCGTTTCCATTAATTGGCACTGAAGTACATTACTTGCCTTTCTCATTACAAAATGCCACAGAACTATCCCAGTCTCAAGGGCAGTAACATTTGTTCACAGTTTTAATTTAATTTTATTTGCTTATAGTCACTTTGGCAGCAATAATAACTTTCTCAACATGATAACTTGCCTGGATTCTTTTGTTGTTCTTTTGGGGACTTGGTAATTTTTACTGTGCAAATACCATTAGTGCTGTTTATTTCTGATTATTAGATATTGCAGAGTTTCACTCTGTTCTCTTATGAACTAGATGACAGAGTGGGGAGTAATTACCCACCATTTTAGCAATCCTTCCCTACCATGCAACAGGATCTTTTTTTATTTATTTTTCTTGTGTTTTGCACAGCACTGGGCTTTTAAATTGTGAATCTCCACAAGAATCCCTCTCAAAAGGCTCTCCTTAACATTTTGATCTAAAACACCAGGATATCACTGTTCTCCTTCTATCACTTCTAATGTACCTTTCCCTCTTATCCCTCCCTAAAGACATTTTGGATTACATCGGCTCAGGGAAGCTTCTCCTGTGATGCCTCATTGGAACATTTACCTTCTCAGGCTTTTGCACAACATGAAGCACTTTGACTTCATCTCTTTGCAGTGAAATACTGGCTCTTTCGGACTTTCATAAAATACATGTGGGCTTCTCTTTTCTGCTGCACTGTTAATTCCTTTGAATTATATAAGGAAAAACTTCTTATTAGGGAAGTATGAACTTACTGAGATCAAAGCCCTACTTTCAGCTATGTTAAGGTCCCTTTACAGCAGTCTGACTGTGTAAAGGTACTTGAAAATAAGTCTCGATGTCTCACACTAAGCAGATTCAGGGACACATTCTCTAACATTTTACATGAGATTCTGATGCTGTGTGACTGGTGGGCTAACTCTTCTCAGAGATATTGTTTTTTAGAAAGTAAAGACATCCAACCTTGCTATGCAAGAATAAAAGGAAAATTTATAAATTTGCTTGTGGAGAATATTGTTTCTTTAGCATATTGGATCCATCACATCTTTTCATGTTGTCAAAGCAGAAAAAATGTGCTGTGTCATAATTATCCCTAGTAGCTGCATCTATCTGATGAGCAATATTAAAACATATTATCCACCACATCTGTCTAGGACAAATACTGTTTGAAGAACTTGCAGTGTATTGTTGCTGGTTTCTAGGGTAAGCCTAAGAAATTTCTAAATTGTGGAAAATTCCATATATGGACAGAATCAGATTATACTTACAGAGGATAAACTATTTATAATATAAACATGACATTTATATAGTAATAAAATATTACAATTGTAATCAAACTGTAAAAGCTGAATGAGATAAAATGGAACTTTTTCTAAAGTATTTTTCCATATCAGAATCAAAGTGCTTTACAAAGAACTCAAGTATCATTATTAAGCTAACAAAACAGATACAGAGTGGAAAACTGAGTCTCAGTTTCATGTTGCCTTTAGAATATTTTTGGCTTCACTATATTGTGGGTACAGGCAAATGTAGGAGGCAGAGAAGATTAAGTTCATCCAATATCTAGATTCAGTTTGGTTGTATCTGTGTAGCACTACAAGCAAACCAAAAAGCATAAGAAAAACATCCTAGATTTCTAAGAAATTCTAATACAGGTAAGAATAATAGTTTCCAAGGTGAGATAAAGGGGTCATTATATCATTATGATAAAGATAACAGAATGTACTATTTTTTTACTAAAAATTTTTAACTTCTGGAATTGAATGAGGATTCTCTCAAATCTGCTTTAGCTCATTTGCATTGTACAGGTTTAATAATACAGTTACCAGCAAAGTAAGTGTGTTCTTTTATTAGAATTCTGGTATTCTTTTTTTTGAAACTGGAAATAAATTCAAATGGAATAAATAAATAAAAGCTATGGGTAGTCCCTTGTGTTGTTAACCTACTGTTGGAACTTCCATCTTGGAAAAAGTTAAACCTGTTCTACCTGCAGCAGCATAGGGTCAAACTTAGAGTCCTGGTGCAACTTTCAAGCTGCTGCTGCTGTGTTTCTCTGCAAGACAGACATATGACATGATTCAACCACTCTCTCGTTACTATTAGCTCCTGCCCCCTTCAACCACCATCTGAGTCAAAACCCACAATGTTTAACCTTCATTATTCCTATTTATTACCTGAAAGTATGTTATGATTTGCAGGTTTTTTAATTAAAAATTCAATGTCAGTTTGATGTCTGGTCTTCATTAAACACTTCATTTTCTTACAGACTCACACTCTTTGTAGATAACATGGTCATCTTTCTCTTCTCTGTAAACAGAAGTTACTGCCGCAGGCACGGCTTGTATCATTTCATTATTATTCTGCAGAAAGGGACAGTAGACCTGATTAAGTCTGGTTAATGCTAACAACCACTGCCACATTAATAAGCATTCGTTTTTGTTTATTTTAAGGTCCTACACACATTTTACATATAATCATAGAACATAAGGAGGGAAGGCATTACGAGATCATCTGGTCCATTCCCCACACCCAAAGGAAGGGCCAGCTATAACTTCATCTGTCATGACAGACATTTGTCTGGGCTTCCACCACTGCCTGACCTTCAGTGGTGGAGACTCCATAAGCACACTGAGCAATCTAGAGCCTTGTCTTATTGTCCTTTTTCCCCAAATTTAATACAAACCTCCCTGGCTGCAACTTAAACCCATTATATCCTGTCTATCTAAATAAAGAGTATTCTCTTCTTTTCTGTACCACTATTTTACACACTTGAAAAGTATTCCTATGCCTTCCTTCAGCCTTTTATTTGAAACAAATTAACAAAATGTTGGTATCTTATAGATGAGAAGTGAAATGAAGCCGACTGCTCTGCAACTGTACTGTACTTTGCTTTTTTGAGGAAGACCTCAATTTTTCTTTCTCCCAGTACTTCATCTGCTTCTAACCCACAGACAGTTCTGATATTTACTATGCAAACACCTCTCAATATTAGCAGAGACTATGGGTTCCAACATGATTATGTTCTTTATATTAACACAAAATTCCAAGTAGTTCTAAAGCAGCAGAAAGCTCTGCAAAATCAGTTACAGTAATTATTGTGGTGGTCAGCAATATGATAACTTAAAATATGCTTGTTCAAATAAATCTATGCATAAATTAAGTCAGTTACTTTAGATAGTAAAAATAATTTCTATATGCATGAAAAAGATGTCCTGCCACAATTTACAGGGAAAAGCTCATGGCTCCTTTACTCATTTAGCCCATTTTCTGTTTGGTCGGTTGTTTTTTTAATATATAAGGACAACTTATTCACAATGAGCCACAGTACAAACTACTACTAAATCAATTTCTAAAGATTGAATTATTTCCAAACCCAAAAATTATCTGAAAGTGAGATTAAGACCTCAAGAATTATTAAAATGCTCTTTTTCAAGTTTCTTGCAGTCACTTATTGACCCAAAATTTTTCATTCATAAGTGCTTATCTTTTCATGGTAGCAACAGCTATGGTCTGATCATTACCAAAAGCTTCATTTTTGAAGGACAGTACATGATTTATTCTGAAATGCATTTTTCAAGAAATGAGCTCCAAGAAAATTCACTTTCCTAAACTGTCCACCATTTGTAAAATCTACATTTTTCCTTATTCAAGGACAACTGCTGGTTTTATGACCAAAAGATGATGATAAAAAAGGCAATTATAGGCTGTATTGTAAGTGGTTCAACTTCCACAGAACAAGGTTAGAATTTTGCTAGCAATTCATTTTTCTTCTAGGAGAATATAACAGATAACTGAGTACAAAACACAGGTGTTTAACAAAAAGCAGACAAAATGCAGCCAGAAAAACAGGGTCAGTTTTGACTACTGTCCTAAGGAACTGAGCACATTTATACAAGGGTCAATTTGGATCATTCCCTTTAAGGAAGGATTAAGCCTTAATCTGAGGCAGACACATGTAGAATTGAAATTATTACTGCAGATTAGGGTGATCACATATCAAGATGCTGTAAGAAGTGGCACAAGCAGGTAGTCCACTTTGTGGTGGGGGAAAAAAAAAGCATAAAAGATTATGCAACATTCACTTTGTAGTAACTGCTTCCAAAAATACATTTTTTGCATATTTGCATTACTGTCCTGACTTGTGCTTCCTTCCTATTTTACCTTCTATATTAGTGGAAAATTAATCTGTTCATAATAATAACCAAAAGCTGTTCAAGTGCATTTTAAAGCATTCTTACTTGAGAACACCTAATAGCTCATCTGCTCTTAATATAATTCAATCATGAGTACCACACCACACATTCAACACATCAGGTGCTGTTCAAACACCACGTTTTGCAAGCTGTGGGTGTGGTCTACCAATCCTTAGAACTTTCTACAAAACTCCAAGTCCAGGTGGTGAATCCAACAAAACCCACAAGGGGGTGTAAAGTGACTCTTCTCAAACAGGGAAACATCATGTGGGTGTGGGATGCCATGCTAAAGTTCCAGTGAGCTTTTAAACTCCTGCATTTGTGCTGTTTTGATCCAGGAGCTTGGTTTGTTACATCTTTTGCTCTTACACTTTGTGTGCAAGGCTTTTTAAGGACAGGCAGTAACCTGTCAGTCAGTCCCTAGATTTGGGTGTCACTAATAATGACACTTCATATTATTGAATGGTTTTCCTTTGAAACAGACTTTTATGTGCTTCTGACACAGTTTTGAAAAGAAAATGTGCCTAAAGTATGTTGTGAAAGAACAAGGCTGAGAGGCACAGATGTTACTACTTGCTGCCATATTCTATTAAAGCTTTAATAATGTGCATTTACACTAAGTTGGAAATGGTAGTCTGGCACGCTTTTGTCATATAGGAATGTCAGAAAAAGAAATGTTCTTTCCTTTATAAAACATACCAACAAATACAGCAACATTCTTAAAAGCTCTTGTTACAAGTAATGTATTTTTGACACTGTACAAGTGGATCCTTAGGGACTTTTTTGTAAAGATCAAGCGGATCATTAGGAGTCCCTCTAAAACATTTGATATTGACTTTCTTATTTTCTGAAGCAGCAGCTTTCATTTACGTTCTCATCTTGGTTTACTTGACAACTACCTTTCACACAATTTTTAGACATAAATGTGAGCCACAGACTAACATGGAAACAAAGAACAGAACCTTGTGCACATCTAAAGCAAGTTAATGTTTCCGAAACCTTTGTCCCCATAAAGATTCATACATGACTATTACCTCCCCTACCCCTTGGACAAAATCTCCACTACATGTTCCTTTCATAAGATTTGATACTGAATGTTAGTATTTTAGCTTTCTGTCTAAAATGTTCACATTTTAGAAAGGCTTTCACTAAGGTTATGTCGTGAATATTTATTTACCCCAGGTTTCCAACTGACTTCCAATTCAACTGACTTTGGTGGATTTCCTTCTCATCTACATGGCTGCAAACAAAAATAAGATATTAATTTCTGTATTAAAATTCCAACAGTTGTTAAACCCTTGCTCTTACTTTCCTACTATTCGTCTACCACTTTTTTGTATGATGTAGAAGCCAACCTTAACCATTTCAATATACTTTATAGTTGAAAGCTGAGATAGTTGTTAAACGAGTTGCTCGAGCTAAACTGTGGTACACAAAGTGTGCAAGTACCAGGCTGTAGACACAGCTCCCAACAGTTTCTTTGTATGGTTCAGCAACCTATTGCATAGCATTAGCACCACCAAAGTGGAAAGTAGTGGTTCCTCAGCTCTAACTATTCATTCACGACTCACAGGGAAGCCTTTCAGCCCAAGCCATATTGCCAGCAGTGGGAAGTGAAGCTGTGCAGATGTGCACATGGCCCAGCCAGCACAAATCTAGGCTATATGCCAGCAGTATCGTGGCTTTGCACTGGAGGTTCTCTTAGGGAAACATATGAACCAACTCATGAAGCCCACTGAGAAGCTAGTAATAGTTTATATTTTTTTTCACTCGAGATGACAGATCCTATGAGGTTTCAAAGTACCAGTCCTAGTCCTAAAAGACAGCTCTCTCTCAGGGTAAAATTCAACCTTCAGCATATGAAAAGTAACAACAATTTAATCGTGATCAATATATTTGTCCTTGAAATACAGTGGAAGCAGTTTATTGTGCTTATTTGGTGTATTTTGCTATTTTTCGATGGGAACATTCAAAAGCTCCACAGTCTTTATTAAAAGTAAAATATTTGACTGTGAAATAACTCAGTCACAATCAGTTCAAGTCAAACAACCCGAACAAGTATTTTCTCCCCCCTCTGAATTAAAGTCAATGAGAGTTGAAGACAAACTACCCCCCAGAAAGTGTGTGATCAGAAGCCCTGACGGAGCAGCCTAAACCTTTCTGTATAGCTTTTTTTTTTCCACTATAGTTGCAAAAAAGCACAGTCAATGCATGCTAGCAGCCACCAGATTTTGTTTACCTGCCTGTAAGAAAGGCTCTGTAAGCACATGTGTGAAAGAAAGGGAAGGCAACAGCCTAACAAGACCCCTTAAAGTAAATATGAAGTCCTGCATCACTGAAAGCAGAAACATGAAAAAGTTCTGGTAATTAAAATCTGAAAAGTCAAGGCTCTTCATAGCACTTAATCAAAATATGTTTTGTTCCCATCCTTCACCTTTGGGAACATTTCTATTTTTACATTGGCTGGAGAGTAGATTTGACCCCAAGCTGCTCCATTACATTAACCCTAAACCTTCTTCCCCCTTTACCTACCCTTCTTTATTTGTTTTTATTTCATTTTCGAAGTCAGTTGCCCTCCACTCTTTCAGTGGAACAGATAACGATGGCTAAAGCACGGAATGGCAGTAAAAATAATCCTGCTTCCCTCTGCTTTTAAAGACAGAAGGGAGCTCCCCTTCCCACTCGGAGCTGGGGACACGGTGCCCTCCCAGGCCCTTCCCTCCCTCATAGCCAGGCTGAGAGCTCCCCCTCCTGTTCCAATACGTTTTTCAGCACTGTACTTCAAAGAACCAATGTGAGAGAGGAGCAACACACACCTGATGGACAAAAACATGAGCTATCTAATGAACTAAAGTACTACTCAGCTCCGAAAAAAAGTATACCTTTCAAATCTCTAATACCCAGAATATGGCAATTAATAGTAACTTATCAAATTATAAAATGTCTTTTATGATATCACAGAGCTTTGATATCAACAATGGCAGTAAGACCCGACTAGGCACGGGCAATGGTACTATATATATACTACTGTATAAGGAGAAATATAGACAACCAAAGAAAGTTCATCCTGGGACAATCATTAGAACTCCTTAAAACTTACAAGGAAGTAAAATAACAAATTCAGCAGCTATTTTGTATTTACAGAGAAATTTGGCAATTATAGAACATGTAACATGAATGCTTGAATTATTTTAAATTTGGCAGAGAAGAAATTCACTGAGATGAAACATTTCTTCTATAGGAGAACCACAGGGAAAGAGCTTACATGCCATCAAAAGACAATTTTTTTTAAAAAATAATATCTCAGAGCAATAGAACACATGAAGCAGAAATTTATTAATATTCAGTGGCTACCTATTATTTTCCAATTAAAATATTTGATTTTAAACCAACAAAACCCAATTTGTTTTATTAAAAAGAGGAGTCCAATGAAAAGGAACACAAATCACAAATTTTATTTAGAATAGATTAAAAAAAAAAATCCCACACAACAAAAAACATCACACCACAAAACCACACAACCATTGAATCAAGGAAAAATCACCCCAAAACTGTATGCATAAGAAGGTAATAGATTAAGTTATCTATGCTAAGAGAAAAAAAAATTCCAATAAATGTTTAGTCAGACAATTCCAGATCTATGATAGAAGTGTAATACCAGATTGAGCTGCTATATGTTGACCTTAAAAGCAAAACTTCCACTGTCATGGTATAAATCAGCAAGTAAACAAAATAATGAAAACGTGAAATATAGAAGAACCATGAATGACTATAGGGGAAATAACATGAGCCAATGATCGATGAATTTAATGGAAGTCTTTCCAGTGACATTAATAAAATTCAGAGCTGGCTTTTGTGCTCGAAGATAATGGCAGTTTTAGGTGATACAATCATTTCCAAGCATTAAAAGAGGGTAATGACAGCCCCTTCTGTTTGGCTGCTTGTCTGTGCTGGCGGGTGGGGAGGGGGAAAGAGGCGTTAAGATTGCTGTTAGAGCAAGATGAAATCTTACACCACTCCAGATAAGAACTGAGAGCCAATAAGATATTCCCAGCAATGCCCTTGAGATAACCACCTGTCACATCACTCCGATGTGCTTCTGAGTTATCTTCTGATGTAGTTACATTTCTAAGTCCCTGTTTTCCATATAACATATTACTTTTTAGTAGCTGCTACTCTATACAGCACATGTATTAATTTCCCTTCTTCCGATGGAATTTTTGATGAAGATGAATTATAATCATGACATTTACATCTCAATGATTTTCACAATTGAAACATTCTCATAATACTGGTGCACATGCTGTAAGTGGGCTACGCAGCCAGATACTAAAGCAATCATTTTATCATTGTCAGAATGAATATAATGCCTACAGCAATCAATTGGACTTTTATGGGAACAGTTAGCTCAGCTGTTTTTGCATTGAAAGAAGTGCATTGAAGTGCCCATTATCCATCTCCACTGTCAAAGCAAAAGCCATGATCTTAGCTCTCATTCCCAAGAGTGTGAAACTGTGTCTTATCAACACAACTAAAATCAGAAACCGAGAGCCAAAGTGGCCAGCAACAGCCAACAGCAAAAGGGCTAACAGTGCTGGGAAGAATAAACAAGGGCTACCTGACTCTGGGTAAACTCATCTGGGTCAAAAAAAGCTTTCAGCTGTGGTTTCTGTACCCATGGAGGGGGGGAGGTAGTCCTGACCGAGATGAAGAGGAGAACTGAAGACAATGAAGGTGCTAAAAAAGGTAGACAGGGGAAAAAAAGAGGTTGCAAGGGCCCCAGGTGGAGAGAAGTCTTAGAGGAAACAGCAATATTAGTGTGGGTGAAAAATGAGGACGGGTTGGCAAGTTCTCTCTGGTGACACTAAAAAGTTTGAAGTCAGAGTTTTACAATAGCTGACAGAATAGCTAGGACAAGCTTTTTCTGCAACTGCTCACCATTATTTCTAGCAGTTCCAGAAGTTATGTGGGTTCACTTCTGTTTCAGGCCCTCAGGTCACTTGGTCCTCTGTTGTTCCAAGCTGCCTCACTGTCTTCGCTTCTTCATAAGACTTTTTGTGATTTAACTATCGTTAGTTCAGCAGCCTGCACACCACCTGTCTGCTGCATCAATCCCCATGTGGAGACACCACCCAAAGAGAGGAACGTCTGTGTTTCCTGATCTAGGCCGTGTGTCAAAGAGTGCCAAAAAATACTGTCCTTTGCTTATTATTGGGTCTTAGGCTAAACCACATCATTAACCAATAGACATTTTGTGAAAGAACAGTGCATAAGACACAGAAGTCAGAAGGACTACTGAGCTAGGCAAGCAGCTTCCACAGGAAAGGTGAATTACTCCCATGGAGTAATTACTGTGCCTCTCTTAGTAAGGTACAGCATTTCATTCCTATTTTCAAAGGCAAACTGAACATATCCTCATCATCTTCAGCCTCTTCTGTTTGGCTTGGGTCTCTTTTGGGTTGTTTTCTTTGGTGTATCTTCTGGCATCTACTAGGCTGATACCATTCTAGAGTGCCTTGCATAAAGAATATACTCCAAAGTCATATTTCTTGAGGATGAAGAGAGATTGCACTGTGTGACATATCTGGTAGCTCTGTAGCTCAATGATAGATTAATGAGGAGTTTAGTGAGATTCATAATCATTCCCTATAGCCCAACATAAAGCCAGAATAAATTTTATTCAACAGTATTACAGTGGACATACCCCAGCAGAATTTATCACAGAATCTTGAGGTATTCCCAATTAGATTTGGAGAAAATGTGATTTTGTTTTTCTTTCATGTTGTGCCTGATAACACAAACCAGATCCTCTAACTTATTAATATCTGAGCTGATGACATTAGTAAAGTCTACATTCCCAAGCACTGAAAACAGGCCTACAGGAAAGACAGAAGACTTACAGTGATAAAGAAAGGTCCTTAAAATAATTTCTGTTTTTTTGTAATGCACTGAGACTCCAGATCTGCTTAGCAAGAGATATAATAATAAATCGTTTTATACTTTTGAAGAAAAATGAACAGTAAAGGTTAAGGCTGGAAATATACCATTTAAAATAAAAAAGTAAATACTTCTGCCAGCTATTTAAACATTGAATGGCCAGATACACAGAAAAAAGCCTGTTAATGTTTCTGTTCACATGATCCTTACTCAGAGCTTGCAAGTCCTGCAAACATGAAATCTTAAATCTGCAACTTCTACACTTCAAAATTGCAACATTTTCTGGAATTTATTAGTAGAGAATAATTCTCTGAAGTTATTCTGAAAGGGTCCCACTAGTTAAGAAAGGATTTCAGATACCTCATAGTGTACCCAAAGAACAACAGGAATTAAATACTACAGAGGGTTAGCAAAGCCACAGCCTCCACAACATAGTGGTGAAGATCAGTGCCCATCACAGTCAGACAGACACTCTGCCCTGCATTATGTTGTTCTAACAACCAGGCCTCTTAATTCATTAGCAAACAGTGCTCACGGTGAGTCAGGTACATACAGGTACTGTGCACATATAGGCATTACTCAGAATTGAATTGACAATTTTTAAATTGATGCCATGCAGGAATCTCTCCACTGACACTTGTTTCAATAAATATTTATTTACTTGTTGTTGAATAAATATATATATTTTAATAACATATCTATCTAGGCAGATATTGTGTATAAAACCCTACCTGCTGAGTTTTCAAAGTAAAACACTATTGAAAACAAAATCCTTTGTGGAGTACTGTCAATTCTGATCAACTCTGGAAGTCGGTGAGAGTAAGGCACCCAAGTGCCTTTGTGCCTTGGTATTTGGATAAACTCTACAGGAGCAGTTCATCTGTGAACAAATGTGATTCTGTAACAACGCCAAGGTCAGCGGCGTGCTGAGTAAGTACCACTGGCAAGTCAAGATGCCTGAGGGCACCTTGAGCTCATATACCCAATTTTTCCACTATGTCAAAATTGATATGAGAAGAGATTACATCATGTAACCTGCCATCTCCTTCCCTTTTGTTAAATCCTTGCCCTCCCCCCATCCCAGCTTGTGAAATCCCCTCACGCACCTGGCACTCTTCCCAGAACTTGCACTGAGTTTCATTAAGGAGGGAGAATACTGATTTGGGGTGATCTGCTCTGCATTGCCATAAAATATGTCACTACCTACTTATTCAAGTTGTAGAGGAAATCTGTGATCAACAGAGCATGAATAAGACCAGAAGCCCTTACATATCTAATTTCTTCCTTCAGGTTAAAAAAGGCAAGAGGTAGAGAAAAGCCATCTCCCTGAATATTATGTCTTTGGTAATACCAGACTGGACCCATGCTGATAACCATCTTGCAACACAGAAGGCAACCTCTTAATAAACACTAAACCCTTCTAATCTGAAAGATTGCAACCACTCTAATTACCAGAAATTAAATTGCTCAAGGAAAGCTTATGAAAACACAAGTCACTGTGTGCTGGGAGAATAAAAATGTTTTTGCATTCCTTTTTCTTTTGACAGGACCTAATCCACTGGGTGATATTACAGAACACGTGAGATTAGAGGAAGGTGTCCACAAATACAGACAGTTACTAAAAATAGACCTCATTGAAAAGTGTTTTGCCATAAATGAAAACTAGGGTTTTTTCCAGTTAGGTTTGTAGGTCCTCTTGCAAGTGCCTGTGACACCTGAATTACTCAGAGACTGTAGTTTTATAGAACAATTCTGTAGGGGGTATTTTGATTCTAGCGTTTACACACAAACAGGATGAATTAAAAATTCATAGATATTTCATATATCTGCAAACACACCTGTAAATTACTATTTTAACTGACTTTCCCCCCCCCTTTTGTGCTCACAAATAGTACCAGTTTGACAACATTGGAGGCAGCAAGGACATCTGCATTAAAAACTTAACTACATGGGCCAACCCACAGAGCTGTCACTGCAGAATATAAAAGAAATCATGTAATTATGCCTAATCAAAGAGTCAGTCCTGTTGTCATTGACAGTAGGAATTCTGTTATGCCAGAGAGAGTGGATAGATACTGGACAGATAATGCCAGTTTAGACTATTACACCAAAATAAATAACAATGAAATCGATTACATTGTGCCACGGGCATTTTTTTTCTGTGGGAATAAAGTTCTGTTTTCCTCAGTATTTTTGTTTGCTGAAGGAGTGGATCGAAGAATCACACTAGAGAGATCTTGAAATTCACAGCTTCAATTCTTATGCCCTGAAAGTCCTTTTTCAGAGACTTTTCTCCCTTAACCAGATAAAAAGCACATCCTTTCATGTTGCTAACCCACATCACCATACTTCATATTTTTGCTGCTACACTTCAATAAGTCCTCTGGCAACAGAGAAGATTACTGAGATCTGGAAGTGTCTCTGTTGAGCTACAGCAAACATATTTAGTTAAGTCTTTCTTGGATTATATCATTTGGAAAACAGTCAAATCTCTTTGTCTGAACCTCATAGATGCCCTACAGCTCACAGGATTTGAAGACAGCTGCCCAGCTAGCAAGATGCCAAACCTACTGACACCCTTGAGTTCATTTAAATGGGGGTGCAGCTATCAGGGCTCAGAAGGAAAGAGGGGGGAAAAAAAAACATCTAATAACTAATTAGGAGCTGAAGACTACTCTTTACATTCTGAAACCTTCCCTCCCCTCTGCAGTAAATATTTGCTAGGTTAAAAGTTTAGCAAGTTATAAACTTAAACTTTGCCAAGCCTGTTAAAGAGTCTTCCTTTATCATTCAATAAAACTGTCCCAAATTATAAGACATTTGCTCAAGTATTGAGTGTTTTATTAAAATGCATGGAGCTGGCTTTAAAATGTTGATGTCCCTTCCAAGAGAGGTGTGTGCCTATGAAGATCTACACATACATAACCCACAGTAGAAGTATTATTTACAGTCATTCCAGGTGCATTATATACATATTGTATAATATTATACAACATTATTATCCTCAAATATTTTCTCTATAATAAATGTTGCACAATTCAATATTAATTTCACATTGATCAGCACCAGAGAAGTTCATACATACTGTTATAAGAAAAACACTGATTCACCTATGAAATATTTGTGTCTAGAATGATTTTGAGAAGTAATTGTAAAATTAAGAAGTTTCCTACAAGATCCAGCAGTCATATCTACATACCAGTAGACATTATTCAATTATTTTTTTTTACATAAATACACTGGAGAATAATGTAATTATGGAAAACTCTAAAATGTTCAGGTACAGACTGGGCACCTACTCCTCATTTAATTAGAGATACAACATAATGTAGATATAGTAAAAAATGTAAATGGGTACATTCAATTTTTAATAACAGCAGTGGTGAACCTGGGGCAAAAGAAGAATGGCTAGTGAGGAGGAGAGCACAGTCACAGGAACAACCAAAGTTGAGATGAAATGAAACACTAACTCTATCACTCAGCAGGATCAGAGAATCACCATTCTGAAGTATTAAAGTAACTGGCATATAAATTCTCAAATCTTGTGGATTATTTTTTTTTTAATTAAGGGATGTCAAATGACTCCCCAAATGAGTAGAGAGCAGGGAAAGCAATATTTTACTTTTAAACTGAGAAATAAGTGATGAGTGCAATCATGGACACGTTCTTGCAGCTCTAGTGCATGTAAGATTTCAAACACCCTTAAGGGGGTGGAAATTAAGACCTACAAAGGAAATTAAAAACCTGGACCCAGTGGAGCCTAGGCTTCAAAGGACAGATTAGTGGGACTGACCTACTGGATTTTTCCCTTTTTTTTTCCCCCCTCCCCTCTAAGAGAACTAGTTTCTTGGAAGGGAATATGAGATAAATCTAATCTATCTGGACTTCAGTAAAATACCTGATTAGTTGTCACACTGGAAATTACTTTTTAAAGTAGTCTAGATGAGGATCAGCACAAAAAATGAGGATGTCTAGAGAACCATCTGAAAGAGACAGAAGAGTGGACTGATGAGTTTAGGCTAAATTTCCCTGTGATAGCAATGATTTAGACTTAATGACTCCTAGGTTTTATTCCTTTGTCATTCTTTACGCCCTTATAATAGGGAACTACTACCAATCTTCAGGATACTTTCAGGTAAATATAAAGATATACAGACGTGTTTGCCCATGAAGTACTGTTAAAGAATAACAGCATTTAAGTCCATATAAACTTTGTTTGGGATCATATTAATCTTTTTCCTAAAACTACATATAAGTGAAAAGGCAGGTGATAGCAATTTTATGACATTGTGGTATGTCACTCTGATGAATAATGACTGCAAATAAATATTGCATTAAGGGAATTTTAATCTTCCCTCCATTTGAAGTTCATAATGATATTGGTACTAACAGATTTATATTCCCCACCCAGCCAGCCTCATCAAATGACAAACTCTGGTGTTCAATTGCATTAAATGATAATTAGTCAGTCTACCTCTAATCTGATGGTTAATACATCATGTCAAAGGCTTTCTGATGAAGAAGACTGAATTGGAATTTCATCTACAGAATTAACATAATGCATTACAAGAATGGGTCCCAATCCCACACCTGAAGCTTCAAGGAATTGTGGATATGGAAATAAATCCAAACCCAAGCTTTCTGCCTCATGCCTCACTATGCAATAGCCCAAACTAGCATTCATGTATTTGTCTCCCTCTGAAGTTTGGAGAAATTGAGAATTAACATAAATAGGTAATAACATTACTCAACTGAGTCCAGTGTGACAAAGCAGTGCTTCCAAGACTCAACCAGTAATAATGGGATGAGTAGAGATTCCCAAGAGAGAAATCCAAGGAGCAGCTGCTACCTACACACAAATCACCAGTGCTGTAAACGTGCTGGAGTTTCCTGCTTAGCTTCTTTCTGCCACTCCAGAAGAGCAGCAGAATCTTGTGGGTCTTTAGTCATACCTGCCAGCCCCATACAGATGTGCCAGGCAAACTATGGCATCTGAACTGACACTTGTGCTCAAGTATCTCTCTCTTTCTTTAACAGGCACAGGTTCTCCCGAGCTGGAAGCCTTTGTGGCACTAAGTCTTCTGAAATGTTTGAGGATGCCAGTAGCCAATTTTCCACAATTGATAAGGAATTACATATGGAACTCCAGCTGGTAAACAAAGCCAGTTTCAGAGAGAGGCAATAAACCAGCTAGTGTAGATTTATAAATTGCTTTCTGTTCACAACACAGCCCAATACTCCCATCACACATGTCAATCATGAACCAGCACGATGTGATGTGTAGGAGTGATGTGTACAGCATCAACAGTATTAGCCATCAAACCATAATGCCAATAAGTCAAAATCCTTTAGGGATAACTGAAGTTCAGGGACTTTGCTAACTATATCCCTGTGCAGCATAGCCACAATCAATCATTTCTGATGATGACTATCAAATTGAACATAACCAACAGTCATTAACATCATTAATGGATGAGTCTCTGAGGAAAGATAATTTTGTGCTGCCCTTCAGCTTTCTGGGAGACAATTCATGGAGGAGACAGTCACACATCTGACATTCCCTTACTGCCAATCTCCAATCACTCCTTTCTCTTGAGCTACACCCTTGTATAAAACACTTCCACCAGATCTATTTCTCTGCCATATCACTGGATCTTTGATGACCAATCTTCTTTGTACCAGACTTACATATTTGTGAATGGAACAAAATGTTTCCCTTGATTAAAGCTAATCAGGCATTGGTAATACCAATGCTTATAACTTGCAGATCCAGTAGCACATAAGTCCCTATAATAATAATGAATCAGGAATTACAGAAGTCCCTTTCCCCATCAACAAATCTTGGCCACCTTTGGTCTTAAGTCTGAATTCCCTGTGATAATTCAGCTTTGTCCCCCCCACATGTGGGACAGTTATCCTTTATTAGAAAACTATACACTGGAAGATTAGAAAACTATGCATGGGAAAACAAATTATTTACTATTATTGTGTTACTTTCACATATGAAGGGAGTAAGTACAAATGACTGTGGCCAATCCATTTCCTGTCCTAGACACCTTCAAAAGGTATTAAAAAATCAATTTTATTCACAGACCACACTTACTCAAAAGGGACACTAGCAAAAAAAATAATTATGATCAATAACTTCAAATGTATTTGTTTTTTTTCTGTAAAGTAAGTGTACAATATAAGATAGCATTATAACAGGGGGTATTTTTCTTCCAAGTAGTATTCTAAAGCGCCTGACAGATTAGAATAATGTAATCACTAAATTAAATAGCTTTAATAGAAGAGATGAAATACAGTATTAAGAGGCTCAGAGAAGTGAGAAAAGCTGATTTCCAATGAGATTTTAATAGATACAGCACGCCAATGAGGCAGAGATTCAGAAAGGCTGTTCCAGATGGCAGGGTCTTCAGAGGAACAGGGATTTACAGCAAAGGCACATCTGTGGGACAGCACAGTGAAGAAATGGTTGTCAGAGTAGTCAAAAGAGAGGACAAGTCAATAGAAGATGACAAAATAGAATGCAATGCACATAGATGTCTCAGAACTCTTCAATTTCCATCCTGTGTTCAGTGGTAGGACCATGAGGACTATCACTTTAGCTCTGTCACTGGTAAACCCAACCTTCACATGAATTGCCTTACAAACTGTTGTACCTTTGCTATGTTTAGGTGCAATATGAAACATAACAGGGCATGCACATCAGCTGAGTTATGAATGAGATACTAATAACAATAGCAATATGGCCATAACAAGATCTACTGGAACAGATCACAAGTACAAAAGCAGTTTCAACCTGTATCTTAAAACTAATAGGAAAGAAATAATTATATTAGAAAAATAAAGACAGTAAGACCATAATGTTTCTGAAGTGCACTGGCACCACAATTGTACAGCCAAGAGAAGCAGGACCAGGAGACAGTAGTGAAGAGAGGAAAATGAGAATGATATTATTATTTTTTTTAACGTGTAAGCCGAAGAAAGATAAGGGCAGAAGAGATCTGTTAATGGAATTGAAGATACTCTCTAGAGAAATGGACTTGCAATGTTACTCAACAGTCACATTTCTTGAAGATTAAGAAGCTTAGGGAGCTGTCAAACTGACCTGCACCTATCACACAACTGTGTAATGTATATTCCTAGACCTAGACCCACTGGAAACTCTAACAGTGTCAAAACAGCAACATTCCTTTCAACATGAAGAAATTTTGTCATTTCTGCCTTTGGTTCCAAATGTGTCATTATACATAATCCTCTGGGCTTTGTGGGAATTTTGCTTGAAATGTGACAACATGACTACTCCCACAAAAGAGTAGGCTTGGATATGTTCCCTCTGCGATGTGTCTAACTTATGAAAATAACCATTGATGGGTATCAATACAAACAATGCATCAGTCATGTAAACATTTTTACTGTGCTTTAGAATTCCTCTGGAGATTCAGAGATGGCTATTCAGCAAGCTTCCCTGCAATCACAAAACCGATTAGCACAAACACATCCTTCACTGGAGGTGTTGTTAGTGCTCAGGGGAATTGTCACTTCAGGCACCTTTTACTGATCATTATCATTCATGTAAAGCTTTAGCATTCTATATGTGTAAAGTTGCCATAGACATCCAATGGGTTTAATTCTTATTTATTCACATAAATGAGATATAGGAAATAGTATTTTTCTTAATGTTTCTTTTGTGAACAATATCATTATTTAAGAGAAATTGAGCTGATGCTTTTAAAGAACATTACATTTTAAGCAAAAATCCACACTGTCATTTACATCAAAACATTTAAACAGCAGGTATATAATCTATGAGAATGCTCCTCCATCACTTGAGGAACAAACATTTTGACTTTGTAAACTCTACATTCACTTTAAGAAATAAACAATCCGAATACTAAAAACTATAGTCCAAAAACAAAGGAATGAAATGTAATTTACTCATCTGTAGCTTTTAAATAATAGGGAAGGAGCAGGACAAGTGCCTACCACTACTCTAGCACACAGAGGCTAAAAAAAGTGTATTTGGGAGATAATGAGGACATTTAGTAAGATCCAACCTGAACTTCAGCAAAAATTGCAAATTAAGAAATCTACCCTCTTATTTTAATCACACAACATTTTGTAGGGTTTAAGACTCCTAAATTTGGGAATCAAAACTCTGTCAGCAGGCTCTGAGAAACCTGATTCAGTGATAGATGTGCAGGTATAGAACTAAAGGTCCTTTCCAACCCAAACCACTCTATGGTTCTATTGTTTTCCATAAGTGAAGGGAAAAAGAAGTGAAATACACTGTGAAATACAGTTCAACAATGCAGAACATAAGAAAAAGATTCCTTCACATTTAACTGGAATGAGCTTATTGTAAATCAAAGGCTTAAAAGTTTTAAAGTTGTAATTGGATCAGCAGGGCTCTGACAGTTTCCTGATTTAATAGTGGTGTGGATCTAAAAGAAAGGCTTTTTTAAAAGAAGAGACTCACAAGAGACAAGTCGTAAAAAAGATCCAGTTTGGGATATATTTTCAAAGAAGTTTCAAATAGACAAACCAATCTTTTAATGATCTGTTTGTATCATGAGTAAACAGGGATCCAGTATAAACTTCAGAATGCAACACACCCTGCTTTGCCAACTTACTCTCAGTGCACTTAAGACCTCGTTATTCGACAGATGACTAAGGACTTAGCTGATTGTCTGCAGTGTTTGATATACAATCTTGACAAGCATAGTCTATTAAATTAGAAGAATGCCAGCCAAAGTGAGTGATGGAGGTTTCCAGAGATGCAATAAGTGGAGTGAATAAAAAAATAAATAGTAGTTTTATTCACCTACGCAGCCTAGGCACCCAGCTGACTGTTGTCAAGACTGTTACCTTTCAACCACAATTATTATAGCTCCAAAAGGCATGTCCTAGAGGCATGTCATAACCTCAGTTAGTAATTGAGATTCTGTGGACAGTAACATGCTGAAATTCATAGCAAAGGCTTATAATCTTGTTCCTAAAATTCATTTATCTAAGTTCCACTGACCTTCATTGGGACTTAGACACTTAAGTCAGTGCAATGCTTTTGCATAACAAACCCAACAGAGCTGCAGATAAAATTCTAGAGGCATCTTCAACACGGAAAGTTATACCTTTCTGTTACTGAAATATAAAATGTGATAAAATGTCTGCACTGAATAATAGCATGGGCACATATCTCTGCAGAGAGATTCTAAATGAAGGGTCAAGCCTTGAGACATTTCCTTGCTGCCGCTTTTTGAAGCATCTTCTTTAAGGAGTGGAGACCTTTGTAGCCTTTAATATCAATAACAATTGTAACAATAAGTTAAGATTTCTGTCCTGTATGTACCTGTATATACCAGGTAAATCATACCCTATCTATCAGCATTCACAGCATGCAAAGGGCACAAGAAAAGGAAGGCCATCTGTCAAGCTGGAAAAGAACAAGTGCTATTAGAGGGGATTTTACAAAGTGACAATGCTAAAGTAGCAAGGGAGAAAGTGCAGCATATATTCTTAAAACACAAGCTAGACAGTAACAAAAAAGTCCTTATAGAGGAAATTATATTAGATAGATCAAGGACCGAGATACATTTCCAATTTTTAGAAAATCTACCTTTACTACAGGGCAAATATATTAAGTATTTGACAATCAAACGTAGCTTAATCTTGTCATTTACAGTATTTTTTTTCTAGTTCATAATTAAACATTGAATATAAGCCACTATATATTAGAAATATAGGACAAGTGAAATATTTGAGTTTCAACCTTGTATCCACATTGCCTGGATATATACTAAAACCTAAGAATAGTTAACTGGCAAAAAATAAGACGTCTGACTTAAAAGGTAAATATATTATTATGGCTTAAAGTATATTTTCAAAGGAAAAAAGAGGGGACAGGACATACAATCTAAATGCAGATTATACAATCAAGAAAAAAAGCCGAAAACAATCCAGCTTAATTAAAGAATTTCTGCAAAAATGCAGAAGCTACTTCTTATTTTCACGAAAGTGCTGCAATATGGAAATTTAATATGAATTTAAATTAAGTTTAATTTCATTTTCCAATCTGTGCACCTTGTAAACCAGATCCAAGCCAGTCTTAGTGTGGAAACCACACAACTGAGGTAACAAACTTTCCTGTTTAGCAGGTTTTCTCACCCTGGATTCTGCAGCACACTGACGCATCCACCCAGCTCTTAGTCAGGAGCTTAAAACTGTACAGCAGAAACCATGGGCAGATCAGGTGAGGTGTCCCCTGGCTGTGGATAACAGCACACAGATTTTATGAGTAATAAGAGACACAAAGGTAGGTTCTATATTAGTTTAATTTTTCTCTTTTATTAGCTTAGCACTAGTTTTTATTATTGGAATTTCCTTCTCTTTTCTCTTCCCTAAGTTTATTGAAAGATGGAGGACAGCTGATACTTCCAACTCACATCATTTCCATGTTCTAATGGTGCCAAGTAATCAAATACTACTTTCAATTTTCTGTCAATGGTATCTATGTGGTTTGCCACCAAGCAGGCCCAAATGGGCTCCACCTTGTAAGACTGGGCAATTTCAGGCAGATTGAGGCAGACTGAGCCTAGCAAGTCTTTGCTGACTGCGACCTTTATAAGATCCAAATAAGATATTTTCTGTAGACCACTCCATGAAAAACGTTTCATCTATTCAAATTCCTAGAAAGCCAACAGTAATTAGGAACATGATTGATGATCCATGTAGCCACATGACCCACAATCTTTGATTTCATTCTACTTCAGAGACCAAGTGTTGTATAATCAAGCTATTGTGTTTCTTGACATGATAAGGCAAAATCCTTCATTATTCCGAGGAAGGCTCAAGCAGACACTTCAATGGTTTATAAATTCATGTGTGTGCATGTTTGTAGCCTTCTCAGATGAGCTGAAACAAGGCTTGGTTTGAATTCCAGTGAAAGAGCAGTAAATTACACTAAGGGAGAGTGAGTATGGGCACATGGAGTAACTACAATATGGCTGTTAAGCACCAAACAAGTTGAGCAAACATCAGAAATATTCAGAGTTAGTATCAAAGCCAAAACTCAAAACACATTAGTTATAAGGCTGGCTAAATATTGTAGTCCTATTTTTGGAGCAACACATGTATTTTTTGCAAAATCATCACAGGCACACATAGAAAAAGGAAATAAGGTAATACAGTGTGGTCCATGATGCTTAGTGCACTAAAATGAAATATTATATTAACGTGCTTTGTTATTAAAGTCCACAAACTGTCCCTGTTCTAATGCTGTGGTAACAGCAAAAAAAATATCCAAATATAGGAAATATCAACCTCTGCATATATGGGTGCAGCCATTATTGCCAAGATATTTTTTTCTATTATTATTATGCAAGGTGAACTGAGCTACTTCAATCTTCCCTTCATTAAATACACAGCTGCTTTTTCCAGTCTCAAATATCAATGACTGCAACTGTTGGTAAGTGTTCATTTTATAATTGCTGATACTTATGTAAGAAAAGAATGGAATCACACAAAACTGATAACCCCTGAAATGACTATTGCTGGGATAAGAATATGAATAAAGGGGAATATTTCACAATAAACTGTACTGAATCCTTTAACTTCTGGACTTTTTTAGTTAAGTACCACCACTTCTTTGTACAACAGCTGGAATCACTGGGGATAAAGCCTTTGTGGGTTTTTAATTAGTTTCTCCATTTATCTTGATGATCTTTTAGATTTACTGAAGTAATCTACAAGAGTGTTATTCTAATAAAATTACAGTCACTATTTCTCTGTCTAGAGTTCCTTACTGCTAATATTAAATAATCTACTAAGGATTTACAAGTTTGAAATAAATTGGCCACTATTTGTAACAATGTGAGAATGCTGACACTCACCAACCACGTGCATTTCTTAATCCAGAATTTATGTTTGTGATAGTGACTGAATATTTTCTCATACTTAGAAAATCTGTCATAGGCATTTAGAATTTTTTAAGAAATATTCTCAGTTTATAGACAGAGGCTGTAGGACTGAATATATAATTTTATTTACTAATCATATCATTTTATAATCCCTTTTCATTATTAACTTATTTAATTAGATTGCTTTGCTGATTTCTGTATTTCACTGCAATGAAAGCTGTAAATCTTCCAGACTGACACAAATTTCTACACATCAACCCCTAGGAAAGAGTTGCCCCATTTTATATCTGCTCAAGCTCTGGCCAGGAGTACAGTGCTCCAGCTGCAGTTCCACTCCAGATAAATGTTCTTCAGTGCAGCTGATGCTCAGAAAAGTCTTGCACTTAATATTAAAGTTAACTTAGTAAAACAAATATATCTGCACTCACAGGTCTACCAAGAAGGCTGAGGAGCTGTTAATCTACTTGATTAGCACAGTACCCTTCACAGTCCAGACACTGAACTGCTCCTTTCTCCCTTCCCTTACTGTTATTACAGTCCCATTGCTGCTCTATAAATCCCATCTGTTAAAGAGGAGGAGGACAAGATCTTCAGAAAAGTTTGTTTCCTCCTGTGCTTTGGAACATCATGCATCTTCTGGCTACAGCTGATCATATCCTTCCATTCCCTTATGAACAGTGGAATCTGCCCTTCCTAACAGGGCATGGCAGCTGCTCATTACCCAGGCAAAGATCTTCTACCAAATTCAGGGATGCAATTGTACCCATCAGTGCTGCAAATCCTCACGCAGTTTGGACAATCTTTTCTAAGGAGACAACTTTAATATGCTTTAAATGAAACTATGAGACTATAGTTCAAATACATTTTTGTTTCTCATCTAGATACCTTGCCTTTCATCACTATTCATTAGATTTAAACTGCATTTTTAACCTCTATTCAAAAACGCACTTTAAGGTGAGGTATTTTCTTGAAAGCCTTCAGGCAAGAACTGTGAGTATCTTAAATTGCAGTCATCTTTCTGGCAAGCAAACCTTCTTAAAAAGGAAAGAATATCAAGGAAATCTTGACCATGAAAAAGCCAAGTTTAACTTTTTTTTTTTCCTTAAAAACAGTAAGGTTACATTTTCTAGCAGTTATTTTTTTTGCCACTGCAGTTAGCAGTGCTATAAAAGGCACAGTCCCACAGAAAATTACTCAAAAGATCCATAAATTTCAATCTTTCATGGATGGGTTAATCAGTTCAGAGCCCTAGAGAAAAATCAGATGCTTTAGGCCACATTTATGGCCTAAAAAAAAAATCATTGTTGACCCTAGGTTCTACTGGGAATAACCAGGAAACTTGAATCAGTACCTGTCTATTTACTGTGCACTTCCTTGTGATGAGCACTCTGAATCCAGCTAGAGCTAAGGATGGATAGAACAGGCATCAAAACTGACACAGTCTGCTTGCTCAAGACAGAGCAAGTAAGGACAGCCTAGTTCAGGGAAATACCTTTATCTTCATTTCTGAAGCACCTCTTTCTCCAGCAGGCAGGAGCTGAGTGAACTTCAAAATTGTCACTGAATATGGTTTGGAGCCTGATTACAATGTTAATTTTGTCATTGATTTCAACTGTTGTGGTATTAAGCACTCCCTCTATATTTACCACCTAAGAGCCAATCTTTTTTAAATTCAATTTTACATGAAAACTCAGAAAGGTTGTGGATCAGTTGCCTAAAGCTTTACACATATCTATGTTCCAGAGACAACTCTGCTCCTTGAGACTGCCTTGGGCTTTTATCCTTTCCTCTCTGACAGCTCCAGCAAGTCATGACCCTGACAGCCTGCAACTGACACCTGTTCTGTAAAATCCATACACAGATAAGAGACAGAAAATGTGTGGCATAACAGATGCTAAGTGAAAAATAAAGATTACAAAATCTAATAAGCACCATTAAATATATATAGACAAGAATTAAGTGATAACTAGCTCAGACTATGGCTTTTATTATTACTTATAAGCATTTAAATTTCAGGAGGAGGCTTAGATCTGAAAGCACTCTGAGTTGAGTCAGACCTTAGCTACAGACCTTCCACTTGAACAGAATAAGGATTGGGGTTCAAGAATTACCATCACATTCTTACTGGCAAGTTCAAGCTGTTCAGCACTCACATGTTGGCTTTTGTGAGAAAAGGAGTCTAAGTAGTGATGGATAACACAAGCTAAGCTGTGTATGGATCTTGGTCTTGATTTTTCTGTTCTTTCTTTACTCTTGCTACTGTCTTGCTATTTGTCTTGTCAAAGACAAGAGACAGCAAATTCTCTGAGTCGAGGACTGTTATTATGGCCATGTCCCATACTCACATATGTGACCGCAGTATCTAACAGACAGGAGCCCTAGACATGCAAATAAAAGGTATAAAAACAACCTTGGGCATGTCTATGAAGGAGAATTAAAGGAAAACATACATTTCACAAGAAAATTTAAATTTAATAACTTTTCCTGGATGTTTAAGCATAAACAAATGCCATATACTTACAGCAAGTACTGTTGTTACACCTTGTATAGGGCTTAATAGTTAGAACTTCTGAATGGCTTTTTTCTCCAAAGTACATAGACATAACAATTTAAATCTTAAGGAAACAATGAAATGGCAGCTGGCTGAAGATTATTCATCCAGAGTTATTTTCTGACACTAATTAAATAACTTCCCACATTATGGTTAAGTAGCATGTAATTTCAACACTCCAAAATATTGTTTTTGTGCTGCACTTTTTGTCTTTTCACACTTCTGTTGACATTCACAGATTTGTATTTTGATGATATTCAAAGAAGAAAACCTTTTTCCTTTCAAATGCAAGTAGGCTGCTTTGCAAAAAGAAGACTGCAGCTCATAACTCTTATCTGATTTGCTAACTTTAGATTTGCCCTCTCAAATGGTAGGGATTATTTAAACTGAGAACATCATTACTGTAAAGCCAAAATAAATGTGTTGGGTAGGTGAACTGACTGGGTTAGAGGATGTAAATGTTCTCTGCAAGACTTAGCTGGTAATAGCAGCCAGCATCATCCAGCAACACTGCAGCACTCCTCAGATACAGGTGGGTCCCTGACCCACCACACACTACCAAAACCTTTCTGGCCAGGTGAGTTTATAACTGGGACAACTTGGGAACATTTAACCTCAGGTTTTTAACTCCAAGGTGTCATAGAGAGAATGGTATCAGCAATATGTGTGGAGCAAAGCATTAGAGTATTACAACACAGTATCATCTTTTTTTCCCCTCCTTTTCTTCCCCAAGAATTTTTCAACAGGAAAAATATCTGGAAAACTATATTATAATTAAGTACCTAACTGAAATAAATAAATAAAGCCTTTTCAAAGAGAGCAACGCACACTTGAAAAGTGAAACTTGAAAGAGAATATCTGCTCTTTGGTTTCACTGAATTTTTAAGGCAAACTGAAAGTATTTCACTTTTCTTCACATCATGATAGCAATTTTTTCAATAGCAAATATGTTTTGGTTTTTTCTCTTATCCATCTCTATTTGAAAACACAACTAGACACAGCTACTCTTAACTGAATCCTCCTGATAAACCCATGCTCTCAGTTTAGTTCAGGTTTTCCTTTAAGTTTTGGAGGGAAAGATCCCTTCCTTGATGCTGAAGATGCAAACTACAGCCAAAAATTAATTTATTTGTGTTGAATCAATTTTAGTTCAATGTTTATATTGATCATATTTATAGAATCAGAGGCTATAAATGTTAAATTTAATAACTACACATTTCTTTGTTCAGACTAACATAAATGAAAGACATAGACTATATGATATCCTAAGCAGTTGTTTCTTAATTTAAAAATAGAGATAGAATGCCATCTACTTGTTAGTTTCCTATATTGCTGGCAGAGGAAAAAAGAGCTAACACCCTTGGATTACTGCAGTCTTTAAGTAAATGCTTTGGCTAATCATCTGTGTCCAGAGTTACATGATACAAAAAGGAGCAGCCATCAAATTAGCATGCACCTGATATGTCCAATGCATCAATTATACAACACAACAGAGCCCTCTCCCTTTCCAAGATGCTGACTCCCAAATGCCAAACTCTGGAAATCATTCCAGACTGTGAAGTAAGAGATGTCCTCTGATGCTTGTTTGTTATTTAGAATCCAGATCCTGGCCAAGAATTGAAGGTATGGAAGTAATCAGAATAAAGTACAGCAACAGTCTCTGTTCTGCACTGCTCACTAGAGCCTGGAGATGACTTTACAAGAACAACTTTGCCCCTGGAGTTTCTGAATGGGTGTTCTCAGCTGGACAGGACAGCAAAGAGTTGTTATTCAAGTACAGGGCAGATAAAACACTAATTTGTTCCTGTTGTGACAGGGCTTCCATCACAGAATAAAAAAATCACATTGTCTTCCAGGAAAACCTAGAGGGCACTTATTAACCCCTAAGCACAAAGGATGACATGCATTTATAATACTTGTGAGCTTTCTACTACAGCCTGTATCAGTTCTCTGCCAACTCACTTTACACCTCATCATGCTCATGCTCTTCATTTGCAATCTTTTCTAACAGAAAAACTCACCAAGAGACTACAATGAGTTTCAATGGAGAAGTCTGTTTCCCGAAACTAAAAGACTCAGCCATACCTGATATATTTGAAAAAAAAAAAAAAATCATCTTTTTTTATTTTTTTCTTCCCTGGCTAAGTAGCCATCTGTGTGACTGAAAGTCTTGGAAATAATTCAGTATTCAGTTAAGTAGTCATCTCACCAGCTTTTCAACACTGGTCTCTCTAGGCATCAGTACTCCTTTTACAAATATTTATTTGGAAGCTCTATAAACCCTTTAGCAACCTTAACCATACACAAGGGGCTAAACAAGCAAGTCTTCCGTGAGCTTTACAAAAATGGAGAGTGTGACTCTAAACCTGAGAATCATAACATTATTATCAGTCTTACTGTACTTGCTTTCTGGTTTTTGATCCTACAGGGCATGAAGGCTGCCACTGTCACCCTGAAGCCAAGAACGTTAGAAGCAGACTTCAGTATAAAATAAAACTATTTCATGTGTCTATTCATGAGGCATACACACTGATACTTTGAGAAAAAAGCCAACTCTCACACCGAATATGGTTAGATAAGAAGTTAGTAATAATAGGTCTGTTACTTAAATGCTGCATAAATATATTCTGATATTTTAAAACTATTTCTGAGATATCTGATAAAACACATCATATATTTTTTTTCCCCTCTCCTTTTTATTTTTGGATTAGATACAGGTCCAAAAGAGATAAAACACAAAAGTAAAATACGAAATATCTGTTCTTTGATTCTGGACTACTTACAGAAGCCACTCAATCTTTATTCTCCTAAAGTTATCACGGAATTGATCAGAATCACAATTAAGGTAATAATACATGGACACTTATGCTTGATACAAAACAGGAATCATCCTAACTGCAGATATGAAAATTCAGAACTCTTAAGGATGTTGGGCTTCGCTGCAACACGTGCTCCCTCTCCTGCCCACTTTGAGTACCTTAGAACATTCTAAACTTGATTATTTAGTTTATATAACTGAGCAAAATATTATAGTACACATGACAGCTTTCTTCAGTTCTTTATGTTCTACATGGCTTTGGAAATCTTTTCTGGAGGTCCAGGTCATGCTGACCAGTCTTACTCAAAATAAAATCTCTATGACCAGATTTCCAGTGGTCACATTTACCCTGACTTGGAAAAGAAGTCCAGAAGCACACGCATGCAGGGTTTTGCCAGGATAGCACTATGAATTTCACAGATCTGTTTATTGTAGACAACCCATTCTCAAAGTATTTATTATTTTTTTCTACAATCTCAAAAGCACACACCCTTTGTATGTAAAGGAAGTGGACACTACTCTGGCCTCAGCCTTTGAGAAAGGAGACATTATGGAGAAGCAGAGATACTAACACTTCTAAAAAAACTTCTAGCTGAGCTAGTCTTAGTTACTTACATAATACATTGAGAGTCTTTTTGTGCCTTGGGCTAGTTCTTCCACCCCCTCCTCATCCTAAACATTCTCAAGAACTAAAACTCTTTCTGAAATATTGTGAGACCAACCAGCACAAATCAAATTCAAGAGCAATGATGGAAGCCTTCAAATAAAGGTAAGAAGGTGAGGAAGGAAGAGAATTAACACTGCATGAGTTATTGCTGCACAATTCCCTACTGAGCTAAGTTAATAAAGTGCAACCTGATTAAACCACATATCTAGAGTTCTTTTTTCCAGCACACCTGGGAGAAGTAGTGGGAATACTTCTGAATCCATCAGACATTCAAACCTCAAGGCAAAACCATTCCAGTATCTGCCATGATAAAGTACAACCCAAATCCTGATAGAAAGAACCTCAAAGGCACTTCTGCTCTTATTTGGCCACAATATCAATGAGATTTATTAATATTTATGTAGAAAGTGTATGTGAGTGCATTTAAGCAAGTAATTCTCTGTGCATTTTGTGCATGCAAAATGGAAGCATCTTTAATTTCTGCAGTTCCACCTAAGTAGGTCAGGTCAGGTCAGCACTAGCAATTAATATAAATGAACAAGAAGTTCATAAAGCAATTTAATTTGAATTAACAATTTATCTGCTTCAAGACTTGGCTACAGTGAAGATGCTGCTACTTTTATTTATTAATATTTTTAATTATGTAACATCAACATTATATAAGGTGGATGTATGCAAGCACAGTTCTGTGAGAGAATTTCAGAATCAATGTCCTAAATAGTTTACAATGTAAATAAACAGAAGAATAAGTCAGGAAAATTTGTATACTGTTTTCTTTTTCTAGATGAAGCCCTGAAGCCCTTATTACTGAACTAGGACTTTTCTAGGCAATCTAACTCATATTTCATGTATTAATATTGTGCAATATATAAATACTACATATATTGCTATATTCTACCTACCTATACTGAATGTATGAATCATCTTATATATAATGTTACAAGTCACATTTATCTAAGCTCTTAACTACTTTCCTTAACCAATCTCCATGAGATACTCTTTCTTGGAGTTGTATCATGGAAATGGAATGAGTGACATAAAAAGTAGTGGAAATTCCAGAAATCTGAACTTGGTCATCTCCACTCAAACTGATGTGGGACAAGGTGGCAGCCAGCACATTATCAAGTACTCATTCACTAATACCCAGCATCTTCTATCTGCTCAAGATATTCTGTCTATCAGGAACAAAGATCTTAGACCATGGTTACAATTGCTATGGAAACTGGTCTCTTAATATCTTTGCATTTGGCATATCTGTCTTATTTTGTCTGCAATATTTGAAGAAGCAATCTGCTGGCATACAACACCAAATGGTAGAAATAAATGAACAGAGAGAGGCAGAGTGACTGAGACGAAATCTGAAATAGGAAGATTCCATGAAAGTTTGCTGAACATAAATTAAAACACTTTTTTCTAAAGCAACTTCAGTGAGGGACATAGCTTGGGTCAGACCATCCCTGTAACTGGGAATGTGCACAAGAAGAGTGTGACAGGGGCAGGCAGCCAACAGTGTAGCTTTCTGGTGTGTTTTGTTTCTTTTTTAGGTTACTACAACAGAGACTGTGGCAATCAGTGAAATCAGGCAGGGAAGTCTGAAACAGAAAACAGTCCTCCATACCAATTTACAACAGCAGGTACTGCTCATGCTGTATCTGCCCCAGAAAAGGTAGTAAAACACTCAGCAGTTATTACTGCACTTTACAATTTTGAAGTACTTTGCAAACATTAATTAATTAGTCTCACAACTCCTCTTTCAGGCAGGTAATTAGCTTGATTTTATTTTTTAAAAAGTAACATGGAGAGGTTAAGTGACTCACTGCGAAGTACTGAAGGTGCTGGGATTCAGTCTGGGTTCACTGTGTCATGCTCAAGCAAATATTTCTCCGTTGTCATCTCCACAAGGTCCCTCTTTGTGGTCACCTCGTTTTTCACTGGTATCTTCCTTTCTAGCTAGCAGATACCTAGAAATTTAAAAACACATTAAAAACTCGATCTGGCACTAAAAGCAACAGTGTAACTTCATCCAATTCCTGAGATGAAGAAAATTGGATCAGTTTACAGATACTGGGCACAAAGTATTTCAGCCTTGGTTTAAGTCATATCACTGGAGTCTTAATCAGCAGGAGCTAAAGACATAACCTGGCACAATTAATATTAATATTAACTACTTTAGCAACACATCAGGGGGCATGGACACTCATGGAAGTCTGCTATGTTAGACTACAACTGGTCTGGCTGAAGGCTGCAGAAACAAAGGTGTTTTCTGTAATATTTTGGAACCAAAAATAGCTATTTTCTGGTAAGATTCCATTTTACTGGAAAATTTACAACCGGAATCATTAGACAAACCATTAGAAACAGACATTAATTATCACCTGAGTTAATTCAATGTTCTTGCATCTTGCTGTATAAACCTGAGAAGATTTTGTTTGGTTTAGATAAGCATCCATAAATCCCACATTTCTTTCCAAAGAATTTCAAGTCTCAGTTGCAGTTTAGGCAAGATGTTCCTTTTGCCTTGCACCCATATTGCTTTTACTTAGAAAATACCATATTCTGTCTGTAGGGATCAAATTCAGACATAATTTTGGGGAAAAAGATGGAACTCTTTGGAGCTGAAATGGTGTAGTATTCCCTTACCAGCCCAGAAAGCAAAGTTCAGCATGAATCTTCTACATGGCAGCAGTTAGGAGTGCTTTGGTAGAAGACACAGAAACCCTCATCTCTCAACTGCAAGCTTCCTAGATCGTGTTGAATGATACACAGAGACTATTTTCACTTATGAGCTTGATTATTCTTCCTGAAAGAGCATTTAATTTGCACCATATTTTTTATTACCTCCAGTACACAGGGTGTCTAGATAGGTCACCAGCTGGACTCTGGATTGATGGCACCTGATGTGGCTACACACAGACAAGTCATGCAATATAACAGTAAGTACAAACTGCACTTTAATTGGATGAATTACTGTTTATTTCAATACTGCAGCTGTATGACTATAAGGCATTGATTGAGAAACACCGCTGATTTATGTGGTCACTTTTTAGCACAGGCTGAGATTAGGCTTCATTACAAATACAGCACTGTAGCAGTTCCCAGAGCTGTTCAAGCAAGTGGAACAGATGCCAGCCTTGAGGATCACACCCAGAACCCACCAATATAATTTTGCTATAAAACAAAACAAGCATTGTTGGGCAGTATTGGGTCAAAATTACACTATTTTTCAGTTTGGTTTGTATGTATTTTCACTGTGAAATCAGTAATCAAATCATCCACTTAGAAGTCACCATTACAAATCAATCCATGTTATTTCTTTACCTTGATCATTCCCCTCTTCCATCTCCCTCCATGTACAAACTATCCTCTTCCATCTACCTTATTTTTCCCCCTCATATGTATACCTCCCACTACCACCTCCAAGCTTTTTAAGTGAGACAAGCTAAACCCTGTCGTAAGTCCCTTTGACAGTACCTGTGATTCTGGACCTTCCATCTTCTGTGGAGATCTCCATATTCTGTTGAGAGAACCAAGCTACTTCTTCACCTTCCTCATTTGGAAACAGAGAGACTCTGGCACCCTGCTGCTGGATGACATTCTCTTCCTTTTATTTTTGTGCCAAAAGACAGCACAGAATTCACTGTGGTACTGCAGGAAAAAATATGATAACAAGTAAGTTGGAAATTCATTCAATAAATTGTCATGTTTCAGTAACACTTGTCTTCCTGAGGGCTTATAGAATTGCCCATTCCATTGGCACTTGAATGCCACGTTACCCATCATAATATCCTTGCTATCATTCTCCAAGTGCTTCCTTTTCTTCATCTCAGTGGGTCTTAGGCAAGTAAGGTTTATATATGACCCCTGCATTATGGTTTTAACCCTTTCCTCAAACAGAGCATTAACTTGCCTGATCACAATAAAATTTTCTTTCCCGTTTTTTTTCTGGATTGTGACAACTGTGGCTACATGATTCTGTCTATGAATGCAACTCTCTCAAGGGCATATTCCCATTCCCATGCACAATGCCTCAGCCCTGAATTAATGAGAGGAGGGTGAGAGGAGGCCAATTTCAGAGGCAAAACCAACTGTAACATTTTTGCTGTTACTCTCACATAGTTGGCATCCCAACTAGAAGCTTGCCAACAAATAAGTCACCTACAATTAAGCATCCCTCTAACACACCTCTGTATCTCTTTTAAAAGTCCTTAGCAGGAAACATGCATCCATTTCTATAAATACAGTAATACATCACCAAGCCAGGCACTGAGGTGATATGCAGCCCTTTGCCAGGAGGGAAATATGGATCTGGGAAAAGAGTTGTGCATTTGCCTCCAAATGTAGAGAATACACGGACACATGGTTTTGAAAAGACCCTTCTTTTACAGAATTCAGTGACTGCATGAGCCAGCTGGGGAATGCCTGAACTGAAAAGATTTGCCCAGTAAACATTAAAAAAATAAAAGAAACCAATGAAAAAACCCTCTGAAATAACCTTACAATCAAGCCAAAGATGGAAGCAATTATTTGATAGGAATGAAGAGTTTAAGGGAGTACCAAAGACAGAAGAGTTTTCTGCAACAATTTAATAAACCTAACATTATTCCTGGTATTTAATATCCTAACATCTTTTTGGGGAATATAAATTATTCAATGTTGAAGTGCCTTGTAATTCAATTTAAATGATGAATGGAAAAAATACATTAATTGTAAAATATATTTAGTATGCATCACACAGAAACCTCAACCAACTTACTGAAACAGGCTCTCAGGAGAACTGCATGGCTCAGAAGATTGCTAATGGGATTTGGCATCCTTCATCATTAAGATCATGAGTTGAATCCAGAACATGTTGGAAGCAACTGGAAAAGGTTTCTCCATATGGCTAGAAATTCAAAACAGAGTTATTAGTTCCCTTCATCATATCCTCCCACTTTTTGTTCAGGAACATATGTAACTTTCAGTGCAGGAGTATGAAAAATTTCCAGCCCTTCTTGACAGTTTTTTCAAGGTTGACCATACTACTGGGCTCCTTACTTCAGCCTTGGCCATGCTGCTGATCTCACACCTGTCTTCCCTGTGCTGCCCCTGTTGTGGCAGGCACACATCATTCCTTGATCAACAGGATGTCCCACCAGTTCATCATCTGGTACCTGAGGGCACCAGTAACTGTGCCCAGCTGTCCAGACATGGTATTAGTGACACCACCTCCTCAGGGGCACAGAATCACAGAATCCTAGGGGTTGGAAGTGACCTCAAAAGCTCATCCAGTCCAACCCCCCTGCCAGAGCAGGGTCACCCAGAGTCCATCACACAGGAACGCATCCAGGGGGGTTTGAATGTCTCCAGCCAAGGAGACTCCACAACCTCTCTGGGCAGCCTGGTCCAGTGCTCTGTCGAGTCCTTTCCCCCTTGCTTATAAACACACTCCCGCAGTCCAACCAACCCCAGCTGGTTAACTCCTTGTTCCCAGTCCCTCCCAAGGGCTGTTTTGTTGGCAGGATGAGCTGGATCAGAGCACTGCTCCACAGCTCCCGTGAGGTGATCCTGAAGCCACCCTCCCTCGCGCAGGCCAGTGTTTGCAGTAGCGCAAGCCCAGCTACCTCTCAGCAATGCTCTCTCCTCTGGGACATCAGCCATATCCCAGTTGCTCCAGTTTCCAGCATGGCTGTAGCCACTGGGTAATAAAGTGGACACACTCTGAGGTCCAGCGCTCCTGTTTCTGGAGGTCAGCCTGACCTCTGCAACTCGGGACACCTAAAATGGCTCCTCTGGGGACACTGCGGCACCTGAAATGGCTCCTCTGGGGGCACTGCGGCACCTAAAATGGCTCCCCTGGGGGCACTGGGGCACCTAAAATGGCTCCTCTGGGGGCACTGGGGCACCTAAAATGGCTCCTCTGGGGGGCACCGGAGCACCTAAAATGGCTCCTCTGGGGGCACTGGGGCACCTAAAATGGCTCCTCTGGGGGCACTGGGGCACCTAAAATGGCTCCTCTGGGGGCACTGGGGCACCTAAAATGGCTCCTCTGGGGGCACTGCGGCACCTAAAATGGCTCCTCTGGGGGCACTGCAGCACCTAAAATGGCTCCTCTGGGGGCACTGGGGCACCTAAAATGGCTCCTCTGGGGGCACTGCGGCACCTAAAATGGCTCCTCTGGGGGCACTGCAGCACCTAAAATGGCTCCTCTGGGGGCACTGGGGCACCTAAAATGGCTCCTCTGGGGGCACTGCGGCACCTAAAATGGCTCCTCTGGGGGCACTGCAGCACCTAAAATGGCTCCTCTGGGGGCACTGGGGCACCTAAAATGGCTCCTCTGGGGGCACTGCGGCACCTAAAATGGCTCCTCTGGGGGCACTGCAGCACCTAAAATGGCTCCTCTGGGGGCACTGGGGCACCTAAAATGGCTCCTCTGGGGGCACTGCGGCACCTAAAATGGCTCCTCTGGGGGCACTGCAGCACCTAAAATGGCTCCTCTGGGGGCACTGGGGCACCTAAAATGGCTCCTCTGGGGGCACTGCGGCACCTAAAATGGCTCCTCTGGGGGCACTGCAGCACCTAAAATGGCTCCTCTGGGGGCACTGGGGCACCTAAAATGGCTCCTCTGGGGGCACTGCGGCACCTAAAATGGCTCCTCTGGGGGCACTGCAGCACCTAAAATGGCTCCTCTGGGGGCACTGGGGCACCTAAAATGGCTCCTCTGGGGGCACTGCGGCACCTAAAATGGCTCCTCTGGGGGCACTGGGGCACCTAAAATGGCTCCCCTGGGGGCACCGGAGCACCTAAAATGGCTCCTCTGGGGGCACCGGAGCACCTAAAATGGCTCCTCCAATCTGCCCCAGTGCCCCCACAGGGACAGCACAGGGCACCTCCCTCCAAGGGTGCAGCTCCAGCCGTGTCCCCAACACCATCCCCTTCATGTGCCCCCTTACTTTTGTTTCTCCAGAGAAGCCCCTTCACTCCTTTCCCCACATCTCTTTCTGTGGCCCCTCGTGCACCCCCGGCCTCAGCGGTGGCCGCCCCTTCCCTCACAGGCCCGGCTGGAGCCCCTCAGGGCCTCCTTCCCTCCTTCCCTCCCAGGGCAGCCGCACGCTGTCCCAGCAGGCCCCGGCCTTTCTGATAAAAATCAATCCATTGATATATTCTGATACACATTGATTAATTCTGATAAAAAAATCAATACGTTTGCATTTATCTAAGGAAATCTTGACAGGTGCTAGATAACGGTGTTGCTTTAACAATCCAGCACTACAAAGTCTGCTTTGGGCTATGATCTTCCCTTTTAAGCACCACACTAATTACAATGTTTTCCACATAAAACTGTATCCCCAAAAAATTTGGTCTTGTTTTTCTCTGTAAAATATCTACCTACCTATCACAAAAGCTTTTTAGAGTTTCTACTTAAAATACCTGAGGTATTGTAAGGTAATCTGTTAAAATTTAACTAAAGCCACACTCACTAAAAAGTGAGACCCCCCTTGTCATTAAATTAGCAGAGAACAAGAAACAGGCAGTCAAAATAATAATACTAAACTGCATTGCAGTAAACTGTGTTTACATGCAAACTGCTTCCCTAGAAGTAATTCTTTTCAATCTTGTGAATTATTGGTTTAGTGCACTGACTGCTCAGCCAGCAGCCAGGAGACTTCATGGCAGCTCCTCATCTTGCCATCAACCTGAGCTGGGCAGCTTGGAGAAAATGAAGTTCATATTCTAACATTCTGTGATTCTCTGATTTGTAGCTGCATGTAATTCCTTTGAAGCAAAAATTATCTGTGAAGTTCTTAGCACAAAAAAGCTTCAATCTTTGCTGGATTTTTGATGCACTATTGCAATATAAATAATAGTGGTTGGTTTGGGGTTGTTTGGATTTTTTTACAGTACCTGTTATCATTGCTTATTCATTTTACCTTTTTTGATCTTTCCATTCCCTCTTCATCTCCATTCTGAAAATGTGTAAAAATCATCATAAAAGCAATACTCCATATAAAAATGTGTGGATAAAATAATGTCCTTGAGATGAATGCACAACACAAAAAAAAAAGGGGGGGGGGCACAGCAGGAGAAATAGCTTATATTAATTACATTAATTGATAAAACTGAAACAAATGTACTGCATCTCAGACACATGGACATGAGTCAACTGACCTAATAAAAGTTGTGTCTTCCTCAAAAACCTTACTCCCTTTTGTATCTTGGACCATCACTGCCATACTGGTGGCACTGTCAGCAGTCTACCTACTTGTGTTGTACACATCAAGGAAAAAACCTCAAAAAAACGAACTTTCCCACTTATATAAATGAAGGAATTGCATACTGTGTGAGACCTTACAAAGACTTCTTTTAACATCTTTAAAACTCTCTAGCTTCCTTATTACGATGCTCTTTAGAAACGCAGAAACAAATGGCCATTCAGGGGAAGACACACAGCTCGCCTGAGGCAAACTGTGATTAAATGACTAAAATCAAAGACTTTCAGTTAGAGAATGACTAAAATAGATGAGAGAAAGAACTGGCATAGTTTAAAGTTAAGATTTTACAGAATTAGAATTATCACTGTTATAAAATACGCTCAGACAAGCTTAGCAGAGCTCCTCCAGTGTTTGCCACCGAGATCTCTTGCAGGTTTTGCAGCTTTCAAAATAGCAATGTCTAAGACCACCACAGCTTACAAAGTGAGTCAGACTGTGCCATCTCTCAGACTCTGTATCTGGCCACTAGCAAGGAGACATTTAAACATCCAGCATCACTTCAAAAAGGCTGCACCAGCAATTTAGACAGAAGCCGTGACTACTTTTGGGTGATAAACACAAGCCATGTATTTGTTTCCTACAAAGAAATATGACTTTTCCTTCACAGGACGTGCAACAGAGATAAAAAAGACTTAAAACACTCCCTGTTACAAGTAAGATTATCATAAGGTATATTTCTATTAAACTCCACAGGTATCTAATAATGAATAGAAGAAACAGAGAAGATGAAGCACAATTTTCAGAGAAATATACTGAAAGTTTAACAAATATCATTAAAGCAATTTCATGTGTTCTATCATATGTTTTTAACTTGTAATTTGGAATACAGAAGTGTAGCTAAATTTAATATCTCAAATGCTTTGACGGGAAGTGTGCTAACAAAGTTTTCTGCTAAGAAAAGGCAACCTCTTTTTTCTTAATTAACGCACCACAAAATCGTTCTGAAATACACTTTGACACTTTAAATTTCCAGTGAGGAATACACATGTGAAATATCACTACAACAGACACAGCAGACCTTGTTTTCATACAGACAACATATTCATCGTCAAAAAAATCTATTGTCTGCATTTCTGCAGATCTGTAAGTTCCTAAGTTTCTGCAGTTTTCCTTTCCGTTAGAATTTCAAAGAAACCCAGACATTACATTCCATAGGGGCAGAACCTGCACAATTTTACTACTACACTGTCATCAGAAGCTTTATTCTAAATTGGCAAATATAATTTCAGAGACATTGTGGCTTTTCATTGACACTTGTTTTCAACTTCAAAGGTGTAACTTCAAAGAAAAAAAAAATTACCTGTAGAGTTTGTGCACTGGAAACCTTCTAGTAGTGACTTTTATTTATGATTAAGAAACTAGATGAAACATCAATAAGTGAACAGGAATAGTTTAATATTGTAAGACTAAACCATAACAAATGTTTGTAATGATTTGCAAACTGCTTAAAGAGAATGGAGATTAATTTTACTGCATAGACTTGTATAAGGCCAGGAGGCTGTGGGGTGGATGTTGGGTTTTAGAGGATGAGCGAGTTGTAGAAACTTTCTAACACCCCAAACCTGATTCCCTTATGCTCTCTTGCCCTGCAGCCTGCAAAAGCAGTGCACATTAGGCTTTCTCCATTTAGTTAACTTGGCTGTAACAGTTTCTAAGTGATTAATATCACCTTTGTACAGATACAAATAAATACATAAATTGCAAAGAACTGAGGATTGAGGATCCTGAAATGTAATTAGCTACTAGGATGCATTTTACTGACAAATATTAAACTACACAGCAAAAAGAAATAAAGGACAAAACAGACCCATGCAACATCATTACTCGATAAAAATGATGCGTTTATAACCTCATTACTCACATTTTATAGTTGTGAATGCTGAAACACAGAGAAGTGGTTGTGCAAGGTCACACTGTCAGAGTTTGGAACAGAAATCAGACATCTCATTCTCTAGACTAGTGTCCTACTCACCGTTTTATGAATTGCTTTTCTTCTTTTTTTTTCTCCTTTTTTTCCCCTTTTTCTAACAGCCAGATCATCATAGTAAACTTATAAACAGGCCTTGTGTGACACACAGATAAGTATGGACTTAAGATAAGCTGCATCTCCTGAGCTCCATCTGCAATAATAGAGTTTCTCGATTTCAATAAACCATATGTGGAAATCATATCAATGTTAACAGAAATACATAGAGAACTCTACAGGAATGTTCTGGTCTCTCTGAACTCAGTGATAAAATTTCCATTGTGAATAAATGTCACTCACAATATTGGATTTCAACCTTTGTGTCTTATAAATTGTCTCACCTGAAAGCAAACTGCTGCCAACAGAAATCATTCCATCCACTCCAGTGAAGTCTGGATCCACTTCTGGATGAAGGAGAGCGGAAAAGGCACAGCACCACATCTTTTCAGCTTCACGAGGACTCATTTGTTAGTGCTTCTTTTCCTTTTCACCATGACTCTGAAACATCAAGTAATGTCACTGGAGAAAGACAAAAGGAGAATGGGTGTTTATTTCACAGTAAATTACTTCTTTTTCTACAGAAGAAGGTTGGGGGGGGGGTGTGTGTGTTCTCCCTTCACAGCTTCCTCATAACTCTTATTTTTTCCACAAGTAATGCCAGACTATTTTTGATTCAAATGCTACCGTTTACTTTGGCTAAACTTGGTTACATGATGTCTCTTTCAAAGCTCTAGGATTTATATGGTATAAAATGTATATGGGTGTAACTATTTATCTTTTCACTATTTTACAAATGTGTTTGTCTTTGCGCCTGAATATAGTTTTAATCAAAGAAGCATTAATATGACTCATGCCTGGGTTTGAACAGATCCAGGCTGTGCTCCAAAGCCATGTACATCTCCCACAGGCTCACGACTGATCTGAGGAGAGCAGGAAAGTAAACTGTTAAACTTTATCTTAATCCAGCTGTGAGAGAAGCTTGGCAAGTAAAATGAATAAAACAGTCTAAGAGACAATGAACTATGCTCAAAATATGTAATTTTTTAAAAAACAAACAGAATTACTGGGTCTTCTCACAGATTAATGCAGCTAGAACTCACTCCAGTGAAGTCCATGGCATGTCACCAGGATTTTTTTTCTTGTCAGAAATCTGTCATGTCTTTCTCTTTAGTTGAGTATTATAGTGAAAATAAGGTAAGTTTGGCTTTTTTAGTGAGATTAATTCTTATTCCTTGTATTTTTAATGAGAATCAGGCCAAGAATCAGGTCAATGAAAACATCAGAGGCAGTGAATGCTGAAGCTGATATCTTATAAAACTCAGAAAATGCATAAACTATACCTATAAATAAAATCTTGTTCCTATTATAAATCAGATTATGAACCTGACATTACCCCAGCAGGGAAATCATGTCACCTCCTGCCACAGCAGAATATTACCATAATAAACCAAAGTCTCCATTTTGGCACAGCCAGGAGATGCTTATTGTGAGAAATGTCTGAGAACCCATTCACTAGGGCTGCAGAAAGCACAGTCCAAAGCACTAACATCAACAGTACAGCAAAACAGGGTATTCACACTGCTTTCTGCTGGACAAAACACACTGCAGAATGGCAATTGTTATTTTATTGTAGGCAAATAGCAAGTTTCTATCACCAAAAATGCCACCCATCCTCACAGGTATTAATTGTGACTTGGTCAGCAACCCTGGAGCAAAGAGGATCAATTAAGCAGTGTTTGATGACACTGGCAAATGTTTAGAGTCCCACTGAGGGATAGAATTTGTGGGATTGACAAACTAAAGGTACTGTCTGTGGAAAAAACAAGCTAGGGCCAAATTCCAGTCAAAGGTTAGGCACAGAAAGAGGTGCTTTCAGAGTGAAGAACCACAAAACATCCAAAGGAATATAGCAAATCGGAGCTGATGTTCTCAAATTGCTTAAGCTAATAGATTATTCTCACAATAAAATTGGTAAGAGATGGCATTTCCAATTAACCACTTCAAGTCTGGAATTACTTCCCAAGACATGCTGAGCTGCCTTAAATTTATTTAACCTTTTCTCATTTTGCAAACTCTGTTCTTTGTCCTTGGCTACATCTGTGTGTGTGTGTGTCTTCTCACGGGCTGTGCACAGATGGAGCCACAGAGGCGATGGGAAACTTTGGGTATCCCTGCCAGGTTTCACACGAAGGTTTCATTTCTGGGACAACCTATCCTTCCTTCTAAATTTTCCTATCATCAAGTAAACTATGATCTACCTGCAAGAGACCCTTCCAACAAAAAATTAAGTGTTAAAACCACAGCAGGAAGGTTTAAAAAAACCCCTGCAAGCTAGCACAACAGGGTATATCAATATTCATCTTGAGCACACTTCACCACTCAGCCACCATTTAACAAAGCTATGTCTAAAAAGGTTTTTAGTCCCCATAAGTTAGTATTTCAAAACCTTTAATTATCTTTGCTGAACTCCCTCTGCATTTATATTTTCCTCTGGTGATAATACGACTATAAGTGAACGCAGCTTCTACCATGTGGTCATGAGATTAATTTTTAAAGAGCTAATTACCTGATCTTTCACATCCTGCAGATGTTAGTGGAGCTCAGAATGTTATTAGTATTTTTTGCTGCCAAATGGCACCGTGAACCTTGTGCCTCTTTCAAAATAAATCTGTTTTCTAATTTTGCTGCCCTTAGTCACCTCTGGCAATACCTTATCCTGCAAATAGATCAACTCAAAGCCAGGTGCTTAGTTGCAAAGTAAGGTCCTTTACAACCTAAGTGTCACAGGATCGGAAACTTTCTTACATTATGTCTGTATTACTTCTTTGTCCTTGCAACACCTGAGGTTGTTCAGTGAGTGGAAGAACACAGCAGCATAAACTGAGAAGGGAATGTCAGCTGTCAGTCCAAATATCTTTGGATTTGTTTCTTTGCTTGCGTGCACTGAGAATACTGAATTCTATTTCAGTTTTATTGGCAGTTCTCTTATTTTGTATTTACAATGACCTAGACTGCCAGTTTACAACCTGCCTGCAAAGCAGTTGAAACATTGCTGCACACTCCCTGAAGACGACTTCAGGAATCATCTGGCAGGGACAAATAGTACAGCACCACAAGCACATGCCTCTTCTAATCCTTCCAGTTCCTACAGAACTAAGGAACAAAATATTGCTACACTGCACCTAAAATTAGGATTCAAAAAAAATATGTAGTCCAGGAAATAATGCTCATGTGGGCATATAACATGGAGTTTTCACTTATTTTAAGACATATAACAGAAAACTTTTTTAAAAATAAAGACTACTACCCAAATCCTCCTCTCTCCAGTGCTCACTGACAAAAGAAACTAAACAAATCTGTTCTGTAACATGCTATACTACAGAACATCACTGCCACCCTCTCTGGCTCTGAACCAGGAATTCATACTACCACCTTACATAAGCATTATTTTCATTAAGAGATTGATAAAGACAATGTCAAGTCCAAGAGCAACCCTGACAATAAAATTGCAGCATCATCCTATTATTAGCACCTCAATCAGTCAAATGCTGAAAGATTTTTATAGGAATTTTGGGATCAGTATTGTGTCAGCAATATACTAATGATGGCAATTCATGGTCACTTCAATCACATGATTGGGTATTTTGTTTCAAGGTAAAGTATTTGCTCTTGTTCTTTAATCCTTGTCTCTTATGTTGTCATCCACTCTAGCCTCAAAGTTGTTACCAAAAAAAAGTTTCCCTTCAAATTCCCTATCTAGAAAAAGCTTCCTTTTTCCTGTCATCCAAGTCCTCCTGTATGAATGAAATTCAGATTTGTGTAGAAAGTGAGAATAAACTATGGACACCACTCTAATCCTTTTTTATCTGTATTTTAAGGGCAATGTAAATAGCCCTGTTAAAACAACATTGTCCTACTTGACATGGTCATGCAAACCTGCACATAGGATGCTGGTCGAATGCTTGTGTTCAGCTCCTGGTTGTTTCAGTGCTGGTGTGTGTAAATCCTATATTCATCCCCATACAAAAAGGCTTCACTTAACTGTGATTTAACTTAACTCTTATTTTCAGACACACATAGTCACAATCACAAGCACTAATCCAAGAACTGTGTTTCATTATTAGGTCAACAATCTACATAAGTAAGGTCACTCCTTCTGCTTTTGATGAAGTTGGCTTAGCCCAGCACAGTGATTCCAGGCTATTTGGGTAAGTGAGATATCAAAATGCTTTGCATGACATCCCAGTTCTGTCAGGAAATTCCTTATTTACCTCCCAGTGCAGATGAGTGTGTGTGAGGGCAAAAAAAGTCACATTTATAATAACATACACTGTTGTCTTCACTCCACAGAAATCCCATGCATGCACAAACTCCCAATCACCTCTCATAACTGCATGAACAACTAACAAGCCTTGGATTTTCATCTTGACTGCCTCCTCCAGCAGTCACGGCTCAGGCAGAGACATACCCAGTTTCTTTCTGCTACACCTGAACCATGATGTTCAGCTAGCTAATAATTGCTTCTTTTGTGCCTCATTTGCCTGATCGCTCTCATTTCCAAAGGCAGAAAAAAAATATTCTTTCCTGATGGATAATGTCTGTACCCGAGAGGGGGAGACAAAAGCTCCCATCACTATTTAATGACTTCACCTTAACAACTGGCACAGTCACTAGTGAGAGCTCCAGAACCTAATCATCCCCAGTGATCGCTCCAATATTCAGCTGGTAATTCAAGCTTCTTTCTCTCTGGCACAAAAAACAGATTAACAGCTCACTTGGTTGCTTTCTCACCAAACACCTCTCCCTCCAAGAGTGGCCTACTGCCTTCTGGAGAGAGTTCATCTTGTCAAACAGAGGAGCAGAGCAAAGCTGTTAGACACCTGTGAGACTGCTCAATCTCCTGATGAAAAGGAGGATTTGAATGCCTGCAAGAAGGTAAGAAATGAGCTGCTGTTTCCTGCATGCTGCTGGCTGACTATTCTAACTGCCAAGCTCTTCAGAAGGAAACCACTGCAACCCTACCTAGCTATTTATTTTTTTTCTGAAATCTGCTGTAGTCTTATCTGGGGAATCCTGTTAGATCAAAGCATGTTTGTGGCTATGTGCATATCCAGTCTGTGAACCCTGGTGCAACTGCATGATTGTAGTTTCTACTTTTTCTACAGTACCAAGACCAAGGAGCTTGACATGCCCAGAAACCAAACTTTCAGCAGTTTGGGGACTCCTTGGGTGAAATCTTAGGCATGTAAGTATTTCAGGCATGAACAAGTTAGGTAATTTCTCATACGTCAGGGATAGAGGTGTCATCATCTTCAGTATAAGCACCCAGGGAGACAATGAGTGGGAATTTATGTGTATCTATGTCCTCTTAGGGATACAACCATAAAAAATCCAAGCTAAGCTTTGAAGAAGACCAAAAGCAGTCAGTCTCTAGATCCAAATTATCTTCTATAGATTTTGATGACAGAACTGGGTGAATTCTGTCAACAGTCAGACATGGAAACGTGACAAAAGGACTAGGCAAGCAGCAGTAGACAAAACATAGCTTATTAACCTTTAAAATACACTTTTTTACATTGTTTCTATTAGATTTTGTACTTCACGTTGAAGGTTGAACTCTTGGAAGATTCATTCTAAATATTTGTAATCTTAAGTCTAAGTGTTTAATGAAAAGTCTGAAGCTGAAGAGCTACATTATGTCTGTGGATTTATATAAAAACAAAATACAGTTTGGAGATTTCAGAGTCAAAGCTTCTAAGGTCCACCTACCTCTGCAAATGCTGAGCTGTGAAAACCTCTTCTACCTTTGACATGGAAAGTAACCATGTTCAGGCACAGCTTCATGAAACTAATATTAAAGAAGGGTGAAACAGCAACCACCAGATCATTTCTACACAAAAATGAGTATTTCTGCACACAGAGTACTCAACTGCTCATCCAGCTACACTGTGCAAACACAGCCATGTGATACACATAGGCACATGTTGGGCTTTTCAAACTCAAAGTAGTTTTTTAGAGGTCAATTAAAAATATTGCCCGTCTTGTCTAAGGAGCTCAGACTTTTTCAATACCTATCACCTATCTCCACAATTATTCATCAGACTATCTTGCCCTTGTTTTCTAAATCACTCGTTTAAATTGAACTAGCAAGATTACAAGGCAAAATATCATTAACAAGTAATAGAATGCCCCAAAAGGAAATTAATACAAATTACAAACAAGGAAGAGAAGCAGGAAAATCTTTTAGGGTTATATTTACTCTTGTCACATACTGTCTTTTATCACAGCCCTAGACATTGCAGAGATCAGCCAACACAGGAAAGATTAAAGATCTGCTGTGGTATTTCCCACTTCAAACACTTCAAAACATTGAATTCATCCAGTAAATGATTAAAATTTGCATCTTCCACTGGAACTGCATCTAGCTCTCACAGTGCACATGCAGTTTACAAATATTGCTGTGTAGGGACTGTGCATGGAAAAGCCTCCCTGGCTTTGTTTCACACTCAGGCGTGAGGATGAGTTACACCAGGGTACTTGCAGGGGATCAGCTGTAAGAGAAGTCTGCCCATTTGCCGTTGCATGTTGTGATACAAGAACATCTAAAGCTAATTTTGTCTACAAGAGTACATGCTGCTTCTTGAAAGTGTCTTTGAAAATATCACAATCTAAGTGAACAGAATGGCTACTCAACAATAAGATGACTCAGGAGGAAATACCATCATTTCCTGAGGCAATAAAGTTTACTCAATAACTTGCACTTTCTCTAACCTCCAAAATACTTTGTGCTAGAAACATTCTTTTCAGCAACAGGAAGAAAATGGGAATTTAACTAGACTTCATCCATAAATGAAGTAGCTCTTCCCTTATCTACCAACACTCTAACCCCATCACAGAAGGCCACCAGATTTGTCAGGCACAATTTGCCCTTAATGAAGACATGTTGGCTGTCACCAATCACCTCCTTATTTTCCATATGCCTTAGCATAGTTTCCAGGAAGATCTGCTCCAAGACCTCACCAAGCACAGAGGTGAGACTGACTGGCCTGTAATTCCTTGGGTCTTCTTTTTTCCCCCTTTTTAAAAATGGGGGTTATGTTTCCCCTTTTCCAGTCAGTGGGAACTTCACCAAACTGCCATGACAAAAACTCTTCTAAACTTTTCTAAAGAAAACCCTTAACTCTAGACATGGGTTTGAGGAAGGAAAAAAAAAGTGGTAATGTCAAAAAAGAACGAAGACCGAAAGATACAGTACCAAGGAAACATAATTTGATGGGAATTGTAGGTCATTCCTGTTGCCATTGAGAAAGGAATTAGGGTGTGGGGGACTGCTTAATGCTCCATCATGTGGAACATAAGTCAATAAAATTTTAGTTATTCAGTGAAATGCTATTGTGAAGTCTCCTTGCTTGACTTTGCCAGTGCTGTTCTGTATGTAAGGTTTGAATTACTTTACCAGGAACATTTTCTGTTTACTTTCCTTATCTGAGCAATTTATTACAATTGATGCAAGACTGTGTTATGACATCAATATTAATAGTAACACATCGATACTGAGATGACTTTTTATGTTTCATAACCATGCATGGAAATTTTCAGACTCTGCATTACATATTATTACTATCATGTTTGCAATGATATATAACTTTTCATAAATCCTGGACAAAGTATGGTAAAACAGACAGCAAGTCAATAACATCAGCACATACAAAGAAGTCAGAAACACTAGGTGACTTAAAAATATAGAGTAAAATTGTTTTCTGTGGCATCCAAGAAAAAAAAATGATTGAATAAATTAAACTGATCCTGAATCAGCACGAGATCTCCAGAGGGTATCTAATAGGGGTCTTTTAGATACAGACCTGAATGCCTCTACAAGAAACTCATTTAAGTAAAGTAGCAAATGAAGACAAACCTCAGTTAAAAGCAAAATCGTGTACCTTTTTCTCTTGCTTCTCTGTCTACTGGAATCAGTATAAAAGCCTGACTATTTCCAACTTACACCTCAGGGAAAGTTTGCATTGCCAGCCACGAGTCTTTCAGAGATCCCAGAGTGACAACTTGGCCACGCAGGGCCAAGCACAGCCCTGGACTGCAATTTCCAGTGAGCTGCAAAATAGCAATGGCTCTGCTGGTGACTGCCCACTCCAGTGCCCCAGAAGACCATGGATGCTGTCACTGAAAACTACAGCTTCAGGCAATTGTTAACTGCTGGAGAAGCAGTTTGTCTCTACACCACCAATCTCTGCTGCTGCATTTCCCATCTACCCAGGCAACAGCAGGGAACTCTTCTCAGCAAGCTGCATCTCACATCCATCCTCCCCCTGCTTCCCCCCTTCCCACGGCTGGAATAGCCTGGCCATGTCCCCTCAGTCACACAGCACCAAAATTCAGTTTCGATTACACTGGTGAGGAGCTTGGAGCCATCTCAGACATCACTTTTGTGTGACTTTGCTGTTATCAGCAGGGACAGCACCTCAGCATCACTCTGTCCTCCTCCAGCCACCCATGGGAGCAAGGGACATGGGCAACCATTTCATTCCCTAGGTTTTCTTACTCCTTTGAATCACAAAAGCTTTGCCATCAGCTCTCCCTATCTAGACCAAACCCAGAATAATGGCCAGGTGCTGCAAACTAACAAAAAGGAGAATTCCCTGTTGTATACCACATTTCTTTAGAGGGACTGACCTAAAATAATTAAAGAACACACAGTTGTAGAAAACATTGAACTATTGCATTTAATTTCACTTCAAAGGAACAGCTGGAGTGACAGCAGATGAATCACCAACACACCAGCAAATTGGTGAAATTATTCAATTGCAATGGGATAGCCAGGCAAATAGGAGTTACAATACCACAAGTTTTTCACTTCTAAAACTGAAATGATTATTGAAAAAAAATAATAACCTTTGAATTCCACAGTATGCAAAACCAAGCTTTACATCCACACGTGATCCAAATCACCCCTTGCCAAGTTATCATGCTTATAATGTCACCCTGCTTTTAAAGAAGGGCCAAGCTTCTGAGGACAGGACCATGCAAATAAATATACAAGTAGAGATCCGGAGCTGTCACGCAGCTTGAACAGTCCTTTGCCATTCCAAAGCAGATACAAGAAAAACAATCACAAAGGGAGCACTTCACACACACTCTGCTCAGTCCTGCAGAGCTTTCAGTGCAGGAAGCCACACAAACCATACCCATGTCAATGATGTGGTGACATTTCCTTTCCCATCAAGGTTTCACCTGTGAGGTGGAGCCCAGGCTTTACTCACAGTCTAATTTAGGCACTGCTCTGCCCACGGAGCCTTTGAAGAAATAACTGACGTCAAGCCAGCAGAGCTCCAGGGACACCAGCTGACTCCCAGCCAAAAGCATCTCTGCACTGATTTAATGTCAGTGAGACAACGCCTTCAGGTCAGAGACTGCATGGATGCAGTGACCTGGTGTGAGGGCAGAGGAAGCTGGGGAACAACTGAAAGATAACATATGGGCATCAGCCAGATGCAAATTCAAAAATTCAAAATTCAGAGACATAATTGGAGGCCTAGATGTGATTTGTGCACAGTATTTAGTGATCTATACACTGTACATATTGTACAAGATGTATATGCAATTTTGTGTGGCTCATACCTGAATCAGTCTCTCAAGTAGAAACACTGCTCACTCCTGCCCAGAAAAAACAACTAACCTTTAAAACCAGTTAAAACAGAATCAGACAACAAACTAGAAAGACCAACATTTTTGCATGTCAAAATTAATAAATGTCATATTTTGTGCTCACACAGAAAAAAATGCAAGGTCACTTTCAGCAAACCCAATGAACGCTGTCTTACTGTACGTTGAGTTTTAACATAATACAAAGCCATCTGGTATGGAAGCTCAAGCTCAGCAGATGCATTTGAAAAACAGAGCATTCATTTTTATTGTGCACTAAAATTAGATTTAAAGTGTGCTCAAAAGCATAACCAAAACAGATTGTCCCTTCTAGCGCTCATGCTGCAGACATTGGTGAGGCCTGGATTTGTTGATTCTGTCTTCAGTCAGACCTTTGGTCTGCTTACCATTACCAGACCAGGGTGCTCCAAGCCCCATCCAACCTGGCCTTGAACACTGCCAGGGAGGGGCAGCCACAGCTTCTCTGGGCACCCTGGGCCAGGCTCTCATCACCCTCACAGCAAAGAATTTCTTCCTAAGATCCAATCTCCATCTCCCCTCTTTCAGTTTGAAACCGTTCCCCCTTGTCCTATCAACTTCTTTTGATAAATACAACTCCATATGATTGCCCAAATGCCCTCTTACACTTGTTAACTGTTCAAATTTTCTTAAAAAATTGTATTATTTACCATTGACTTTCCTGCCACTTCTGCTATACCATGCTTAGGTCCCAGAGACCTACAGCTTCAAAGTGCTCTGAAACTTTCCTTGAGGTTACAGCACTTTGCTCCACTCCTGCTTCTGTATCCACCCGTTCCCAAAAAAGGGGAACTCCACGACTCCAGATTCTTGTTTCTTTCCCAGATCTCCCAATGCAAGTGGAATATTGTCAGCACAGATCTCAGCTTGACCTGACCAGGGAAGGATTTACCCTTGCCTGAGCTGCTACACTGCTGGCACCTTACCCTTTTTTACGCCCTCCCTAAATTCCACCTCTCAACTTCAGAGCTCCCTTAATGCAGTAGTCAAGCTACTACCCACAGCCTGTAATTCACACTTGCTATAAAGCATTATACAATGCTCTTTATGAAGGGCTCTATAAAAAAAAAAAAATACAAAATGCATGAGTTGGATTGTACGTCAGCAGTATTCCTCCTTGGAAACACATCTTCATACTGAAGGTCTGGGAAATGTGTAACACCAACCTTATTTAATGTCCCTCCCTGATAAATCCCCAGGATGTCACAGATACACACAATGGCTTTCAAGACTGTTTCTTTTGTTGGCACATAAACCAGTTTGATTCCGAGACCAGAAAAGAAACATTAAATACTTTGGGATTTTCTTTTGTTTGCAAAGAATGGAAATATAATTGCACCTGGCAGAGGTAAGGAACTGCTGAAAGTCAAATCAATTCTGAATCTATGGGCCTGGAGTAAAAGGAGAGAGCAGTCTGAAAGCCTAATTATCTCAAAGGCATCTGAGATGTTCCATAAGCTTACAGAAATGCACTGTCTGTCAACTTGTGTTGCGTACTTACAGCTGCTTAGATTATATACTTTAGATGGTTAAATCAGTGCAGTCTGACTGGAGGAATGTTCATGACTGCCCTCAGGAAGAACAATTCATCCATGTACATTTTCAATATTGTTCTTTCTGTTACTCCATCTTTCAGAAACACGTCCTGTTTTCAGAGTTTCAAACTGCTCAGCACATAAACGAGAGTCTGTAAGGCACCACCTCTGCTAGCTTGGAAAGGCAATGGATCACACACATGGTACCCTGTGTGATCAGTGGGTGCCACTTACACTACAGGGGCTGGGATGTTCACATCCATGAATAAAGAAAAAGACACAATACAGAATCAGACTGCAAATTTTTCATCTACTTGTCAAAAGTCATTTGAATGATTAATGAAATTTAACTACCTACCAGCTTTATGTTCTGGCCTATATGATCTCAAATTATATTTGTCAAAATAACGCAGTTGTTTTAATGCACATGAGTTATGTGTGTCCACTTTCAAGGTTCTGAAGAGGCTGCAATATGTGAATGCCTATCATTTTATTCACAGGCTCCCACTGTATCTACAATGGCACCTGCATCAAATGCTACGTGAATTTCGAGAACAAAATATTAACAAAATATTAACATTTGTCATCCAAAATTAAAGGGAGGCTGAGAATGGCAAATTAGCCTGAAAATGGTAATACCTAAGCTACTTAACTACTGGGACAACCCATCAGAAGCCATAAGAATTCCAACAGAAACAGGAGTGACTGTATTTTTCCTATTGTAAGCAAGGAACAATTCAGGAGCTCTTAAGATCTGACATTTACAGAAGGTCAGGCTGCATTCTCTCTTCTAGCCTTAAACAATGCAAACAAAAGAATTTTTGTATCTCATAAACTTTTGTTAGATGAGATACTCTTAAAATCTCTGGAGCTGTGCACAGATGTACTGGATGAATATATTTCCATCTTTTAGACTAAAGGTAGGTGGTGAAAAGAGAAAGAGAGCAGAACACAACATTGTAGGAGTTTTCCATGATACGTTCTGAAACAGTATCTCCAGAAACCCTGGAAGCACATATTAAATGCACACTCACCTTTTGAAAAATATTTCCTCACTGAATCCTCAGGGTATCAAAAGCAGTCACCTTCCATACCTCAAACTAATACAATTTTGTTTCGGAAAAAATTGCTGCTTTGCCACAAGTTCTTTGTGATAAAGCTGATACTCGCACGCCTTTCAGGAGCCACCACAGGAAGGTCTTTGGAATGCAGGTCCACTCATCTAATAAGCATAACTCAAATATGTGGTTTTGTGTGAGAAAAAAGGAATGGGAATCCAAGGGACCTGCAGAGAAAGGTTAAGAAATCTAAGAGCATTATGATTCATAGTTATTCTCCTATTATTTCCTCTCTGATTCTCCGATTTATTTATTTTTTTAAAACCTATCTGAAGTCTTATTCAACCTTTATTCATATTTGATTTTTATCCTTTGGATATGAAAGTATTTACACTCAAACTATAAGTGGTCACAGAACAGCTGAACAAAGGTATTGAAGGTTACTTGGTCTGGAATTACTCCCTTGCTTCACCCTTTTCGTGCTCCAACGTACACGTGCCAGTAAGTTTTGTTAAACTCAGTCTGGATGCCTGTTCATAAAAAATTAACTCAAACTGACCAACTTTCCTCATGTACTAAAAATAAAATAATAATAATAAAAATATCTATGCCAAGACCCCTGTGGAATTCCTGATGATGTACCCAGCTCTGCCACAGTAAAACATATATCTGCATGTGCATCTCCATTGTCAGTGCATCTCCTCCTTTCTTGACTAAGCACCAACAGCTACCACTAAGTTCCTGCAGGCATGACCCAGAACTGCCCTTTGTATGTGGGTCCAAGCCACATATAAATTAAAATAATGATGCAGTGAACTCCAGCTACAAAGGTTTATTTTCTTTTTCAACATCCACAAATAACTCCCCAATTTTAATGAGATTTTCCTCCACTTACAACATACCAAATTAGTGAGCACTTCTTCTCTAAGCTTTACAATTTTGAGAAGCTTTAGGCAGAGAAACCCAAAGTAGAGGCTGATAGAGCTGGTATTGCTACAGAAAAGAGCAAGAGCTAATATATACAGGGGAGCTGCATTATATAGATTGCTCTGGCATAAGACGATGACTTTTGCAGCTGCCTCCTGGAAGTAATTGAGTGTTTCTGCATATGAAGTATAACTCAAGGTAATTGCTTTGGTTAGGACAGAGAGGTGAGTGCCACTGGAAATGAAAGTTATCATTTGCAAAAACTGTGATCTGAAGTTATACTTCATTAGGCTAATGGTAATAATGAAATTACAGTGCTTAAAACTCTGTAGTTCCATTAACTTGCAAAGAGCAAATTTATTACGAAGGCCAATGTGGGCACAGGGGTAGGAGAAGACACTCCACAGTTATGTGTTACTGCTACACAGATGGACACGTGTGCAACTTACAGGTGAGACAAAGTACAGAACTACAAGTCATATACTAGAATAATAAACATTTGACCTGAGATGCAATTGTGGCTTAAGCCACTGTTTGGATTTCAGGGTTGTAACAAACTTAGTCCAAAGCCTGGGACTTCTTCCCCCAAAGGTTCCTTTAGCCTGAGTAAGCAACCACATTAACAGTGTCACACAGGCAAGCTTCAGAGTGTCCCCAACACAACACACAGCGTAAGAGCTCATCAAAAGATCTTCAGGTATTTCAGGAAGAGGAATGTATTTGATAATTAGAATGTCTAGAACTGATTTACACCAGAAAGGGAGTACACAGCCTAAAGAAGACCATACACCATCACCATACAACAGCATGTTACATGTGACAGGTTGTAACAAAGCCATCACTATTTTCTTTGCCAACTATTTATAGCCTCAGTCAAGTATTTGCAGAACTACCTTGTTCAACCTGTAGAGACATGGCAACATTGCTACCTCTGTCCTAGCATCATGTGTCTGCCACTGGATGTTACAATCCCTTGCAATAACACAAACTAAATTCTTGAAAGGTCCCCCTGCATTTTCCCCACACAAAAAATGGAGATTATAGAAACTTCCACATTAATGATACCAACTTAAACACTGATAAAAGAAAAGAGGGAAAGAATAAAAGGCAACAAGTGTAAATCTTTTTCATTCTCTGATGATTTCAGCTCTTTACTCAGGCAGATAAGAGTCCATGCTTCTCCTGAGCTCCAGGTCAAACTCTGAGTTCAAATGCAATGTCAAATAGTGTTTCCCTCTTTCTCTTGAAGAAGAGATCAGTAGAAATGCTGTGAGGCTGAAAAACCTTCTAGTTGAGGAAATTTTGGTCTGAGATCTACAACTTTATACCCATTAAATGTATAAAAGTGGACAGAAAATGCAGAAAAGAGCAGACGTGAAGCCAAGGCACTAAAAGCAAAGAACAGCTTGTCTCTCTCCATAGCTAGGACACTTACCTGAACTCTCAAGTCATGTATCTGGACTATTAAGGAGACATCTGTATGGACAAAGTTTTCTATTAACTACAAAACAACCAAAACTTAAGTCATAAATGAAACACACTTGGACACACCAGAAAAAATCATCATGATCTCAATACAACATTCACCAAGAGCAGATGAAGTTTCTAGGATTAATTTGAATAAGTAACTGGATATGCTCCAAAAATTCCATGGTACAGTTGACAGCTCAGAGGTCTTAAATTCATTGCAGCCTCTGTTACGAAGGCCATTTATGTCAACTTGCACCAGTTCTGCATCAGATGTCCTAATTCATCCAGTTCCACATAAAAGGCCAGCAAATCAGTCTTGAGGATCTACCCTTCAGTCCTTTTCTGACTATGATTATATTATTTAGGCCATGCTATGAAATTTGCTTTATTTGGGAATCCTTCTCTATCCTCAAGGTAATAAAACAAGAGTTTTGACATGAATTTTGTCATTCTCCAGTGAGCTAGGCACCTCCAGAATGCTGCAATTCACATAATGGAAGTGCATTTCAGTGACCTTTCTATAATGACAGCTTAGTTAGAAAATCTAGACTTCAATTAAAATGTGAATCAGCCAGAGTTAAAATACCATTCGTGGTGAAATTGTTCTGCTAAATGTAAGAGTCCAGGACACTAAACAGAAGAGATCTAGTTATTATGTTGAGTTCTATCTGGGTTATTCTCCTAACTACTAAATATCATTTGAAACAAAAAATCTGGTGCATTATGAAGCTGATGCCTTAGTTGATTATTATATTCTCATTACAACTTTTCTAACTGAGAACTGAAAGAAGTCCTAGAGATTTATGTGAATAACATGTATTTTGTGCTGACAGCAATTTTACATTGCACTTTCTTACTCCTGTGATTTGCTTAACTTGCTTTTAGACTTGCAAGTCTTAGCACATAACTTGCCCTGATTAGGAAAGAACCTTCCCCCAAAACCTAGTTTTAACTTCTCAAATTGTGCTCTAATGAGTCTTCTAGAATAGGATAAACAAAGACAATGCTAAATCCTCAGTATCCTCATACTACCTAGTTCTGCCCATACTATAGGCTTTATCTGTTATAGCTAGACTAGGCTGTTAAAAGACATTTAGTCAGAGTAGCTCGGAGGGAAAATGGCAAATATTTCAACTAATTATATAAGTTTTTATTGCTATGGCCAGAGACTTGTATCATGTCAATGTCAAAATACTTCAGAAATGTTGCTGCAAATACTTCCAGCACTGTTATGAGCTGTATTAAGCCAGACGTTGTGAACAAAGTCAGAGTTGAAGATGTGCATAATAGTTCTCTTAAATATGAAAAGGAAATAAATTTTTAAATAGCTTTGCAAATCTTTTACTCAAATATTTCTGATTACCCTAACACACCGTATGCTATGGTTCCCAGCTTCTCCAATCTTACCTGTAGCTTCTTTAAACTTCTCTGTAAGAACCTTCTCAACATCATTTTTTGCCCAGAGACTTGATCCTATTTCTGGTTTAAAAACAAAAATTAGGTGAAATCAATAAAATAAAACCCCAAAGCTGTGATTTTAGTATCTATTAAGTCACTACACCACAGATTAACTCAATCTATTGCACAAAAATGAATAAAACAATCTGTATTCTACCTATAATTTCATAGTTTGCAAAGTATACTCCCTAAATCACCTGCAAATCATGCAAGGTCTTGTTATTTACTTACTGTCTACTTCTTGTGCTACCCTTCATTAAAAAAAATTAAATTAAAAGTAGTTCAGGACCAATTATCCGGCATGACATTCTAATTTTCCACTCTTTACTTTTTCCTTCCCTTAAGACCAGACACAACAGCCATCTCCACAGCTGGGGAGAGCTGGAGACAGCTCTTGCAGAGCTCATCAGTACCATTCTGGGTGCTGGCCAGAGGTATCATCAACTGCAAGCAAGTTGCTCTTTCCCCTGGTGTCTGATGTGCTGCCTCTCTAGTGCTCCCATCTCTTACCAGCTGAAAGGAACAGACCAGCCACCCAACTTAAACCCTGGCATCCATGTGCACAACACATCAGAGCCGGGCCACTACATGAACCCCAAAAGACTCATCTTTTAAAGCAATATATGGCAGCGTACTGTAGCAAATAAATACTGGGTTCCCATAAATAAAGTACACTACAGGGTACTGCAGTGCAGCTGTTAGGGGTTTCCAGACTCATTTTCCTGAGCTGCATGTAGGTGTGTGAACTTCATCAACAACAGTAGATTAAAAAAAAAAAAGTTTAAGCTGAGTGCAAAAGTGATGGCAACTCAGTTCTCCTAACACCAAACCACCATCTCGTCAGAGAAACTGCCAACAGCAACGTCCTGCAGATACCAGTGAGGTGCCCTCTCAGGAAAGCAGACTATCAACAGACTGCCTAAAACTACAACTGTAGTAGCTATCATAAGATAGCAAGCACTAACAGCTGCAGAGAACAACCCCGTGGTTTTAAAGCACATAATTAAAACCAGAAGTCACCACCATGCTGATGGCTCTACAATGACTCATGTGAAACCAGCTTATGGTCCAAGTGTCGCTCCTAAGGACCAGGTGTCCACAGTCTTGTGACTCTTGTCAAGATGGTGTCCCTGACCACAGCAGGGGGGTTGGAACTAGATGATCTTTAAGGTCCCTTCCAACTCAAACCATTCTGTGACTCTATAAGGTTGGCAAGGTCTGGGCACACATGGCCTCAGTGGGCCAGGGGATGGACAGCTCGAGCGACGTGTGCCCCTTGTCACTGCCAGTCTGCAACTGTGGGGAGAAAACTCTTACCCAACTGCTGTTGCTTTGTTGCTCTTGGTAGAGCTAAAATCACTTTAAACAATTAAAAAAAAATAAATTACTTCATTGAGACTACGTATGTCAGCAAGTGACTGTCTACAGGGGCCAGGACTGAGAAAACAGGACTTCTGCTTCTTGTTATAGTTATACACACGACTGTGCCAAACTTTCTGCCAATTTACCAGTAAACAACTTTGAGAAATGCAAAGGTATCACACTGCATACACTTCAAACCAAAGCATGCTTTCATGTAAACTCCTGGGTACAAGTATACAAACTGTAGCCCTCAGAGAAGCACTAAGAAAGCAGCATGACTCAGAAACATTGTTACTCAGCACAGTACTGCCTTAAGTGTTTTGGGTCTGTTTTGGGTTTTTTTAATCAGTATGCTGTGCTTCAGCAACAGCACAGCAGTTAGACAAGAAGCAGAACCGTAAGATCAGTCGATTTTGGCTATGTGTCCTACTTAGCTTCCCAGTATGCTGGATCACCAAGTATTTTCATCCCTCCTGCCCAGCGTGCTCAGACAGCCAGCAAGGTAAGTATTGTGAAGCACAGACTGAAAGGAGTAAGACAGAGATCTCCAGCTCTCTTCCATTAGTTATTCACTACCCTTAGGGCTAGATAAAAATAAAAGACCCAATTTAATTTTCAGGAAAAGAAAGTCACCATTATTTATTTAGCTTTGCATACCAGGTGCTCTCCTAAAATGAGGGAAGGAGATGCATCTTTCAGCAACTCTACCTCAGGTTTTCCTACACCATCCTCAGAGATTTAACTTCACAGTAATCCTCCTTTAAATATGGAAACTGAAAGACAGACCTGAAATCAGGAAGACACACAAAGTAATTAACATTTCATTTGGTAGACTGACGACACCAAGAATCCATTCTGTCTGGATTTTCCCCCTGGAAGAACTGAAGCCAGCCGTACAATAGAGATATTCCAGATGGCTGTAGGAAGTCCTCCATCTTTTTTAACAAAACGTTGGTCGTGATCCAAAAGCCAGGAAAGTGATTTAGATGGACACGCATGTCTTTCTGCAATGTGACACATCCTATAAAATGGAAGAAGAAAAGCAATCTCATTTACAAAGAAGTCTGAGCTTACGACGCAATTTGGAAAGATTAGAATGAGGAAACATATAATCGACAAGACTAGTAATTAGAAATGATTTATTGCCTTCCCTTGTTAAGCCTCTTATTAAGATAGAATATTTTCCTACACTTACTACTCCTAACTTATATAAAACCTCAATTATTTACATCTTTTGTTTTTTACAAAAACTTTAAGACTAAACTGTTTTAACAACTTCTACTTAACTAAGGATCATAGCACTGTTAGTTGCATCTCCTCACTAAAAGTCTTTGACAAAGCTAGCAACTACCAAGGAATTTGAAAAACTAAACTTTATCCCACAGTGAAAAGCAATCAACTGTTATATCTGTGTCTGCATTTTCTGTGCTACCAAAGAACAGTGTTTCCCAAAATGACTGTGCATCTCAGCACGCTTTGCCTGCAAAGCTTAATTCTTCCTGACACTTGTCCCAGGGTAAATTTTTCAAAAGAGGTTGCTTTAATTTTAAAATTGACTTTTAATGATACTCATACTTCAAAAGGCTGGATTTTAAATATACTGAATTTCTGGTGTCACTTGGATAAATTCATGGAAGGACACCAGCAACGGGGTTTAAAAAAACCCTAAACCCAAGCAAAAACAAATATCACAATTCCCTTGCCCTGTCCATCAAGGTCCTTAGCATAAAGACCTCACAACATCATAATCAACTAGGATTTTATTTTTTTTTTTACTCAGCTAGCAAAATAAAAAGAAGCTGGGGAGAAAATACCATCTTCCACTTACCTGGGTGCTCAGTAGTTGGGTTAGTCAGAGGTATAAAAGTACCTATATTCAATTCCTTTCCCACCCAAAAGAGATTCAAGTCTATGTCACTCACTTCTTGACAGATCTTAACCTCTCAGTCCTAAGAAACCACCAACTGAAGCTTATTCTGCTGTAAGAGTAGTTTTCAAAGATGAGCAACTTTACAAGAAATATTTAAATGTTCAATAGGTTAAAATAAGAAAGCAGGCAAAGGCAGAATTCTCTAACATAATTTTTATGATACTTTTACAAGTGGTGACACCAATACTAGAAGTCACTCTATAAAATATTAAATGCCTACTTGAAAAGACACCTCTGTCACAAACCCTAAAACTTCCTAAGAAATATCTGAGACTGAATTCACAGCTGTTTTTTCTCCAGCTTATGTCAGCATAACTCCACTGATTTCAACTGAACCAAGCTCATAGCTATTTTTTCCAGCAAGAGTCCCCTGACAGCTCCATCAGCACAATAGCAGGTATTTTCCACTTCTGCACAGTGGTAGTTTTCTACTTTCTGAACGGTACCATAGTAGTTCTGCTAGTTGTTTAAAATACAAACCATCTGATGCAAGATAGTCACCAAGTTCTGCCCATGATACACTCCATAATAGAGGTTTTTGCCTTAAATCACTCGAACAATAAACACTACCTGTTATTTACTTGCCATTCCTTTCTGCTTAAATTTCCCTGTGCTCCTGGTTTATTGGCCTGTAATGACTGGCTGAAATAAAAAAGTGCCAGTGGTAAAAGCATCGATATCACGTGCAAACACAGCCTTACCTCTGCCTGGAATAGCTTCCAAAAATGAAACCACTCATTTCCTTTGTCACAAGTGATCATAACTAAATATGAGAAAACTTCACTCTTAAGAGCAATTTTTCCTTTTCCTTCTCATTTTTGTCTTTTATCAATGTAAGAATGCTGCAAATCAGCGTCATTTACACTGCAATATCAAATTGATGCATTTTATCTCTGGCCATATCCTGCCAATTTCCACAGATTTTTTAGGCAGATTTTCTTTCAGAGGATTTCAGGGACTTCACAATAAAATGCTGCTTTGGTTTAATGTCGAACAGGTATCTTTAAAGACATCTTTCAAATCAGTATTTAAAGTCAGTTATGAAATATATTTTGTTCAGTGAAATTCATTTCCTCCCAGTCACTTGCTGCAGAAATTCACACCTTGGTCAGCCCCATGGCTTTCTGGGCATCACCTCACTTTTCCTGACCACCACCAGCCCAGTTCAGTCAAGCTCTGCTTCAGTTTCACACACTGCAGTGGAGAGCAGTTCAGAGCTCTTAAATGTTACCTACTTATTCTCTAGATGAAAAGACTTATTTTTAAGTATTTCTTCATATAAAATAATTTAATTAAAAATAATAATAGCTGAGGCAGCCTTAAAGGTATGAACAGTGACAGTGCAGTGACTTCTAACTGAGTTGACAGCATCTTAAAAATCAGTTTTGACTCAGTCCACTGAAATGGATGTGATTCCAAGTTCCCAGATGGCACCAAAATATATTATTTTACTACTCACCAACCCATGCAACAATGGCAAGAGAAGAACCTAAGCCAAAAAATTTATAATGCAGTTGAGAGATGCAGCCACTCATCCCCTTCATCCTCCAACCTCTGCCTCAAAAGGAAAAAAGGTCAGACCCAACACAGCTCCAACGGTGCCGAAGTCCTTGCACAGAACTAAGCATCACAAGTCCAAAGGGCACAAACCTGACCAAGAAAAAGCCAAACACGAGCTGTTCGCCTTGATGTACGGGGAGGTCAGGGCTGACTGCAGCTGGAACCCGTGGCTTTGTGTGTCTGACACAAATGAAGACTGTTTCAGAGGGAAATGTCACTGCCACCTCTTCCCACCAGTGCTTCTCCCTCTGTTCCTTGCTTCTACACTTTCAGTCTAGACAGCAGCAAAGACAAGAAAACAGAAAATCCTAACAGGAATTATCACCAAACATGTCTAAGGCAAAGCCTCAGCACTTCACAGAGATGACAACTCCTAAAGTAATTACATGATGCAGTGATTAATATAACTGTTAATTTACACTTTGAACATTAGAAAAGTTACACCATTCTACCATTTCAGATCAGGCACAGAATGTTTTATAACTCACTCAAATAAATCAAGCTCTATCATCACACACAGAAATAAATAAATAAATGAACATATAAATCAATAAATGTTTAAAATTCTCAGAAGGTGCAGTATCTGTTTTTTTTATTCAGGAAAACTGATGTTGATGGAAAAGACCCAATCTGTTCTCAGGACCAGATAAAAGAATGTGAAACTCAAAAACTCATCACGTTTTCATTCCTGTCAGCCATTCTAATTAAAAAATTTACTACCCCTCCCTTAAAACCCTGCACCTATGGTCTTGCTTCTTGGAGTACAGAACATGTATGATTCTCATACATAACATGTATGCTCTAACCCTGTAATACTCTCCCTTCCCAATGGTCTCAAACTCCAATAGCATGCTCCACAAGTCTATGAGCTGCTCTGAGATCACCTTCCCACCTCTCACAATAAATTTACTCACCTTTCCTTCTTCCAGACACCATGTCCCTATAGCAATCAGAAGAGCAGTGAGGATGCACCAACACCGGCAGAAGCAGCAGCAGCTGGGATTAGCATGGGACAGCACCACATGAACTGTCCTTTTCTATGAAGTTCTCCATCAATTATCAGAGTTGAAGCATCCACTCTGTGTCTAAGGGGAAAAAAAATTCACTCCTTCCATCTTGGCATTCGAAAGTTCTTTGAGAGAGTGGTGGAAATGTGAAACAGGATAAAAGCGTTCCTCAACAGCTGTAGCCCATGGCCTAAAATGATTCCAGGATGATCAAAATCAGTAAAGAATTTATTAATTTGAAAACCTTCTTGTTATTCCTTACATGGACACAAACATGGAGGCCACCCTTTCAGCATAACCTTGCTACATTAAGGATTTGATGAGGCACTCAGGATTTTGTAAGAAAATATCTAAAAAAGTTTAAATAATGTTTAAACCAGTACTTACTGAAATTAAGAAGCCAACATTTAAGTTCCATCCTACTTTACAGAAAAATGCATGTTTTCATAGATAAGCCAATTATTTTTATTTTATAGGTATAAAAGCATTCCAAAAAATCATACCTCTGTTTTTAACCAGTAATTAGTTCTAGGTAATATCTCTACACTCATGCACTACAATTAAATACCAACAAAAGATAATTATCCCAGTCTCAGATGTCAGAAGGTTATATTCCTCTTTTTTCAATCTAAAATACGCTTTGTTTTTAAATGTAAGGCTCTCAGTTGCAGTTAAGAAGATCTAACATTATTTCTGGGGTCTCTTAGACTAATATTCACATACTGCAGCAATACTGGAATATGGACACCAACATTTTTCTATCCCATATTGCTGCAGGTTTACATTTATCTCATATTTTTTAAAACATCCTTATATGACTTTCAGATTTCTTCACAATGCAGAGGTGAGAAAGAGATGCTGACATGAATTGTTGGGTCAGTGAGGGTTAGTCAATATAAAAGTTTTAGGTTAGTATGTGAAGAACAGGATTCAGAAGTGAACTTGTGTGTGTCTCAATCCAGTAAAACTCTAATTAGGAATTCTCACAAGACTTTTAGGAGGTTCAGCTATCAAAAAACTATAGAACAGTCTATTATAATTAGGTATTAAAAATACAAAATATTATTAATACCTTCTGCAAACAGTTATTGTAAGTTACTGCAAATCGCATGTATGCAAAGACAAAAGTGAATTGAAAAATATCTGAAAGTATAATATAAATAACTGCAATTCAGTGAGCATAACACTGAGAAAGGATGAGGCATTAAAAGATTTGTGTCACAAATTAATGCATTCATTAAACAAAGTAACTTGAACTTTCGCAAAGATTTTCTTGAGAACATCTTAACTGTATCAATATCTCATTTGCAATTCCTTAACAAGCAGCCAGGTTTATTGCTTGGCAGCAAAGCACAGATGTTTTACAAGTTGAACCTCGAGTTTAGGAAAGGTTTCGCTGATTGTTCAAGGTCTCAACTGAGAGTTCAACTGTATTAGTTCTGCACAACTGGTTAACCCAACCCCATAAAAGATAAAACATGTTAGACAAATGCAGTTAAGCAGAGTGACCACACACCAGTGCTCGATAATGAAGCAATAGCTGCTGTAAGGAACCACCTCGTGAGTTTTCCAGGACTGGCAGGCTACAAGCTGTCACTGTCAAAACGACTTCTCTCCCGGGTGACTGGTCGGTGGTGGTTCAGCACAGATTCCCCTTTCTTGACAAATGACAACAGCTCAAGCTGTGATTTTCTTCCTGCTCATTTTCTTTCATAGGTGGCTCTATTCCCAGTGCTCTAATGTGATTCAGTTTCATAGCCAGCCTGGTTATATTTCTTCTAGAGATTGCAATTATATTTCTAAACTATTCTTTGTGTTGCTATGAGAATCAAACAAAAGGGGAAAAAAAAATTGAAGTCTCAATGAAGAAAATTTCCATAATATGTGGTGGCTGTCACAATCTTGCTGATAGAAATAATTACTCCTCCTGATGTAACTACACTAAACCACCAAGAAACGTGGATAAAAACCCTTACCCATCTGTGCAAAGCTCTTTCATAAATGCATATGAAAGAAGAGCTGAGTACAGAGATTGGTATGCTCTGGGATGCACAGCTGATAGGTCCCTGAGACAAGGAAGGTATTGCCTCTCCTTGGAACAGCAGTGAGGGAAGGCTACAAAGGACACATTTTGGTTTTGGGTGACTGTGTTTGGCCTTCATGGGACCCACTAGATTATGCATGCTAATCCTGATTTTTGACTGATAAACTGGAAGTATCAAAAGAACAAAAGCTCAAGCTGCTGTAGCATGAGCTAATGATACTTTTCTGAGTCGAGAGAAAAACCACATCATCTGCAGATAATGGACGTGGCTTACAGATAAACCACATTGCTTTCATGGCTGCATTGGTGAATAGGAAAAGTAAAGTAAAATAAAGTAAAGTAAAATAAAAGTAAAAGTAAAATAAAGACCATTTCCAGTGATGGTGTTTCTGCTCTTACGCAAACACCAGCTATACTTTCAATTTATTACTAGGTGCAGCTCTCCCATCACCAGCATTTTGGGATACAGCTGCTACAACACAAAGACTGCAGCTTGTATGGAAGCCCCTGAGCACTCCTGAATTTGCAGTCTCAGGTACTTGTAACAGGTTTCAACAGCAGAACTCAAAACCTGCCTGAAAGTGAAGTAAATAAGAACCGAGGCAGCAGCTCTTACAGAACTTCTGGGGCAAAGGTAAATCTTGGCAAGCAGTTAGAAGTTAACTCAGGTGGCAGTCACTGAAATGTGGCCATGTCCATGTCCATGGAAGGGAGTGTTGCTGGGTATTCATAAAGACATCAGGGCCAGAAAGCATTGTAAAAAATATTAGTACAGAAATAGCTATTGCAGATCTGTTTTAAGTCCTAATCAAAGCAAGACTCACTGTTAAACTATTCTATAACATCAGTGTTGCCAAGTTAGAGACTGTACTCAAAATTAGTAGAAAAGACCCATACTGACAAATCTATAAAGTTACAGGGAGACTATTATGGAAACTTCTGTACCAACTTATCTGAGTAAAATCATCTTCCCTGCTCAGTGCAAAAATCATTATCTATTAATACAGCCCAACACCACTTGCTAGGGCCAACCATTCCCAGGAGCCACAGATTCCTCATACCATGCCCAACCACTTCTGGTGACCATTTCACCCTCCACAGCTACACTGGCAAACAGGCAGTTCTCCAAACAGCTTTCAGTAGACAAGAAAGTTGAACACAAACTACATTGCCTAAGGGTGGAATTGCACCTGCAGCCCAAAGCAACTTGAGCCCAACAGCAAAATAAAGTCTTTATCCAGGAAAAGTGCTGCTGAAACACTTCCCTGCAGCAAACCCACCAGCAGGCTAAGCTAACAGCTGCAGGGCTGCCATCCCCAGACACCCAGCCTAAATGATTGGGAGGATTACAGAGTCAAACTACAGTCCCTTTGCTATCTTTTTTTTTTTGGTTAACCATAAGCTCAGTGTATGGTGCCACCATAATGGTCAGACATGGTAAAACTCTTCTGCACAAAGCATCCAACCAGCAACCACAACCAAAGATGGAGGACCAGAATGTGCAGTTGTAAATCCAGCAATCCTTGTCAATACACATACCCTCCTTTCCTTCCTCTTCCTTCAAAATACCCGTGGAAATACAGGTTAAGAAGATCACAGGCTATTAACGACACTCTATAGAGCTACCAAGAAGTAGCCACGTTTTCCTTAGCACAGGAGAAGATCCAAAGCATCTGTGCCAGGACTGCCAGCAAACATTTTACACTGTTACTGAACCCTCACCAGCTCCTGAACAGTTCTTAGGTAGAGGAGTCCACAGACTCTGCTGGTTTTTCTGCATGAGCTGAAAGCATCCCAAATATCAAATGCAGCTCTCAAACCATCCTGTCATCCTCCTTAGGGTGAGGATTCCACTTTAGGCAGGGAAAGACAGCCGTTATTTTTAAACTATTCCAAATAATAAGCATTAATTGACATTAATCATAAATGTAATTTATTTATTTTTAACTGCAATAGATTTCATGGGCCTGTTTTCCTACTTGCAATATTAAATATTGTAATGTTTAGAAATGTTTTCATTCTAAAAAATAGAAAAATAATTTTTCAGTTTTGAATTCTTCCCTTTTACTTAGAACTGGAAAGATCTAAATGAAAATGATCAAAATAATAAAATAACAGTAAACAGTATTAATAGTAATAGTAATGGTTATTTCAAATATGACTCAAACTGGAATTGCTTCTCCTAAATATTTTTGGTTTAGATAAATTAATGACCAGAATCATCAACCTTCTGAATGATTTCAAAAGCAGATTCTGACTGAAATAGCATTGAGAAGCCAAAACCCTCCTTGGAGGTATCTCACCTAAAAACACATCAGGAAGATGGCAATGACTTCCCCATCTCTTCACAACGGTGGTTGTGAGTTTGGATAAACAGTGGCTGATTACACAACATCTGTATCTAATGGCAGACACAAACTCAATGAGAAGTTGAAATTCAGAAGGAATCCTTTAATTTCCCCAAAATTAAAAAGAAAAAAAGAGTGGAACTTCTCCCATGGCAGATTAAATATTATCCCCAAATCTGTTCTCAGAAGTGGGAATTGCCCACAATTTGTGTCTCACATTACCAACTCTCGGGTTTGCAAAGAATTGAAAAGCAGTCATGAGTTTGTAAAAAATGAGAATGTACAAAGAAAAGCAGCTACTCAGCTCTGCAGCTAACAAAAGAAGAAAATGATTTAGCTGGCCTGCTCGCTGTCTCTTCACAGTGATTAGATTCATTACATACATGCTTCTCCGAATGATTTCAATTCTGTCACTGTCAACATGAATTTCTCAGAGCAGTGTAGGAGATAATGATGACTTTATTGGACCTGTTGGGCACTTTGTTATATCCAGCTGTGTTCTTCCTTTCTAGGGCAATTAAGGGATTGTGTGGTGCTGTTTCTGAGCAGGATACAGCAAGTTGGCACACAGATCTAAATCTCAAAGTCGCTCAGGTTGCATTTCAGTCCTGTAACTTAGAGGATGCTGCCACCAAGAGTTTTGAAGACAAAAATGGCATGCTGACAGCTGTTGTCAGTGAGGACAATGAAAATTGGCAGATTTAGCCAAGTATGAAGCATGACAAATTGCAGGAAAGCAAAAGGAAGGCAGTGCCTCACTCAATTCAGAAGTAAGATGACATTTGCTAGGAAGCTTCTGGGAATTCTTCAGACAGTCTACAAGATGTGCTAAATGTTATTTGCATTATAACAAATCATCAAGTATCGACTGCAAAATCATTTCCCTTTAATGAAGCCCTCTCAAAAAAAAAAAATCAATTAGAAGACTGAAACTACAAATATGCTGTGCTCTACGTATCTCCGGTTCATTTTCCAAAAGCATGTTATTCTGCATGAAAAAAGATATATTATATATATGCTTTTTCATGCCACTGGAGTGGAATAGCCACTTCTTTTCTTCTCAGAAAGCAACCCAACCCCACTGCATCACTGCTTTACAAGATAATAGTTGAAACCACGACCTATATTTGCTTAAGATCAATAGGAGGGGGTTTTTTATTATCATTTTTGACAGATTTTGGGGGTCTTTTACTAAACAGGTTTTGTTTTGTCTGTTGATCAAGTTTTCAGATTTCACAATACCTGGTTTCAGTTGCTTTGGAACTCTGATTTTTCATCATACTGACCAAAAAAAAGAAAAAACCCCAAACCAACCCTGTCTTTTTAAGTACTACCTGTCACCTCGAAAGAACTCTGCAAACTGACACTAAAGAAGTATTAACTTTCTCTCAAAATAGTACCCCCTCTAGGAATAAATATAACCACATTTTAATTATAAAAAATTAAAGCAACAGCGTATTTCAATACAGAAATCAGCATGCATCTGAATCTCAAGTTTTGGAAACAGAATAGGAATAAATAAATAAAATTTAGCTAGAATCCATGATTCAGCTATCACGCAGGGAAGAAACAGCAGCACAATAGACAGACTTCAAGGTCCTTGAAGCAGTCTGTCTCACTACATCTGCCTGATCTTTACATGCAGCCGAAAGAGAAGCCTTGAATATGGCCTGTTTCACATCTTGTTAGTCTTCTGGGCACACAGCACCCTCAAGGACAGCTCGTTCACGTTTGCAGAGCTGCATCGTTAAGAGTTTTAAAGAGCCTCACTCGATGTAACTCCAGGCACCTACCTCTGCTCACCCCCTGGTCTCCAAAGGCTTCACGGCAAGGATGGAGAGCAACTCAGTTTTTTGAAAAGGTTATTCTGAATAATAGACTATTCTAGGCAATGTGGACTGCTGCTGGAGATACCTAATTTCACCTCATTTCTACAGGAGAAATCCCAGAGAGACTAGCCAGCTACATGAAAGGCCTAAGGTAGATGATGTGAAGATTGATTGCCTGCACTGCCAGCCTCTACGTGCTCCCTTCCATTCTGGCTTTATTTTTTATCTATACTTATATCAAAGTCCTTGAAGGGAAAGAATCATTGACACTGCATCAGTAACAACTCTATGCTATTTTTCATGATTTACCATAAGGCACTATCTCAGAAATACCCTTTTTTTTTAATGATTTGACTATCAGGCAGCATATATAGAGAGAATCAAGAGAAGCAGCACATACCACTCTCAAACATCCCTTCTCTCCAGTTAGAGCTGTTCAGTTAAACCCAAGGGGCGACTGAGTCTACTGCATGTCCCTCTCCTTGGCCCCTCCATGGCAAGAAGTGACAATTCGAGCACAACAAGTGCTGATTTAATTAGATACCACGCTTTTCTGAGCAAAGCGAGTGACCCCTAACACCTCAGCTAAGAGGATGACATTTTATTGCAACCTGAAAGCAGGTAAAAAACTTTACTCTTCATTTAGTTGCCTCTTCTTTCTTACTAGGTAAAGTTTCAGACATTTAGTTCTGGGGGATGGTGGTACACAAAGGAAAAAGAAAACAACCAAGATTTTTTTCTTCTCCCTCATATTTTATAATAAAATAATCTAAAATCATTAAGGACCAGCTCCTATTTCTAGTTTAAAGGAAAGTCTGACTCAGAAACACAGCCCATGCACAGCACACACAGGAAACTGGGCCATGTACTTTGGGGTCTATATATGGATTTCAATATATAATTTTTAGTATTTGTGTTTAAGCATGCATTTTAGCCCAATGCTCAGCATATATTGATCATTTCTTAAAATATAAATTATCACAATGTGTTACACACAGCTTATTATTATTTACAATCTAAGCAGCCGCAAAGTCCATTCAATAGCTCTTGAGCCAGCTCATATTATATATAATGCGATTACTTTTGAATCTCACTTAAAATAGGAGCTCAGCACAACCTAACTCAGATGGTTTCATATCCAATAGTCATAAATGCTGTGGAAGAAGGGAGAAATTGTTTTAGGCTGTGCAGAAGAAGCAGCTTGATTGTAGCCACTTGGAAAGACCCCTCCTTAGAAGTTATCAACAACCTAACAGAGTCTGCATGGTGCATGCCCTAATGAATATAACTTGTAGGAACACTGGGGAAGAGACTGCTATGAAAACAACCCACACAACAGGCTTTGTTTTCAGCCTCCCCAATCAGTAAACATTTAACAAATTTTCATCCTGTTTTCTACTCTTCACAGCTTCCCCAAGAGACTGAGGCAGTTGCAAGCTCTGCTGTATATGAGGAAAAAAAACCAGAGCAAGACATTCAGTATTTTCTATAAAAGAGAGTTGAAAAGGAAATCTAAAATCCCTAATGTTGTCCTCCATGTCAAAAAGGAATACTTTTATCTTCATAAAAAGATTACAAGAACAAAAAGAAAAAATCCTAAGCCCCAATTTTTAGGCCTTTCAAAGGTAAGATGGTGAGAAATAAACTTTTAGTAAGAAGTAGGAAAAAAGTCTTTGTTATGTGTCTAAATTCATCTGCAGCTCAGGAGCGACCTGTTCTCTCTTAGCACTGCTAGAAAACACTCAAGGTCTCAAGTTATATTTTTTTTTCTTATTAAGATAAGCACGAACTGCAAAGTCCAGCACTGTATCCTGTCTGGGTTACTCAAAACTGGGTGAAATCTGTTAGGTCCTTCCACCCTGGAAGTGACAGTGGTGAGGTCCAGCTCCTGAGGCAGATGGTAGAAATCTTACAAAGCAAGCCTCCTTCACCTCTGCTGAGATGAATCCTTCATTGGTGGAAAGGAACAAAATCACCTCTGTGTCTCATTAACACCTCCTACTCTCAAGGATAAAATTTGCCACCTTTAATCAGTTATTATTTCCCAGGGATTTATCCTCCCCGTTTTTTTCCCCCTGCTTTCTGCCATTGAATTCATAGCAAAAGCAATGGAAACCAGGGTAACTATTCTGACAAACATTCCAGTTTTTAAAAAATAGATGGCTGTGAAAGAATAATTACACCTTCCCATGACATAAAAGCACAACAGCGTGAATTCAGAGTGTTTGGCTTCTCAATCCAAATGCACATGAATGTGTTCTTAAAACAAACTGTGTTTCTTGAAATGAAAATACTTTTACAAGTCCTTTTTGCCTTCTTCCCCCTCTTTTTCTTCACTGATGTTAGCATGCTCGTATTATCAGACATCCTCCTTCTCCCTTTGATCACGACAACACAAAGAAGCACTCCTCCCAGATGAGGAAAATAAGGAATATGAAAAAAAAAGAAGAGCTGCTGAAACAAAACAAAAGAAATTAAAAAGTAACACTTCTTCCCATGTAGGATCATTATTCTCCTTTCACCACACAACTCCTGAAGCTCTGTTGACCTTTGCAGGGTCGCACTGAGCAGCACACCATGCATATGTATGGTAGCTCAAAAATAGCATTACAGTGAAGGCAATTGAATGGAATTAGGGTGCATTTTGAGTTCAGTAACTGCAGTAGATATAAAGGGAGCCCTCAAAACTCTGCATACATCCCACATGGTGGCCCTTTGGTTTGCTTCAAGTCTTAGAAATTCTACAGGGAAGCCAGCCAAAATAATAATGACAGTTGCTCAGCTTTTACATTGTAGTTCAGCTGGATTTAAGGTTTGCCCTTTATTTTTGCAGCAGCAAAATAAAAAGGCTAACATGTGGGAGAATTGTCTGTATCACCACGAGCACACTTGTGTGCTGGTTTTTATGGTGCTGTGCCCAATGGATGTGATGTCTCTCCCCAGGAACAGAGCACACGAAACTTCATAATGGCAGAAACTGCTGTTTTAAATTGTTTTAAGGTCACTGAATGGAAACACACTGGCTGCAAATGTCACTCCAAGTTTCATCTTGGCAACATCATGCACTGGTGGCAGGGCGTACAAGTGAGGGGGAGAGGCCAGCATCCAAGCAGTTTGGTGATTTTTAAAGTCAGCAGCAGCTCTATTTAAATTGGCATCAAAAAGTAAAACTATTAAAGGATAAGCACCCCAATATCAAGTTCTTCTCCAGTGCAGTCACAGCCATGTATATAAGAAATCACTCCAAGGGCATAACATAAGAAATAAACTTCCTCAAGCTCATTGAGTGATCTCAGTTTAGATATTCCCTCTCATTTTAATGAACCTCATCTACTTCCTTTTATTAGACAAATTTTCATGTATGCAAGAATTTAGCCATAAATCTGGGGAAAAAAAATCCCCAGGAATATTTTAATATTCCTTTTCAAGAATTTGAACTGATGAGATATAAGTCAAACTTCAATTTTACAGGGAGGGGATGGATTTGTTTTAATTTCTTCTTGAATTTTCAACACAATAACACATTTTTTTCAAATTTAAAAAAATAAAAATAAAAAAAATAAATCAATCTGTCAACTGCATGAAATACTTTTTCAAGATGGTTGAATGGAAAAATAGACCAGAATAAACTGTTTGTCATCAGCAATTCAGTTTTGACAGATCATCACATATCAACAAATTTCATGGGAAATACCTGTTAAATTCCCCTCTCTCAGAAACAGTTTTTATCATGGAAGAGAAGTGGGCAAGGTAAGAGAAGTAATTGATGTATTATCCACTATTATCTTGCATTATTTTCATTCTTATTTAAAATGCTTTTCCTTACTGCTGCTCAGGGTGATTCAATACACACACAAATCACCGATTTTTTTTCCCCAAGATACCCATCTTTATAAAAACAGAATCATTCAGTAACAGAATATCAGACAGAAAAATCTCAATAAACATCAGCAGGTTCTTGGAGTATGGTAGCTCTGAAAGTAAGATGTTTAACAGCAAGCTTTCTGCTGTTATACACATTCTGAAATACACGTTGAACATATTTATTGATTCCATAGTCCAAGTCAAAGTAGCTGTTCCAACTGAAGATACTCCCATGTTAACAATAAAAGATGTGCTGTGTATTTCCTTACCTTTCTAAAAGTCATCATTTACTCAGATTGCAGAGAGATCATAATAAAATAGAAAGAATTTAAAAAATAGAAAGGCTGTCCTTGTTGAAACATTAGCCAGCCTTTCACTGCAACAGATTTTTAAAGCCTTTCAGTACAGACAAGAGCCTAAATAAATATCTAAACTTTCCGGAAGTTAATGGGATCTAATTACATTTGAAATTCCCATGGCATGTTTAAGTACATTTAAAAAAAATAATCTAGAGCTGGATGACTTGAGATTAACAGTTTCCATTTAAAGATCCAAATCTCCATAGGCATTTAGAAATTGTAGCCCAGGAAGCAGTAGAGACATAACCATCCCCAAAAATTTGCCCTTTAGACATGTAGTCCCTCAACACATCCAACATTCTGAACCTACTTAACTTGATAATCTAACATCATAATTCTTAGAGTTTCTGCCTGCTAATGAATTTTGATTTCAGATGTGCTAGACTCTGGCACTGCAGAAAAGAAAATGAAGGAATCAGAGGAGCTGATTGAAAAGAAAAAAGCTAAAATTGTTCTGAAATCTTAAATTTGCAGCAATCTTTTAAAAGTTTGCATTTCTACCAAACCCCACTAAGAAACTAAAAATTAATCAGAGTGATACCGTAGAGCTTGTCTTAGGGAGTCAAAATCATTTGTCTAAGAAAGGGAACTCATTTTTATATTTAGAAAGTCAAGTATGTGCCTTGCAGCTTTTTACTATTCAAATTATTGGGTGATTCATCCAATTATGCCATCATTCACTCACATAGCCTGCAAATGTACCCAGTGCATACAGAAACCACAATTCCAGGTTAGTCAGGGTATTGGTCCCTTTAACATTGCTGGGCTCCTTACAGGTAATTAGGTACAGAGAGTAGTTAAATGGTTCTTTTACTTTTTGCAACACACAATACTCAATCTAGGCAGGTGTGCATATATGCAGACTAGGATTACTGTGCCAAGACATAATGAAATATAAAGAAACTGTTTGAAATTTCTTGTATTTTTGTTCTCTTTTTCAAGCTTAGCTATTTATCTGAACCTTGGAATTGTGCTTAGCAAAGTTCCTAACTGACCAGGAAACTGAAATACAGTTTTACTCCCTACCAAAAAGATTTTACATTCAATTTTCTTATTTCAACACCCAATAATTGCTTGTGCATGCATGTGAACAGTTGCTATTTAAATGCTTGTGGAGAGCTCAATTGCTGGCTCATTTAATTGCCTGAGGCCATTGGCTAAGAAGATCTAAGGAGTTCTGTATGACTACATAATTTATTTTATCTGCCCAGAATGAACCCTCTGGTCTCCTTTGTGATGGTGATGGTGTTTGTCATCACTCCATAATTCACAAGTGCCATCAATGGTACACATGCACTGCACCCTGTGCTAAGGGTGCATTCCCATACCTTTGTCTCTCATTGTATTTAGCTGCATAATGCCAGGCCTCCCAGCATTAGGGATTAGGAAACTCATCTTACTGATGGATTGCTGGGTCCCACCCGTATATGCTCATCCATAGTGCAGAATTCTGCCAAATGCAACTTTTGTTGTGCTGTAATTCACAAGTAATTCACTGCAGCCCTTAAGGACATTTTTGTTATTCCCATACTAATGTTGTATCAGCTCGTTTTTACAATCCCTTCCAAACAGGAATGATGATGGACATACACTGACACAGCACACACCAGTTCCAAGGACCATGTTTCAAACATCTTTCCCACTAAGATGTTTTCCAGCAAGGACTCAAAGGGCTTTGGGCAGAAGGTTTAATCTGGGGCTTTTCTCTGGGAAGGTTCAGCTCGTGTCTGTGTGACTCCCCTCATCCTCACTCCAGCTCTTGAAATTATCACCACAAGAACAAACTCTCCAGTTTGGTGTTTCAAGTGCAGTCAGTGAAAATAAACCACTCTACTCTGAATGCACTCATCAGCTCACATTGTGGCCTACAGCTTCCCCACAGAAGAGGAAGCTGTAATCAAGGAGCAAAGAGAGAACAGAACGAGCCAGGAATGAAATACAGAAAAGGTCAGAGTAGCCCTGCTCCAAGAGTGCAGGAAAGCTTCAGATTCACTACCTGACTCCTGCTCGTATTCCTCCTGTCAGGGCACCTCAGAGTAGTTAAAGAATTTCACAGTCCTGGTTACAAAACCAGGGGTCATCGAGGGTATTCCCAGGAAGCGTCTCTGCTTTGCCTATGGAAAACTTTGGCACAGCTCTGCGATGATGATAAACCTGCCTGGTGGGCCTCAAGCACTTCAAAAAGGGACAAAAGACTCTTCAAAAGACCAGAGCCCATCCCTTGTCCCACTGAAGTCTGGATCAAACTCTTGTCAACTGCAAAGGCAGAGTTATAAAGTGCCTGGGGAAAAAAAAAAAGGGGGGNNNNTTTCAGCACAGCTTCTATTGAGATTTGAATAAGCATCATGCCACAAAACAGCTTTGCCATCAGGCTGCATATGGTGAGATTCAGAGCTTGTATGTGTGTGTGCTTAAGCAAGCTATTTGAATCAAGCAGTAGCTACATGTATGTCTAAACTGCATTACCCTGTAAGGCATTTAGCCACACTTTCAAATAAATAACATAAAAATATCACTTCTGCAGGTATTTTTGTTATGAGTTTTTTGCCCAGCTTGCCAGATATTTCCTCTGAGCCCTATGTTTTAGTTTCAGACACTATGACCTAAAAAGCACAGGAAGAATTATCAATCTTTGGCATGTTTAAAAGCATATTTTTCTGATATTGGGCTAAGTATTTGGTAGTGTTCACCAACAGATTTATCATATTCTTTTCAGAAGGTCTTGAAAACGCCAGTAGAAGTTACATTCTTAAATGTCTTAAATGGTTAGTGCAGCCTTTTTCATCACTCTGGCCTGATGTGGAACTCTGCATAGGTTACCAGACCTTATAGCAGCACAGGAATAGTCAAGATAAATGTAGGGTTGCCTCGTTGCCATTGCTTAAAATCAAATTCTAACTAGAGATTTTCTGTTTTGATGATATGTGTTCAACATGGATAAATTCATTATCTTCACAACACGTGCTAAACTGCACTGTATTCCCAAAAGAGTTAAAAGAAGGCATCAGCAAAATAACATCTGTTTATATTCTAAGACACTTGTTCCCATGTAAATCTGTAGGAACAGGGACAAATTCCATTTACCCTTAGTGAGGTGAATGGTCCCTGTTCCGTGCTCAGATCATGAGTCACGCTAAATCCTGCACAATGCTGCTTTTGCTGCAAAGCCAACACATATTATGGGACTGAAAGGCTAAACAGTTGAGGGGAAAAATAGAAAGACAATATAAAAACTCATCTCTTTCAGCCCTTGCACGCAGCAGACCACTCAGAAGGTAGGAAGCCTTCTTCTGCTTGGTTCATGCTCTTTCTCTAGAGGTTCCACTTCCTGCCTGCCTCTCAAACACCAGAGCTGATTCAGGGATCCAGGGAGAGACTGAGCCTCCTTCCTATTCCTTTCACCCCAGCAGCAATCAGATGATGGCTATTTCAGTCACGTGGAAATATTTACTAATGTATCTGCTTACTATTTAGGAATTATGCTCTACAGAAGAAACATCTAGGGCCAGGTTAAGCATTTCTACGTAAACAAATGGAGTTTTGCCAGTTTGATTTTACCCTCTGCTCCTCTGGTTCAGGCAAATGCAGTGAATAATGACTGTCCATCTGTCAGAATAACAAAACCACAAGCAAGCTCAATAGTTTTCATTAAAAGAAACGAGTAAAAAGATTTTGTTCTGAATGGAGGCAATGCTCTCCTATGAAGCTTGTTTTCATGAGTTTTTTTTTCCTTTTTAAACAGAATTCACAATGCTCCCATTTTTTATTTCTTCCTGCAAAACACTTTTAGATTCTCTGAAATTGAGCAACCGAAATAAAAATTAATTAAACATCAGACTAAAGTGAGATTACCAGGCTCTATAAATTCTTCCCTTTGGGATAGAGGCTTCTGTTCAAAAAATTTTAAAGAAAAAAAACCCCTAACTCCACAGTGTTTTTCTATTAAGCTACTTATCTAAAGCTTTTTCAGGAGGAAAGAAATGATACTGTTAAATGAAACTCATGGGCATAGTTTATTCGTTTTATGGAAAAGAAAAAAAAAAGCAGCAGCTGGGTCAGATGCAACAGACTTTGCACTCTCTGTGCTATCATTCAGAGATTCTCCAAGTGGTATAACTTGAATTATTTGAGGGGAAAATAGCAAGATCTTGTACACTGGAGTTAGTCACCTGTACTCTGAGAGACATCATCCATGCACAGATTACAAGGTAAAAGCAGCAGTTGTGATCAGGTAGCCTCCAGCATTGCATGGGCCACAGGATGAATTAATTCATCATACAATGCCCATTAATTCATCATACAATGCTGCCACCCCAGCTCCAGCCAGCTGAGCCCAGAGAAAGGAAAGCTCTTCAGGTCACGGTTCAGTCTGGAGCTGTGTACACAACAGGGAAATGTGAACACCCTGGATCATAGAATAAGACAAGAAAACTCATAACTGAGTGTTGGAAAGTAAGTGAAATCGAGAAGGCCAACTTCTAAAATTAACTCCTAAAAACTTCATAGTACCCCTTCATCTCTCTCAGAAAGAAGTTTGACTCCTTATCCTCCTTCAAAGGTGTGAATACGGGTCTACTCAATGGATGCAACACAGAGAGCAACAGAAGGCAATGGTACTCCACGTCTTGTACTCTGCTCACTGTGAACAGAAAGTCCACATCTTCCTTCCATGCCAATGGCAAAGCTCTTGCTGACTGTGAGAGCAAAACTAAGTCTAGAATGAAGCCAAAGCTCTGTAGCCCGTTTGATGGTACCGCCTGCCCTACACCTGTTGTGGCATGAGCAGTGGCCACTGGCTCTCTGATAATAATTAGTTTGCCAAAGCTTCTTTGATAAATTGGGAAGATAAACAGTCCCCTATCTCAGATCCATGCCAGTCAACAGTTTAGAAGGAAAAACTGGTCTCTGCATTGCTGCATAATTACTTTGAGAGTCTGCCAACCCATTTCCCACACCATATATGATCCTGTTGGTTTTTCAAGCTCCACTGAAATACTCATGACACTGAAATATTGGTGAAAGCCAAATGCCAGAAATTGATCTGCATTATTTCCAGGGGGGGAGGAAAAAAAACAGGGTCAGTGAACACACAGCAATGAGAGATGTAACTACATTTATAGCTATACTGGTCAATCAGACACAATGGCAAAGTGCTCAGGCCAGCAAAAACCACCAAGTTTAAAAAAGAGGGAACAGCCCCAGGACTCAGGTACTCAGTCAGTGTACTTTGCCCCAACACACACTGCTTTCAGAACTGACTTGTACTTTCACATGGCAGTGAATTAGCTCAAAATGGGCAGGTATCTGTCATGTTACATGAAACAGTTTGGACCTAACTGTTGTCAAGCCAGTCCTCTCCTTCCCTCTTCCTCCTCCCAATTCTTTATCTCATCTCAACACACTGCTTGCCCAAGCCAGTTTCTAGCTGGGATCTCCTTGTTCAGCTCACACCCTTTCATCCAATTCCCAGTGTCCACTTGATGCCTTGCTCCACTCCAGTCCTCATGCCTTCCTCTGCGTTGGAGCTCCCCAACCCTGCTGCCAGGAGCCAACAAAAGGAACAGAGGCAGCAATTTTAACACAGGACTTGGGTTTGCTGCTCTTCTTCCCTGAGCCTGACAATCTAATGGCCTTCTCTCAGCTGGACATCACATTCACAGGCAAAGCTCTGCAGAGTCTATTCTCTATCTCACTGGGACATTCCCACATCAGATGGATTTTTCAGGGAGTTTTGCTGATTGGTGTGCAATAATTCCAAATAAATATAGCCAAACAGTCTCCCCAGTTCCCAGGTACAAAGTCCTTTACCAAAATTTTGGTAGAATTGCCAACAAAATGGTTACTAGATCTATTTAAGTTTTTCTATGAGCACAATGATTAATTCTGTTCTTAATCACATTCTGGAAAAGAAACAAGTAGTTCCTGTTTATATTTTCCAAAACCTTATGCTGAAGAAGAGGACCACTCCTTTATGATAAACTCATAAAGGAGAACATAGAACCATCAGAAATGAACAATTCAGGACAATACTTTTTAACATAGCTTTAAAGAAATCATACATCCCTGGTTATATATGTTATCCTGGCATAGCTGGTACATTGTTTATCGAGATGATGCATAATCAATTATTTTTCTTTCTGTCTCTGCATTTTGATGCAACTTGGATATATGCACTTAGATACCTACATTACATTTACATATATATATATTTAATCTTATTTTTAAAAAAATAACACAGAATGTACACTGCTAACTACTTAAATGTATAATCTCACAGCCTCTTCAAAACCACTTCACTCTCATTATTGCAGTCAGGGGTCTTCAGGCAGTATTGCTCCACTGAATTTCATCAGAATTTAGCTTGGCTCTGAAAATTTAGAATCCTATTGTTATATGTCTTCTTTCTGAGTCATACAGATCAAGTGAAGGCAGTCTTCGTTCAGAGACTGTCAATACTAAGTGAAATCTGAATAATCTGGCAGGATCTAAAAATGAACTCACACTTCATTGAAAAGATTTAGAATATATCATCTTATGTAACTCTTGTCACTTTAACAGACTCAAACACGAGCTACATGTCCAACCTCTAACCTCAGATTTCAGTTTTAGGGGCTGTGAAACTGCATTTTGCATTTTAAAACAAAACATTCAGAATCTTGTATTTTGAAAAGATCCTAATCAACAGCCACCCCCTCCCACACACACACCCCCCTATTACCTGATGTTAAGGATCTCCTTTCTTAATCTGCTTGCACTGGGATATAAAGATTTCTCACCACAACCATCTTTACATACAGAGGTTTCTCTGTAGAATAGCTGTTTTTTAGGATGACTATTCAGTACACACAGAGCTATGCAAAAGGACACAGAGCAAATTAGAAAGGAACAAAAGTGTCACATTCCCAAGTCAAACTATGTTCTTTGACCACTAGAAAAGTCTTCCTAACATCTATCATCTGAAATGTCTCTACAGCAGTTAGAGTTCAGTGCCTCCTGTCCAGCCTACACTGAAATGAAAACCAGAAAATTCCTTTCCTCTCTGCAACCTTCTACATATTTGAAGGTCATTAACATGTTTTCCCTCTGTCTTCTCTTTGTAGAACAATTATATTTGTGCAATAAGCAATAAAATACTCTGTTTTAATGAAAGTAATTGCATTGCAGAGTAAGATGCATAGCTCTTCTCATTTTCCTCATATTTTTTGTTTAGTATGCAGGCACCTGTGATGTTCAGCAGATCTCTTTGTCTTTCTTGTGGTTCTTGATTTTAGGCCCTGTCCATGGCATGAGTGTTCATACTTACCTCCTCTTGCTAAACTATAAAGGCAGCAGAGAGGGACTTCCAAGAAAGCAGAAATAAAGAATCTGAACTGAGAGAGATGCACACAGGTCTGTTCTGTATCCACAACAGGAAAAAAATGCGCCCTCTATCATTGTGATTTCTTGTAATTTTGTTATTACACAGGTATCTCAGTCTCTCTCACACACATATGTGAACACACACATGCACGTGCCACCGTCTCTCCTTCTCTTGTAGGTGAAATTACCAATTTTGCTGCCACAGGTTCTCAGTGCAGGAGGAAGCTACATCCTCCCCCAAGCCAAGATGAGATCAACTCCAAAGCCATTCTATTAATTTCATTAAGTTCTGAGTTATGACTCATCAGCTAGGCCCTACCAGCAATTTCAGAAAACACATAACAGGATATCATTTTTACTCCCTGAAGTATATCACTATTTTAATCTAGAGGTGTAATTGACTCCACTTTCAAAGGAGGCGATAAAACGTTCAGAGAGCTGCTGCAGCACCTCTAGATAAGCAGCCCTGCCAATATATAAGGGAGATAGCACTGCCAATGGAAGAGAAAATGATTACAAACACATTAGAATGATCCTTTGCCACATTGATCTGTAATTTTATTTTATGGTATCTATTAATCTCTGAACTATATGTTTTGACTTGTATCCAAGGAAGTTGTACCCCTGGCAATTTCTGTTCAAACCTGCTCTAAAGCCACAGTCAGCACCATGTACTGGATTTTGTTACTGTAAATATGATGGTCAAATTGATACTGAAGAAGATAGCAGTGTAGGTGGGTGTTATCAGGGCTAATATTGTTTCCTGTTGTGTAAGATAAGAAAACTCAGTTTCTATCCTTCTTCAGCAAGCAAGCATCATGTTTGGTGACAGCAAACATAAAAACCCTTTAAAGATACAGACTACTTCCAGGGCTTAAAGCTTCAGTGAAGGTTAAGAGTGACAGTGACAGTCAGACCTTGTCCACTGCCATCTGAACTCAGGGGTGCTTTCACCAGTCACTTGAAACCAGTGAATCCTTGTAACAACTGGCAAAAGCAATTGGGGTGGGACAGGAGGGAGAAATAGAGAAATGAACGGGATGTTCTCTAATCCTACCTAATCCATAATTGTGTCAGCTTCTGAAATGGGATGTTTCTACTTGCTTCAGCACCTGCTAGACTAGAAACCTGCCCTTTGCATCACAGCCATGCAGCATAACTTGCTAACCTTTACGTTCATCTTTTCCATGGATCATTTGAAAAGCACTCAAAAATTAGCAAACATTTCAGCAGCTCGAAGAGAGCTCAGCTCTTAATCATCTGTATTCTGCGAGGCAAAGATTAATTCCTTCTGTGAGAAAAACAACACACCACGGGAGGGTGTGATCTAATTGCAGTAGTATTTCCTACCAAATGCCACCAATATCCAGAACCACTGTTCTACACACCAAACCAATTTCATGGGGAAACAATAGGACCATGCTGGTCGTGCCAGCTTCAGCTTCTCACTGCAGGAGTTTGAGACACTGAGAATGTGTAGCTGAACAAAAGGTATTCATGTTTATACGTACCTGCTTTATGATCAGCAGCTCACCAGAACATCTGAGGCTTCCACCAACGGGCTCTGTCTTGCTTTCTTTTAGCCCAATGGACACACCAAGTTTTATCTTTTTGTGATTCAGAACCCTGTAGATAAAGCAATAGGTTTAATTCGTGTCTTTCAAAATCTCTTCAATTTCTCTACAATGCAGTATCTCTCCACAGCCTGGCAAATCAGTTGTAATGCATCAGAGAAGCAAACCTGCATCTAGCTAAGCCCTCTGAGAAACACCTGCCCTTACGCTGGTTTGTTACACCCACATGGAGCCCAAACTCTGCACATGGCATCAGGCCATCTGCTTTTGGGGGTCTCATTACAAGACACTGACACAAATTGAACAGAGGTGATGGAGACCTAGAGATGATGAAGCTCCTACAAATTTAACATAAATAAGCATCTATGCAATAGAGAGTGCACGTGTTCAGAGGCTGAAGCCTACATACACATTTTATCAGATGCTAAGGAAGTCTGATGGAACAGCATGCCCTTACATGTTACAATCATGAAAAAGTGTCAGTTGGGCTTTATCAGTCCAACTGGACCCCCTCAGACATCAAAGTCATCAACTACAAGCCACAGATTTCTAGCAAATGAGGCTTAATTAACATTGGTTCTCCTGAATTTCCTTATTCCGGAACGTTCCCAGCTGCTATGGAAAATTAATTGATGCTTAAATCTTGTGGTTCTTTCTTTAGCACTTGTTGCATGGCAACATTCATTTTTATTTATGAGCTTCTTCCTCCAAATGACTTTATAACAGTCTTATCCAAAAGATAAGCTGTCGAAGTCTTAAGACAGATATTTGGATGTCTTAGTTTAGTTTTGTTGGGTTTTTCACTCTAGGAATGAATTATTCACTGCTAAGAGACACTGTAAAGCTCTGGTTGGTTTTAGGCACCAGTGAAGTCAGTCAGACATGGCAGAGGATTTAACTGACTGCTTTTTAACAGTCCTTTCCACAATTGTTCTTAAAGAACATCCACTGAGGCAGGTGGATTGCCGATTACAAATAGGTGACCTCAGAAGACTGTGGTGTTACACAGACACTCAGCATAAAGTACTCCAAACCAGACTAACTCTGCCACTAAGAAGCATAGATGCACTGAGGCATTGAGCAGTCTACTCACCACAACTTCCTCACTTGCTGTGATATTTACTACATCTCCTGAACTGGCTACAGCAAACCCTGACTCCAGCTCCCACTGCTCCTCACACCTTCTACCAGTGGAGAGTGGGAGAGACCCTTTCTACCTTCACCTTGGACAAAAAGAAATGGCTGCTATCCAGTGTCCCTTCTTTATCTGCCTCTTAAAATTATTTGTTTTCCCCAAATTTAAGTTCTGATCAAGAGGCAGCTTCCAGAAACAAACTGCACAGGTGAACTAACCCATACAGGTGACTTGTCCTTCCACCGAGTTACGTGCCAAATTCACCATGTGAATTGTTGGAAAAGACCTTTAAGATCATCAGTCCCAAGTTGATGAAGGAGCCTGACTGAATTCATGCACAGTAAGACTAAGACCCTAATGGCACAATTTGAACTGTAACTTTTTCTAACTAATTCTAATTAATATGATTGCTGATTTCAGTCAATTTTTCCCAATGCATAGATAAAAATAAATCTTGGAAGAAAAGCAACGTGTCTCCAGAACACACTTTTCTCTCTTTTTGTATACCCATTACCTGCAGATGGTTCAGTTCACACCACATTATAAACAACTGATGAATTCTTCTGTGTGTTCAACGTGCAACTTCTAATACTCAGCTCATTTTCCTTTCCTGCAGGGTCAGTGGGACTACAGGCACCAAATTAAGTTGAGATAGGATTGGCCTGAGAACTTGTACACAAGCATACTAACACGTTGCAGGTGACTTCTGTTGAAATTCAGCTCAGCTTTGTGTCCATCAGCATTTTTGCTTCAAAATCTGAAGATCTGTGATGAAAATAATGACAATTTTCTTTCATGTGACAAGCAATCAACTCACAATATGCTATGAGTATAACTCTTACTATCTCTCCCCTGCCAGTGCCTATTTTGGAGGTTTAAAGATTTGGCTACAATAAAAACAGCTACTAAGATAAACAATTGTCACCTTATTTTATTTCTAGTGAACCATATGAGGTCATGTTCCATGAAGGTTAAGATTTCTGACTGTGGATTGCTTAAAGCTAACAAAAAAAAGTAATAGAAAAATTCAGACAAGAACTTGTATCTAGATAAATGTGAGCTAAAGTATACATTTTTGATAGTAAGGGTAACTAACAGTGAAGGCTGCTGCAGACTGTCTCTCATTCTGCAATCTTTAAATTACTATTAGATATCTTTCTGAGGTTCCAGTCCATCTGTGAGATATAGAATTGATGTAATCACTCGTTAAAGCTTAGTGGGCTTCATTTAGTATGCAATGAGTTATCAAACCAGCAGATCTGTAAAAGCTTAACTTTTGTGATCTACTGATCCTGTCTTCTCACTTAGTCAGCTATGGACCAGGAACTATCAGAAGAAAACTGGTAGAAGAAAACCAGCAGAAAAAAAGCAGACTTTAACTCCAACTATGAAAGTAGCACGAAACAAAACTTCAGGTCTCATCCTGCTTAGATTTATGCAATGATCCTTAGGCAGGGTAAAAGTCAGAAGAGCTCAGTCTACTGATTTTAGGAGCAGTAATAAATTTTAAAGAAGAACAGGGATTATGGAGTGTTTGGCTGTCTGCTGTTCACTTTGCATAGTTTCCACACAAACAGCAGTTAGGTGCTATTTTCTCTCTCTCTTCTTTTTAAAAAAAAAAAGAAAAAAGAAAAAAAGAAGTAGTTCTGGGCCTCTAAAAAAGAAAAATAAAGCCATATAATAGCTCATAAGAAATAAGCTGAAATAATATGGAAAGAATTATTAAAAATACAGGCTGGGAGAATATCAAAGTTCAGATAAAAAGACACTTTCCTCGCAGAGCACATACAAGCTTGGAGTTTACCTACGGCTCTGCAACAAAAATTCTAAGGAATAACATCAAGGTGACAGAAAAGTTCACTTATAAACTCTGAGAGTTTTTGTTCTCTTCATTTCAAATACCAGTATTTCATGACATCACCTGAGATAGTTACAAATATGTTTTAACCCCATGTAGGTAATTACTAAAGTGAAGATTAGCTAACTAAAATTTCTAATTAAAATTAGGAATGAAAAAATAAGACACGTCTAACAATTTTGAAATCAAAGAAATAAATTCTATTAAAAGCACTGTACTCAAAATCCATTACCCAATTTAATAAACAAATAAATAAATCATGCTGAGCTGATCTTTGTCTTTTAGTTAAGACATTGTCACTTCCTGCAAGCCAGACTATGCATTAGACTAGGAGCAGTGTACTTTCCATTCTTCGTTCTCTTCACTTGCCAAAGCCCTTAACAAAGGAACTTCACTGAAAGCATCCAAAGGAAAGCAACAGAGGTGCAAACAGATATGAAATTCACAGCAAAAGGGGAGAGTAGAAGATTCCTTTCCCCTACTCAGAAAACGTCTGTGATAATTTATGCTCTTCCTTTCACATGTTTTTGTGGCACAAGCAGCTCCTGAAAAAGGTGCTAAAACAAGGAGAGAAGAGACCTCCTACCTCAACCAAGGAAATACGTTCCATGACAAAGAAAAAGGATGAAAGATATTTGTATATAGCAATAAAAGAACACCAGTGATAGGATTATTTTTTAAAAAACTGTAAAGGACAAAAGAGAAACCATATAAAAGACAAAAAATAAAGAAACAAGATCAGGCAGAATTAGTAGGGACTATAAGCAAGGACAGGTCCCTGATTGTGCAACAAATTACAAAGCAGGTAGAAACTAATGTTGAGAACTATTTATGCATCTCTACAATGGGAACAACTTCAAGGGAAGGACAATAATCACAAAGCAGGAAAGTGTCCATTAATTAATGGAAACAAATCAGAATTGTTCAAGGGACAGCTTGCCAAGGACATGTTTGGCAGGCAGAGCTATGCAATGATGTTATTCATTGGTCTCTGAACTTCTTGTATGACAAGAGCTTAAAGGAAGTTTATCAAGGCTCCTGGCTGCACAGCTAGCTATATGGCAATCACATTAATCACATGAAAATACAAACCTAGATTATCTATACAGATCGAGGCAACTGTGAAACCCTTGACTTCTCCACCCATAACTACTAGATGATCAAATTGATCAAACCAGGCTCCCTCTGCTTGCACCAGGTATGTAGGAAACTTCCCTATCTCTGTACCAGCATCATGTACAGCCTAATAATTAATAATAATTAAATACTACTCTGAAACAACAAGACAGTTCATATCTCTTAGACTAGAAAGGGAGATTCAGAACTGGAACAAGTATCTTCTTATAATAAAGTACTCGCACATTTTTCCTCTGTAGACCTGTTTGTGCAGAGATGTCCTACTCTGAGCAGGGTTCTCAGATCCAGTCCTTCAGAGACCTGGGTGCCACTGGATGCAGACATACTGTCCTGCACGTTTCTGGAGCAAAGACAACTATTAGTCAAACAACAGAGGCATTGCTGGAGGCAAGAAGTGTCCAAGTTGAGGGCTCGGGTTGTGATCTTGAATTCCATTGCTTGTGATTAATAAAATTTAGTCAGGGATCAGGGTTTTTATCACCTACATGCTTTTTTAGATCTGGCCCTTTGTGAGTTCTTTCATCACCACAGCTTAAAAAGGCTTAATCAGCTGAAGCCATTAGAAAACCCACAACAATCTGCATACAGAGTGACAATTTATTTGTCAAGTTTCAGCATATTACAAATGAAACAGGTTGAATTATGAACTCCTGAATAAGTGGACATACAGTGGAAATAGCAATGAACACTTAATTACAAAGCCATAAAGATGATGCAATAAACATGACATTGCAAATGCAATAAAGGAATGACTTTGTTGTAATTGAAGCATCTTTCATTAAATGCAGCAAGGTTTGGGGTTTGTTTTCTTTACTACTGCATCATCACTGTACTTGTTTATCAAACAGTAACTCAAGCACAGCACCAGAGTTCTGCTGACCAGGGCAGGGCACATTGCTGAGAGCTCTTTGTCACCTGGCTCTCAGACAACACAAGTCATACCTTAGTGCCTTGTTACAGTGGCATTGGGGGATCATGCTGAAAACAAGCTGCTAAGATTTTGGTGATGTATGTTTATAACAAAAGCACAGTGCCACTTTTTTCTCCACCTTTTTCTCCACCTTTTAAGAGGAATCTATAAATTAAAGGGGTATTAATAGAATGTGAATTAATAGAATTTGTTTCACAATCTAGTCTTTTTTGGGTTTCTTTCCCCTTTTTAACTTAAACACAAATTACTTCTCCTTCCCTCTGTGTAAATATGTAAAACAAAGAAACCAAACTGGGGAAAACACATCAGATACTCAACACATCAAAATCCTTCTCAAAAGCACTAAGACACTCCTCATACTAAATACAACTTCCCCTTTGGCAAAACCCACTTCAAGCAGAAGCCTCCACGTTTTTACTTTGCAACATGAGCTGTTTCACCCAGCTCAATGACTACTCTGCAACCAAAAGAACAGTTGGAAATTTTAAACTGCCATTATTGCAAGAGTTTTTCTAGAAAAAGTAACTTCTTAGAAGTGAAATTAATGTAATATCCATGGGGTGATCCTACAGACCACGTTCAGAGAAGCATAAAATTATCTGCCTATGAATGACAATTAGTTTTAACGTTAATTTTGATAGCATAAGTGAAACCATATTTTTCCTACACTAGTGACAATATACATAAACCAAATCCTAGAAAAAAAATATGTGAATATTTGCAAATTGCAAAACATTTTCATTATTCTTTCAATTTACAAGCAAACTAAACCACCACTAAATACTTTTACATTATTTCAGCTTCACACAATCAGCATGTGGTTGCATGCTCCTGTTATTGAGATTGTGCCCCATTGTTTTGCAGGAGTCAAACTAATACCCATTTAGGAAAAATGCTTAAGAAATGGATGTAAATTATAAGGTATTTTGAATCAAGCACTGAAAGCCATAATGAAACTGTATTTCAAAATAACTGTACTTTTTAATCACAACAGCAGATACTGCACATATATAAACACAAATACAGCAAAAATCTAAAGGACAAAGAATCAGTTTAAAGACTTCCATGGAAGTTAAACAATTTATCTTTCTGCTTGAGAATTTAATTTTCTACTTTTCTACATTGCCTAACTAATCCAGCAATAACTGGAAACAGACCAATTTCCACAAATGAACGTTTATATTTTCAAGTATACTTTTGTTAATTAAAAAATTAATTGGCCTTGAAAATACTGAAGAGACTGGGTTTTTACTGCACAAACGTATGGGTGGATATTTTTAACCAAATCCAATTCTCTGATCTGAGAGAAAACTGCACAACGCAGCATTAGTAACTTTAAAAAAAAACAAAAACCAAAAAACCCAACAGTTGTCCATAACAGCAGCACAAAACTGTTTGAGGCTCTAGGAAGCCTGAGCTCCTACCAAGGAAGATGAGAACATGCATGTGCTGAAACTTAAGAACAACAGTGTCAGTAACTATTTCCTCACTCTTGACATTATAGGACTTTTAGGACATTTTCATCAATAAATAAATAAATTTTCATCAATTCCTGACCAAAATTCCCAAAGGGAGAAAGCTGCAGTCCAACACTAACTTGGAGCACTGCTATTGATGTTTTCCTAAATAGTTTGTCTCCACTGAAAGGTGGAAATCACTCAGCATGGATGGGGGGATTTTTGGACTTTATAACAATGCTTTTCTGCCCAAAGCTGTACCTTCATTCCCTCTTCCACTGTGCCTCACAGCAGACAGGGCTTTTCCCCCAGTTATGCAAAAATAAACTTGTTTTAATCCTTTCCTAATACACAGGATGCTAGGACACGAGAAGGAACAGGAATGGCTTTGAGGGATTCATGAATAATCTTCACAAGGGAATAATTTGTGGGTTTCTTTCCAGAAATAGAAACAAATATAAAGAATAATTTACCATTGCTCAATTCACCATAACCAGCTGAGGGAAATTCTGTCTTGGCAGATGGTGTTTCTGATCAAGAATTCCCATTATTCCTTGAAAAGCCAAAATTAAAGTGTTCTTATTGCTTATATTAGTAACAACTTCTCTTTTTTTTTTTCATCTTTGTCAATTCCAATCTCCAAAGAAGTTATTTTTGGCAAAAAATTAAAGTCTAGAGCAGTCATACCCCCCAGCCATGTCCTGAACCAAACAGAAATTGTTTGGTCAGGCCAAGCACATCACGTCGGAAGGATGCTCCTCAGCCCAGTGTCCCAGTTCCACATGCTCTACCCAGTCTGTTGGTATGCAGTACCAGGGCTCAGTTTAGTTGCTGGCACATGCACCTTTATTGCCACATAAGATACCCTGTCACATCACTCAGGTAGGCCTCCTGCTGAAGGATCAGAAGGAAATGGTCTTTCAGCAGCCTCACATCGTATCAATCAGCCCCATGCAGCGTTCCCAGTTCAAGTAACTCATGGCTTACAACTGGGCAACTGAACTGAATCCTTAGGAACTTTTAAGGTAAAGAACTTTGAAACTTACAGTTATAATACCAAGAAAAATAAAAATGCATGTTTCCTACAGATATTCTTTTTTATGCCTCTGTTTTTACTCAAAGAGTAAATCAGACCCAGTGAATTCTGAGCAGCCTGAGAAGGGTGCCTGCTCAGGAAAGTTTATTTTCACATACCTATGGTTTCTTTCAGCTCTGGGGAAATTCAGACAGCTGGTTATTCTGGCCAAGGTATTCAGCATCCTGCTGCCAAGCAAGTGCTCAGGTTGATGGCCCACAGTTTCCCCCACACACATCCTCCTGCTTGCTGAAAAAAAGCAGAACTACAGGTTACCCTTTTCTACTTCTTTGTGTGAGCATTGGTTTCAGTGTATTCTTGTGCTATTATTAGGCTGCCCTGCTTCATACTGCAAGTCCTCCTACAGTTCCCAGCAGGATGCCAGTTGCTGGCAAGCTCCGAGAGCCTGAAGGCTGTGCATCTGTTCAGAGACTGACAGGTAGCACAGCAAGTTAAAAAGCCTGTAAATCTGCAGCAGGAGGCTCAGCCTAGACAAATGAAATCCCTGCTTTGCTTTGTTTTTCCAAGCACCAGGTCATGTTATGCCACTGTTTTCCTGCAGGGAGCCACTTCCCATACGGGTGCTCACCTTCCAAGGAACATGACAGGCACAGAAGATTGTGGGTGCCAAGTTTTGTCTCCTAGGCATTGACTTTTCTTATTGTTGCCTTTGCTATCTGCAGGCCAAACCTACAGTGCAGGACTCATGCAGCTACTTTCCACCAAATGGAAGAGCCTGATCCATGGGCCAAGGACTCGGGTGGGACAAACTGATGTAACTCAGCTGCAGAACTCCCCAACACTGCATCAGCCAGCAACAGGCAGGGGTGAAGCTCATGTACAACAACAGAAGTAAAACGATTGCCAGAGGTCCAGCAAAGTGCACCAGCACAAAGTTTCAGTATCATTAAGAGAAGGAATATTTCACATATTGCTTCTATCCTCTATGTTAGGAAATCACCATGTTATGAACTTCTTATTGAGAAAAACAGCCAAGTTGGTGGGAAGCCTGGAGAAATCAAATAGAAGTATGTCTACTGGTATCATTCCAAACACCAGCTCACCATCATGCCTCGATCTACAGTCCAAGTGCTTACTAGATGGGAAACAGAAGGTCTCCAGTTTCTTTTTGTCCACTACATATTACAGAAGGCCAGCTATAATCCTCAACATAGTCAAGACTGACATCTGAACCCTCTTCTGGAGGCAGATGGTCCCTTGGATGGGACATCGAAGCAGGTATATGAAGGAAAACCTCCAACATTCTCTTCAGCATCTGGCAACTGAGACTAATCTACTCTGCCCATTGAAGAAAGCCTGAGCTTGGTCCACAAATCCCCCATATCACTCAAATCCCAGTGGAGCACAGCCTTCTGTCAGGCAGCACAAAGCCATCTGCTTTCCGATCTTACGCCCCTACAGAAGCCTGAACCCAACAACATCCCTCCCTCCCAGCACACGACACCACTTCTCTGTTCCACTGCTAATGAGAAGCTGCCAGAGACAAGGACTCTAATTAACAAAACAGCATTATTCTACTCTTTAGCCAAAGGTATCAATTTATGATTCACGTTTAACTTTCCCACATCAAACACAAGGAAGAACAAATAACTTTGGTTAAAGGAGGAAGCAGAACAGTTTTCCTACCAATTTAAACAGTCCCCCAAATATATTATGTTTTGGCTCCACATAAACAGATGCTGTTATTGCAGACAGGACATGTCAGGGTAGACTTTAACCAACACTTGTTGAGCTCAGGTGACATAAGCTTCTCTTTTGAGCAAAAGACTAAAAATCACTTGAGATTCTATGGATTATAGAGCTCTCTTAATTCACCAGGACTAGCTGGGGGAAACATGCATCCTACAGCTAAAATCACCTTACCTAAAAATGAAAACAAAGTTGAAGACTGTTTCCAAGGACAAAACAGGAACAATGAAAAACAAACAAGTAAACAAACAAAAAAAAATCCTCAATAAGTCAAAATGTACCATGTCTCATTAATGTTCATTTTGCATGATGCATTAGAGAAAACACAGCACTCTGCAGCACGATCTAGTTCTGTACTACCTTGCTGCAAGGCTTTCAGGAGTAGGAGAGCAAAAGCTGCAAGTCTTTAACACTAAATACTGACCACAAAAGTCCAGAATAATGATTTCTAGCAAGCTTATTTTTACTCCAGTTTTAATCACTTTATGATTAAAAACTTCATGAACATTTCCTTTTTCCAAACCATGTCTGGAAATGCTCCTGGTAACCTGAGAAAAAATAGGAAAAAAATTGAACTTGGTGCTTAGCCTTCAAAAATCAGCACCCCACCAAGATGAAGGATGGCCATTCATATTCCTTGTAGTGCTGTTATTTCTATCCCATGGAGACTGAAATTTTGCCTGTATTAATGAAATGTTCCTAAACATCCTCGTGGGCATTTGTTTCTTGTTCAGCCTGCTCTGATGTCAGCAATGCTTGGACACAGCCTACCTGCAGACCACACCTCTTCCCATCTGTGGTTAAAGCAGTGTGCCATTCTCTTCCAAAGGTGACCTAATAAGACAGCATTGAGAACATGAGAGATCATTCTCCTGTGATTACAAGTGGAAAAACCTTTGCTCTCAAAAAAGCAAAGCCCAGGAATCAGTGCTTTGGAAATGCACCTCTCAATCCAGACTCATGCTGCTGTCAAACCCTACTGGGTATGACCACTCACTTATTCACTTTCTTGTCTCTCATATATTCAGCCTTTGATTAAATATTTTCAGAAGCTGTGCTTCTAGGCTGTTATACTCATTTTGTGGGAGAATTTCAACAGAGAGCAGTACCAAATGTTAAGCCTTGGTTGTATATGCCTAACTCACTTCTCCAGACTGGTGCACACCAATTACTCGGTGATTTTTATAGGCTGGGATCTGTCTGACTTGAAGAAAACAAGGAGAGGGGAGGGAATGGAAGCACCTAAGAAACATCTTTCTTCTGCAGCGTCATGTCCCTCCCTAAGGGCAAGGGGAAACACAGTTACACAAATCACAAAGGTGGTACAGAATCACAAAATCTAAGGGGANCTGTGTGCTGTGTAGGCAACAGAGATCTAATACTTAAACAGCCTCACCCATGCCAAGACCTCCTACCCTGCAACAACCTGCAAGTAGCCAATGGGCTGAGCAATTTGTACTTACTCAATTAGCAATACCAATTCTGGGTAAAGAGAATGGACAGGAAGACCTCCATGCAAAGCAGCAGAGGTCTAGACCCCCGTGCCTGAAAAAAAAGGTGTGATTAAAGTAAGAACCAGATCTTAAATAGCACCTAACTCCATGACCTCTAAGGTATGAAACTCCTATGAGGAGCTGAATCCTACTCTGATACTGATATTCCAAGAAGGAAAAAGAGAACACACACATTTAGGAGACTGCATGCTGCCATTCTGAAGGTTGTCAGTTTGTAAATAGGAGAAAAGCGGGCTAAGATATCCCCACACCTGTCCTAACTCACAGCATTTCCCTGTCTTACTCACACATTGTGCATCAGGATGATTACCTGGTAAATGAAGAAATGGGGCATCCAGGCAAGGATCAGAATCATTATATGGGCACTTCCCAAACACTTTGTTCACATCCTCCCACCACAAATCAATCCACAGGCTTCAAAGGCAGACGGATAGTTATGATCATCTAATTGACCACTTGTATAACACAGGGTGAAGAATTTCAAAGGAGAATTTTCACAGCCTCGTAACTGCTCTTCAACCCATAAATCATATTTAGAAAGTTGTCCAATCTGGATAAATCACAGCCAGCAAACACTTGAGAACGTTCTGGAAAATAAAACCACCAAAAAGGCAAATGTTTCACTCTGCTTATGTTAGTTATAAATGAGGGTGGGGTTTGCTCAGGGCCCCCAGATGAGGCTGGGGGTGGGAGAGGCATCAGACTGGATTAAAGTCTCCAGTTAACTGGAGCAGGATTCCTATGGTTGCAATTCCATATAAATTACCACACCACTTCCACTGTTCCCCCTCTAAACTACCACTCTCCTATCACGCAGCTTCTCTTAATAAACTCCTCTTTCCTATGCTCAAGAGATTTTTTTCCTCTGTTACATAATTTAAAATGAACTTGATTTTTTTATTTTTTTCAGCTGCATTAAGCAGCCTGTGGACATGGCCTCTATTAAAGCAGTTTGACCTTTTTGTTGGCTTTGTTGTTTGTTTTCATTTAAAGACCAGCCATAAATTAATGTTGATTAATTGGGGGGAAAAAAGTAGTGTTTTCTTACCTTTTTTTTTTCTTTTTGTCACACAGCTGTGTGGTTGCTGTGGTTCATTTCAGGTGATTTCAGCTCATTCCTTTTCCATATAGCTATTATACATGAACCTCATTGTTTTTTCTCAATTCTGTAACAAAAATGCTTCATTCATGATTGGCAGCATGCATCAATCAGACTGCAGATTTCAGGCAGCTGTTGCTCTATGGGAATTGGTGACTGCTAACATGAGACACGGTGCCTTTCTGCTGCATCTTTAGAAAGTTAAATATAAGTGGTTATTCCCGTTTATACCTGTACACCTTAGTAATGCACTCATGCCACCTATTGGCAAATTACATATAAATCACAGCTGAGTTCAGATTTCTGATGAGCAGAGAGATTGTTTTAATTACAAAGTTGTGTGTCCATAATGGAAAATGAAAATAAAATAAAATTAAAATCAGAAAAAGCTAATGGTCTGCTTTTATATACAGGAGTTGATTTCCATGGGCAGTGTGTCTAGCCTTTGGCTAAATATATCACAGACTAGCAAAAAGACTTGTGAAGAAACAAGTATTTTGTAGTGTCTCAGAAAGCCATAACTCTGCTTCAGTTACACTCATTCCAGTACTGTTAACCAACACTCTGCAGCAAACTTAACAGAACATCATCAAACTTCTTTTCCTACATTGTGGAAGGATGTAAAAGACAGGAGGTGACAACTTCCGTGGCTGCAAGTCTCACAGGAAAAGCAGCACGATGGCTTTTTTGATTTAGAGAATTTTCCAAAATGAAGCAACACATCTGGGAATGACTTGTTTAACTTCAACTGCTCCATTGCACAAGTTTGAAAAAAACAAACAACAAACAACAAAACGCCCTCACACTCACAAATTCCCTACTTCAAAACAGCCTGCAAACTTCCCCATCCTCCACAAAAGCCAGGAAAGTCCACAGCCAGTCATCCAGGATCTTGGAAACGTTGTTCTGAGTCAAGTTTCTCATTTCTCAAATTATTTCTTAGCAACAAATACAGACACATCATCTGTGGGCAGAAACACAGCTTAAATGATATTCAGGTTTGTTTATTTATGTCCAAACAGTTGTATTTTCAAAACAGCGTACAAGAATGTGGATTCACAGACACATTATGGTAAGCCTGTCAAATATAGCAGGGTTCTCCAGTCGATAGAGTATATCTCAGAATAGTTTCTTGCAAAACAAAATGCAGTGACTAGTCAGCTTTGGGAGTACTGCCATTAAAGTGCCAATAGAGAACACTTCAGGAAATATTTACTGCTGTCAGCAGAGCAACAGATATGCTCTCATTACCTAATGTTAGAAACTGAGAAGATATTTTCCTTTTAGAGAAAGAACATTTTTCCAATCCAAAAGGTTCATGTAAGAATACAATGCATTTATGACCACATGCTTATTGTGTGTGGTATCTCAGAGACCAGGAATATGTAACATATATGCATTTTTTTTTCTTTTTGTTTTCTCTGAAAAGTGAAGTAAAGCTGGCTTAAAACCTAGCACTGCATGTGGCTGGCTTCACTCAGTTCTTTTCATCTTTAATAGAAGCATTTCCCTCTGCACAGGACGGTCACCCATTTAATTGCATGGTAGAGAGAAAAAAGCAAAGGAAAACTCAGCTGTGGTGATAAATCTCAATAGAAATGTACTGAGTACTGCTGCCAAGAATCATTTACAAAACTTCCTATTCAATGCTAACCATCAGAAGTGGGACATCCACAATCCCATCTGTGAATCTGGAGATAAGAAGCTGCTATTCAGCACCTAAAGCAGTTTGCTACTGGCCAGTAGCAAACCCATTACTTCAAATTACCAGTAGGATGACCTGCAGTAGCATGTGGGACTGTAACAATTACAGTCCCCTAAGCTACTGAACTCCCTGCCTTTGCACCCTTAGACCTGCCCTGCTTTGGGAGCTTAATAGCATTTGTTAGGCTTGGAGAAGAGAACTGCAGAAATTGGGGCACTGACTCAGCCATCCTGATGCCATTATTCAAACAACATCCAGCAGCACGAGCCCAGCAGTTAGAAGAATACTCAGTGAGATGAGCATGGTGAGGATCTCCTTCATAGCTGGGCTTTTTGACTTTTATAAGCAGTGAGCTAAAAGGCTGACAAATCAGACAGACAGAAAGAAGGGAAGAATCTGGACTGACAACAACATCCTAAAGCTTTTACAGGATGGGACCACAGAAGCAAATCCTAATTATTAACCTTGGACAACAGCACAGAAGTGCTAACCTTTTTAAATTCCTTTTAATTCCCTTTCTCCCAGCTTTTCTGTATGTCTCCAACTACACTTTTGACTGCAGAATACTCTAGGTGTTCTGTGGTCTTTTCTAGGGCTTCCAAACTTCCCTTGGGGCTTGGGGGAAGAAAGAAAGGGAGAAGTCACTCTCTTTCCAGCAGAAGGTATTTGGAGAAGACACTTCAGCATCTGCTAAAGCTGCTGCCAGCTGTCTGGTGGGAGGATAAGTAAACCTGAAGTATGCTACTCTTGGCAAAACTTCAAGCCAACCAAAAAGCAACACTTGTGAATTCAACAGAGATTGTACTGAAATAATGCACATCCTTGGATAATGCCACTACATTTTCTGCAGCAAATTATTACTATCGTTGCTCATTATTATTATATGTTCATTCTATCATTATTATTAATGCAATCATATAATTTATTTGGCTCCTATCCAGTCAAAACAATAAAAGTTAAAAATCTCAAGGTGAGTTGCTTTAGTCAACCCTTTGACTCAGGAAAAGTGCTGGATTGATGAAGAAAATGTGCTAAGCCTAAATTCTGTGTTTATATATCAGCATTAATATGAGGATCTGAGAGTGTTGTACACCTCCCAACTACAAAAGAGACAAACATTTTTATAATGCTACAAATATTCCAGTAACTCAGGTTCAGCATCTCCTGCCCTGGATTTGTTACCAGCAAATCCTGGCCCAGCAATTATTCCTGTAGTTCCATAAAGACAAGCTCTCAATGTTTTCCCTTGGTTTCTTCCTGCTCTCGTCTCCAAAATCAGTCTCTGCTGACTCTGCCCTCCACTTCGTATGCAAACTGATTTTGTGCATTGGAACAGGACACTTGCCAAATGGAAACCTTTGTTTTCTGCTGCTCTGAACCAACAGAGCACCACTTCACTATCATCCAGTCAATATCATTCTTCACTAACAGGTAAGTAGGACTTGTTATAAAAGCTCTTATGTTTTCTGAGCATCCTTTCCTTTGATCTCCAAAGTTCCCAGCATTACCTAGATAGTGCACAACACAGAGTCAAGTGCAATGGTCCAAGACCAGTCTACAAGAAGTCTGAAGTCAAAGACAGAGACTGGCACCAAGAAGAGATGCAGAAGCATGCCTAATGCCTTCTCTGGGGACACAGAGCACACACAGAAATACATGATGATAAGACAAGGATTCCAGGAAGGAGAAATTAGCTTTCCAACCATGAGACATGAAAATAGTATGGTCTACAATCCATTTAACCCATTATGGTCTCTGCAGCTGGGGGCCAAGAGATGTTTAGTGAAAGTACTGGCAAGCACACAGTGATACTTCCCCTCAAAATGTTTTCCCCATATCTGCCACATGAACATCACGGTCCACCTCAAGCCAAACAGAGCAGTCTTGTATTTAAACAACCCTCAATAGTGGGGTATGAAATTTACCTTCACTCTGCTCTGATAAGCCCAGTCAACTCCACGTAGACATTTTTACTCTTCCATCCACTCAATGACCTTTCATCTGCCCCTAGTTATGCAACGAGAAAACAAATAGAAACATAAACATTAAAATAACAATAAAAAGAAAATCACTCTTCCAGCATGCACATAAAAACGCACAGCTCGAGAGAGACTGAGCCATTCCTTTCTTTGTGACATTCAACAATAAAGAAAAAAAAATCACTGCAGCAGTCTTCAAACTTCTGCCCAGAGGGCACCACTGCTGCATCTGAAGTGTAGTTGATAGTGAAGCAGCAACCTCTACCACTTCTCCAGCAAGCAGGCACTTCTATTGAGCTAAATGCTCCATCTGTATTATGATCTGCTACATTGCCACACATCTCAAACTGAAGTGTGATATACAGTAATGTTCAGAATCAGCACCCAAGTGTCTCCTTTCCCCACCCACACGTCCCTCAAATGATCTCCTGCTCTGTAATCTACAATATATCTCACTTCAGTCTCATCTCATATTATCAGACATCTAGAATAAATCCTTCTGAAACCTGAGGAGAAATCAAGAAGGATCACATACTGCTCCAGAACATAAAGCAAAGCCTACGTGCTGAATGATGTGATAGGGATCAGCAACATGAAAGCTGCAGACAAAATTAGATTCTACTGCCTGATACGCAGGACTGAGGGTTACTTTGGCAAGATATTCCATGAGATTTATGATCATGTACTGCAGGACTGAGCTGAGGGAAAAAGGCTCGCTCCCACTACAGTGGTTTGTGTGCAACTTAATAAACAGGAGCTCCCTAATGGCAAACACAGGGTACACCAACCTTCCCAGCAACAGTGAGTTTCACCTTTCATAGGTATAAGACATGAGAATTACCATAAGACTAATCCAAGCAAGCTCTCAGGAGAACAAGTAGTATTTAAATGCAATCAAGGCAATACAAAATTGACTCCGTGGAAACTAGTGGCACATACTCATAAAGGATTGCTCAGGTATGATAACAGATACACTGATTTTTGTCTCTGAGGCAGATTAAGACAGTTGCTCAAAAACCACAAGAGTGCCTTCAGATTGAAATGACTAGTGCTTTGAAATTAATTTTTCCAGTATTGCGTGAAAAAGTTGTGTTTGACAATGCAAAACCATTCAGATCACCATCCTCCAGAGCAGCATTAGGAGGAAATACTGCTAAGCAAATATATGCCCACTCAAGCAGTGCCATCCAGCATACCCCATAAATTAAAATTAATTAAGCTGAAGTATCATCTTTGATAAGAACAGAATTTGTACCTGTACATTTAATAATGAATAAGTGTGTATTATATTTTTATCAAGCACTCCTATAATTCTATTAATCTTTAATTGACTTGTGGCACCTTAATTTCACTTTTCTCAGACTTTTGGGAGGGGAAAACTGAAAATGTAAAAAAAAGATGCTTTTAAAAGTAACAGTTTAATATTTTTGATCAGATGCAAATAAATACGATATAGATAGCCAGCAGATTTCCTATCAATTTTCTAGGAATTCAATTCCTTTAGATCTAGCCAAATGAAAGTAAGTCTAAATATCACCAATATTCACTAAACCTGCTATTTTACTTGGAAAATTCTACTGATTGCAAGGTACTTAATGGGAAAGCATAATGACACAACAGAGTAGAAAAAGTAGCACCTTCAGGCAGATAATTTTATACGTGGATAGACAGATGAAAGAGAATTTCACACCATTAAATGATCTGGAAAGTGACAGGAAAGGTTAAAATAAAAAAAGGAGTTATTTGTTTTCTTGCCAAGAAACGTACTGCTTCTAGCAAGAATCAGAGACTGATGCCCAGAGAAGGGCGAGAAGGGAATGCTCAAAGGAAAGCAGTGGGAGGCTGAGGCTGTAGTTGGAAATTCAGCAGCAATCCCACCTGCATCAGATGAAGAGGTCAGCATCCTCTTTGTTTTCCAACTGCTTCTCACCACCCTGCAAAGTTAATGTGAAAGTAACTATGCAGCTGCACAGTCAGATAGACCAGGAGTCTATGCAGCTATAAAATACTCAGCAAAAGAGGACATTTTATAAAGGATGGGAACAAATTGTTTGGATATATAAAAAAAAAAAGAGGAAAAGAAAGGGGAAATTAAAAGAGACAGGAAAGATTAAAGTCTTGGATTCATAACATTAATTCTAATGCAGAATGGACTAAAATACAGAACCCCAAATAATTATAGAAATAAAATCCAGTTTTTCATTAATTTCTGTAGAATTCAACTGTTTCCTCCATATTTACAAGGGTGAGAAAGACTGAGGATGAGTGAACCCCTTGCACTGTGATTTTCCCAGCACTCCAGCAGGTTGGAGTAACACACAGAGCACAGAATACAGCAAGATTACTTTTTAGTGGCATTTGTTTAAATGGAGGCAGGTGCTTTTCTTCCTTTCCACCTTTTATTAGACTGCTGACTTTTATGTGCCTACTTTACTGCAATTAAAAGTTACATTTCTCACCCCCGTGTGACCTTCCTCTCATTACACCCACTCCTCCAGCAGTCTTTAGTTCAAACAGCATCTCTTTCACCTTATCAGAAAGAACAAATGGAGGACACTGTTCCTTTCTAGTCGTGTTGGCAGAACATCCTCTCACTGAACTGCTCTGCTAGTAGTAATTTTTTCTTGATGGTTGCTGCATGGAGTCTCCTCTGTTCATTTCTTTTCAAATGCCACTTCCTGTCTCTGCTGCAATTTTCAGTTTCTCTTTCCTTGGTGTTTGTGAGCAATACCTCTAATAATGCCTCTGGGTAACCAGGAGATTTCCATTAATTATGTCAGTGAGAACTGAAGAAAGAAGAGCAAATATGTTATCTGAACAGCAGCTTACAACCAACAAGGCCTCCCCAACACTGCAATTTCAAAAAGTTCATACAAAAAGCAGAACAAAATTGGGTTTAGACAAAAAGAGATGGGATAGATGGAAGAGCAGAGAATATCTCCTGTTAATTAGGTATTTATATAACTTTTTTTCTTAAGAGCCATTGCTTTTCAATTATTTTTATTATTTTCCACTATTTTAGAGTGTAAAATTTTGAATTAAAAAATAGGGTCTTCCAAAGTTAATAAACAATGGCATTTTTCAGATAATTGAATGAATATTGTTTTAATAACTGGGGATATGCATTGCATGGATTTCTGACTGCAAAGGGGATTCTCCATCACTCTGTAAGCAAGTGCCTTCTATCATCCTGTGTTGGATGAGACATTTCACATTCTTTTGAAAGAAGAGGATGCTTTTAGTTTGAGAGCATGACATCTGATACCACAGAAAGATATTAATCCTTCTTTTATCTTTCCAACATTTAATTATTTTTTCCACTAATATGACTTAGAAACAAAACAGATTTAAAAGGAAACCAATGCACATCTTAAAGATTACTTTGATAATGCTAATGTGCCCTTTAAAACTGAGTCCAGATGGGAAATGGGAAGAGTGACAAGTGGAACCAACTTGTATTAGGTTGGCACAAGAGCAGTCACTGGCATGGCCTAAATGACAGTCACTGCATCTGGGAAGTGGTTGATAAGGAAATCCTGTTACAGTGTGGTGCTAGATTATTTTTTTTCTCCCCTTCTTAAATTACATCTTACATGATTATATTTTTGTCATTTCTTCATTTCTTCTTTTTCTCTTTTGATTCTACAAATGCCTAAATTGCAGCTTCCAGCACTTTTTTTTTTTGGCCAACAGAAATTCCTATGTAAACTCATCTGATCACTCCAAGATTTTTGCTGGGCATCCTTCCAGTCAGAAGTTTAAAGTTTATGATAATAGCTTACAAAGTATTTTCCAACTGAGCATAAGCTCTTTAGATGACCTTGATCTCTTCAGTTTTACTGGAGGTAATCCCAAGAGAAGAATTCTACTGTAGTAACACTGTCTGTGTGCAAATGTTTGAAACAAAAATCAAACAGGAGAGAGTTGCTATGTGACAATCTCACACTTGTGTGCAGACAGAAGTACAAGGTGGAGAAGTGATCAACCAACGACTGCAAGGGTTAAGAATAAGATAAAGGAGTAAATTCAGAGTATCTTGTCAAAGCATTATATTCAGCTTATCCACACCTCTGATTTTCAGTTGGATCTGTCACTACTTTTGCTTCCTCTCAAATACAAATCTTCTTGGTCTTTAATTAAGCTGTCCTGTGAGTTTACAGGTTTCATGAACCTGGCATGGCTGTCACAACTTTGTCAAGAGAGGAGGAGTATTTAAAATAGTCTTCCTGCTGCTGACATTTGTGTTCCTGATGAATAAACATGATCCCTGTCACCTATGACTTTCACCAGCTTTTTCTGATTCCGAATCATATTACACTGCCAATAAAGTGCTCAGGAGAGATTACCTGAAAATTGATTCACAGAAATTATAATTTCTCACCATTCAACATATTAGCTAATGGCAACATTAAAAATAGAAGCCTGAAAGACAGGCACCAGAAAAGAAGCAGGTAAGCCACTGTAACACATCTCAAAGGGCAAATATTGGGGCTTATTTCATCATTAAGTGTGGCTGAATTAATGAGACACAAAAGACAAACATACAACAGTATGAGTTAATAATCTGGCTGAATTTTCTCAGAAAAGCAGGTCTGTGGGTTGCATGCAGGTTCCGAAGGAATTGGAACCATTAGCCAATTTCAGTCAGATCTGTCAGATTAAAAATATAGGAACATAATTATCTTCTCATTAAAAAAATCCATTAAAAAGCATGTAAGAACACTGCAGAATGTTAATGCAAAGACAGCATGTTTTGCATAAAAAGATGCAGAGTAAGTTTACTAAAGAGGCAGAGCCATCTAAGAGTCATAAGGATCTTCACCTAAAGCTTTCACAGCTCCTTAGTATCCAGGCTTCAAAAGTGCCCCATCTTCTCACTTTCTGATGACATTTTCCTAACTATGTTCTGGAAAAACAGTGCTCCTGCTCCTTAGCAACCTCCTTCAAATGTTCCTTGCAGTGGCCAGGTATTCACATCAACTGCTGGACTTCTGAGGATTGGAAGGAGCTTCAAAAATACTAGGTAAAAGTCAAAGCAAATTCCAAAGCTGCTTTAAGAAAAAAACCCCTGGAACTCCTGTCCTGAAAAAGACCTCTGAGTCTCCCTTTCTATTCTGTTTTTTTCTACATTATCTTGAATTTGTGTTTCAGGAAGCTGAGGGTAAAAATAGGGTTATGTTGTTAGCTATATGGCATTCATCACAGGACACTGGTATTTCTGAACAAGGAACCAAAAACATGTCAAAGCCAAGGGCAAGAATCTGAGGACCTTCAAACAGACTGTATGGTTCAGTACTTGCCTGAGCACCTGCTGTGGTGAGAAATGCATCTTCCATTTAAACTGGGAGATATTTCACCCAACTTCCAATCCATTTGTGCTTATAACTCCTGCCAGGTGCAGATTAAGGTAAAATATCACCCATACTTTCAAACAGGCTGCATGGCTGCCTCTAACTAATTTTCTAGTATGGTTTTATGCAAATATGCAACCTAAGGCATTGATTTAGCTAAACATTTGTACAGTCAACATTACTCCTGGCACCCCACAACCATTAGTTTAATATTAATTTCATATTCCCATGAAGTAGATAAGTTATTTTACTTAACTACAGAGATCAAATGACTGAGTTAAAGAAATTCAGTAATCTTCTGAAAATGCCAAGCACAGGACCCAGGTCTGATGATGAATTCCACAAAACCATTCTTCCAGGCATGGTGCACAGCAGCTGCACATTTTAAATGCAGAAGTTAACTACTCTCATTTCTTGTCCAATACAAACTATTTAATTTTTCTTCAGAATTAAAACTAGTATTTTGTCCTAATACAAGATAACTTTTTCATTGTCAAATTCAATATTTTATTTCAAGAAACATTTTTTAAAAAACAAAACTAGAATTCTTGTTCAGAACACCACGACGTACCTTATATTAACTGAATTTATGGTATATATATGTTATCATCAATAAAGTTAACTACCAGCCAAACCAGATTCCCAGATATTTCTCATCCCTTTCTTACCATTACATGCTGTCACAAAATGACTCTGATATGTGCAACCTGTGGTTGGACCATGGTTTTTGACTCAGAACTACGTTTAAGGACCACAGGTAGAGAAACCTGCAAAGCTATCCATCCCAATCCAATAAATGTGGAGTATTAGGATGCTGTATGTTCAAGGAGACTGCTGTTTGGAGAACTGCACTGATCAGCACACAGCTGGGTAACATCAGCATTTTCCTGTAACCCAATCAAAACCAACATGGCTCATACCATTAGGTAGGAAGATTTCTACTGCATCCTTTTTCATTTCTGCCCACCTACAACTCAGATTTCATGCTCCTTTTCACTAAGAAAAAAAAAAAGCAGCCTTTCTAGTAAATACAAATCTAAGAATAAGATGTTAAATTAGAACTAATGATTTTTGCTTTCCCCTAAAGAAATAATCTAATTATTCAGAAAGCTCTGAATCATTATCCTATACAAGTTAGGCCTTAAAACAAGACATGTCATATCTGGACAACAGTTAAAATTTCTCACTACATGAAATAATTTGTTAGGTTTCAAACATCAGGATATGTCTTCTCTTTAATGCATTCTTTCAGCAGCTTAAGCTTATATATAAATATTTAAATCACTTCAATATATTCTTCCTGTATATTAACATTACATAGCTGCAGAAGTTACATTTGCTTTAGTTTTCAATCTGAATAAAGACAAGCCAACTGATTGTGATATTTTCCTCCCCCTTCATCTACCAAATCATTTTAAAAGAGAGAAAGCAAACACACAAAGTCAGCAATGAATATGAAGCCTCTTCCCCCCTAAGCCCGATTAAAGGGAGTCGTTCTGAAGTTAATGTCAATGGAAATATCATGGAAACATGACTGCTTGTGATATTTCCAATGGAAATACCAAACAAAGAACTATCCAAATATTACTCCTCCTGTAAATATCATAAGGATATCTGCTGCTCAGCTCAAAGGTAGGAGGATAAAATGGGAAGAACAGAGCAGAAAAAGGAAAGCAAAGTAGGAAAAGCTGAGGAGCAGACTGTGGCAAAGAGCTCTCTGAGGATACAAACCTACAGGAGCAGAAAAAGTGCTCAAGAACCCAAACTGAACTCTAAAAGATGGATAAGATTTAGAACTATGCAGGAAATGAGTGAAAAGGAAGCAAGTAGAGAAGACTGAACTATTAATGTCTGGAAAGTCATGATTCCCAAAGAGGAACTACATTGCTGGTTCTGGGACAGAAAGCACAGAAGCAGTGAGTGAAAGTAAAAGACTGGTGTATAGAATCAGTTTTGAAAATGTAACTGTCACCTCAAAATTCATTCAGGTAAGAAGACTATTAAAATATCATTTTAATTAACAGAAATGTGCCTTGTTAACGTGCATTAATGAGAATAAATAGGAATTTGAGAATGCTCTTTAAAAACATTTCAACACAGTTTCCTAATGCTTAAAATAACAATTTTAACTACTTTTACTTAACAACTTCCTTCAGCATATGACTTGAGAGGTAATCTTTAATTTATAGATCCTTAGGACAGGAATTTTAATCCAGTTCTAGTGCCAGTCACAACTATCACTAACAAGCTGTGCCCACCTGAACCAGGCATGTAGTCAATCTCCACAATGGTAAGCGGGATCTTGGTTATCCAGCTCACTCCTATTTTACTTTAAATCCACTCTTCCAACGAGTAGGATGATTCTAAAATAGCAGATGATAGCAAAAGAGGGCAAACCAACTACTTCAACACTTACTTCAATATCTAGTAGCGTATTTAAAATGTTTAGCTTTCAGTTTAATGCCCAGTTTTTCCCCAGGATAAATATTTAGCAAATCTCAAAGTGCTTTGAATAATTCCCTATTTTTGCTATTATATTCATTCACCTAGAAACAGCAGTAACAGTATGAAACTTTGATTTGAATAGTGAGTTTATGGACACATCTAAAGAGTCGCCCTCACAGTATTTGAACTTTCAGAATGATATTACCTTTAATTTTAAGTCTATTTCTGGAGCCATTTTCAAAATCCAGTATTAATGGAGGATTAAATTTGTGCAGGTATTCACTGCAAAACCTTAGCAAAAATATCCCATAGTCCTGTATCAGTTTCAGAGTAGCAAACGTGATCAGAGGTAGCTATGCAAGCTTGTAAAACCCTCAGTCACACTGCTTAACACTGTCTCATTTGATCCAAAATGAGGATTTCCAACTCCCCTTGGAACAGGAAAGCCCCAATACTGGGAACTGAGGTAAGAAGAAACTTTTTAAAGCTTTTCAGAAGTAATATAAATTTACACAAACACACAGAGCCCCCTTTACACACATACAGGTAAAATCCTTACATGTCACTAATTCAAACCAGTATATATATTTTACTATTTTCATGCATCTGTATTTTTTTAAGCATATATATGAGTAATTTTCTTTACAGTGCTTTCTTGTCAATGTAAATATACTGCAACACTTATCTTGATATATCCTCCATGTAAATCATCCCAGAAGCCAAAACACATTAATAAGAGAGAGACTGTACAGCCCAAATGCTTGTTGATTTTCTCAGTCCATCCTACGCTCGATAAAATTAGCAATGGACATCTTTAGATGCATATTTAAGAGTTGCAGTTTCCAGCTCCTGTACAGAAAATATGAAGAACAGTGGTTATTATTTAATTTCTTTTAATATTTTTTCCAGATGATCAATTCTGTATTTTTTCCACTACAATTATAAGTGTATAAGAAGAAAAACTTTTTGCTATGTAAAGAAGAATCTTAGAGTGAAAAGCAATCCCATTCACAAGTGAAAATTATTTGTATTCAGTTGCTGTAAAAAAATAACCTGAATACTTCACCAGTTTTGTAGCATGGATTAATAGTGCATAATTATGCACAAATTGTATGGAAAGGCTTTAATAATTTCAAAATCCTTCTGATCATCCAATTACTGTACGATGGCATGGAGGAACCATTCCAAATACTATTGATAAAGGAGGAAGCTTTAGATAGCACAATGAACACTCAGCTACTGAACAATTGGTTTATAACTCCACGTATTTAACTGATAAATAATTATTCATACTACAATTCCTTCTTGATGTGTCTCACACACACAAAAAATAATGCTGCAACACTGGCCAGAAACTCTAAAAGATCATGGGGAAAAAAAAAAAGTGGAAGAAGAGAGCAGAGAGAAGGAATCTAGCAGGAGATCCAGGAGATTTCACAAAACACCCTATAACCAGCAGAACTGAGAAGAGCTGTCTTGACTCTGCCAGCCACAAGTCCCATCAGAGAATTGTTCCTCCCAGCTGCTAACACAGGTATAAAACTAAAAAAGTGTGTTATACTTGTCTTCCTTAAATTCAAAGTTAATATGATGTACAAAATAAACACACATTACAAATTACACATAAATTAAATCAAATCTTAGCCTCATTTCCAACCTCATGCTCTTCCAAAACAGTGGATAAGAACTTCTTGCCCTCTAAATGTATTCAAGTACATAATATCTTCAAAAGAATTTCATTTATCATGCTCACATGAAAACAAATTTACTTAAATGTTTTTTTTGGATAGTTGTCTGCATCAACTGGAGAACATAAACCAGCTAGAAAACAGCTCAGAGATACACGATCATCTTTAGGATTCATCCAGCATAAGTGTTTTATTGAGATACCATTTAAGACAGAAGCCATTCCATTCTCAAGTACATATGTTACTAGTTCCATAAATGTTTCTATACTTTCATGATCAGATTGCATACATCAAAGCAGTAGCTGCTTTTCCATATACCTTGGGGATTGAGATTCATAATCTGTTGATTGAACTGCCAGTTTCACTGATTCAGCCAGATTTTCTAATAAAAAAAGATGCCTATTGTCCTGATTGAACCGTGGAGTCTAATAATGTAATTCATTTGGTTTGGCAAATCTTACCCATGTCTCTATAGCTCAAACCATGATAATGCAGCACCCAATTAGCATTTCCTAGTGCGTGTTCAGCTGCTATTTTCTCAATAAGGAGAGGTTTAATGACATGTTCTAAGAGAGCCCAGGCAACTACTGGAGATTTTTCCATTCAACATGAGCAGCTTGGCACATAAATCCTTCCAGCTTGTGGCTCTGGCAGCCAGTTCAGAGTTTGCATAGGGCCCAGCAAAAACAGAATTCCTTGTTTCAACTAAGTTCCACTACGTTTTTTTTCAAGTTATACCCACAACTGGGTACACCTGGTAGAACTGGAATTTAGTATCAATGTGACACCGAGCAGCCACCCTTATGATGATCGCTGGGGCTTGATGCACAACACCTCCTGTAAGCACAAGACAGTAAGAGCTATTTTGGTCGTCTTCAGTACTGCTTTTAAGAGGACCGTGCTTCAGTGATGTCAGATGAAGACATGAACGGTTACCTTGCCCATCCTCTCCCCTAATTTTGCAATGAAAACAATGAAGTTAAAATGGGTGAGGGCATCTGCTGGGGAGGACATCACTACCACAGCACTCCCAAAGCAAGTCTTTACTGCCAGGCACTGCATGGAGTTCTGCAAGTACCAAATCAGCTCCTGGAACCTCAGTTATAGGCTGCAGACACTGCCCCTTCCTCTGCTCCTTCCTCTGTCCCTCTTTCTTACTCTTTGAAGGAGTTCAGCTAAAGTAAAATAATAGTAATTTGAATCTAAATTAGGTGGAAGAAAAATACAGGACCTAAAAATGCATCTTTCATATATTAAAGTAACAAAAGAAAACTTGAGTAAATAATTCAGTAAATATTCCTGAACATTGTTTTTTATTGAAGTGGCAACTTGGTAAAAGAAACCACCAGTAGTAGGGAAGCAGCCCAGTACTCTTCTGTTGATGAGAGCAGTGCCAAAGCACAGATGGTGTTATAAACTTTCCAGAGATAGAGTGTAGGATATTTTTACCATTTTGCACCTGCATGTTTCCCTCCTAAAAATCCTGTGGAAGAGCAACAAAACACAGCTTGTTCCTCATGGAAAAAAACCCACGCCTGGTACTATTGTCCCCTCTCCATCCACTGGATCTCCTGCAGATAGAGATGAACTGAGCTATGAAAAAATCAAGCACACAAAATTTACCAGCTGAACCACAAAAGCAAATTACCTTCTCTTCCTGGCTCTATGTCTCAAACTAATGGCACAGGAATCCAGCAGACAGAATGCTGCCCTTGCCTGGCAGACAACTCAGGACGGGGCAGGCAGGACAGCAGCCCTGCTAGAGCCAGCGGGAAGAATCCAGAGGAAACTTCTGGGAAGCTGGAAACTTCTAGAGCACCTCAGTATGTTGACAGCACCCAATGCAATGCCATGCAACAATAACACCAGTTAGAGCTGAAAGAACAAATGTAGGTACAGGAAGCAATTCATTTCAGTGGTGATGCAGGTAGGCGGTTGGACTGGATGATCTTGAAGGTCTCTTCCAACCTTGATGATTCTATGATTGTTGCCTAGAGAAGGTTAATTAGCAGTAATTTTATGTAATTTTTTTAAAACAAATTTCTATGATTCTACCCAGAGAAGTGCTCCACTTTTCAGTCAATACACTACACTGCTTTTCACAGGGCTGGTGCAAACCCAACCAGCGTTACCACTCATTGCTGTTAAGCCTACTTGGGCACATTCGCTGATTACACCAAGCCCAAAGCAGTGAGGAGAAAAACAGCCTACAAAGATTTAGTTCTCAAATAGACCACAACCACTTGCATTGGTCAGGCAAAGTGAAGGCTCCAATTTCCTCACTCCCCTCTCCCTGCATGCTGATCCCTCCGAGACATTGACTGGTCCCAGGTGAAGGACTTTATGATAGCAGGTGCTTGATTTCATTTCTAATTCCTTGTGGAGACATAAATTTGCTCTAGTGAATTTAAGTGAGATTGTACCAGCACAAACTCCTGTGAGGACGTCTTCAATTTTAGTCTAATTTAATAGGTTATTACATTTTAAACTAACAATGTTCATAGCTGATTTACACTAACCTGAAATAAACTTAGCTTATGCTGAAATAAGAGTGGCTGCACAGCCTATTGGACTAGTTTAATGAAACTGATTTTAAATTACACCTTAATTTAAAGAGGTACAGTAATGCATATAAACAAGCCCTAAGTGATGCTTTGAATACAAGGAGAAAATGAATATAAAAAGCTAGACAGCTACATTGTACATCTCAGCTTCCCAAATCCCAGCTCCGAAGAGCTCAGCATCGAATCTGACTTGGTAGTGAGTCAATAGGAATAAACCTAGCATAGGGTGTCCTGCACAGGGACAGGAGTTGGACTTGATGATCCTGGAGGGTCCCTTCCAACTCGACATGTTTTATGAGTCTATGAGTCTATAAGAAACTAAGTAGATAACACTAATTTCTATGTGGACTGCCTTTAAAGTATGCAAATTCAAAGACTCAGTATTTCTCCAAAACTCAATAAAAAAGGTGAAAGGGCACATGCATGAGACTACAAAATATTTACTTCAATGTGATACGGAGGAAGTTGCCAAATTCATCTCTGTGGGCTTGATTCTAATGCTCAGGAAGTTTAATCTGATACCATCAATTTTGTATTGGAAAGCAATTCAAGAATAGAAGCAAGAGAGACTGGGGTCATGTGCGTACTCTGCAGTTAAAGTTATGAAATTCTGTCTCCTATTAATTGTTTGTTCTTTGGACAAAAAAAGTGCATAACTGTAAAAGTAGGGTTGAAAGTTACACATATAAAGAAAACAAAACATTAAATACTTTGGCTCAGTTTACTTAACATATACTGTGGTTCAAACAAGAGAAGCTGGTTATTAGCCACTCCTGGAATTTTTATGTCCCTCAAGACTTAGTTCATTATGCTGAAATAGAGTGCAAATAAAATATAATAAGGAGAAAATGATGGTATAAAACATTGTGTTGTACTGGGGAGAAGTAAGACTATAGCCTTATCTTTCTTCTGCAACGCGTACTCCATTTTCTTCTTAGAATGGGTTCATATATAATTTTAAGAGTTTAGAAATAAAGGTTTCCATTTTACTATCTGTTTAATGCCGGCTGCTCACTGTTTTGTGGCAGGCATTGTGACAGTCTAATACTGCAAGCCAAGATACTCCTACTGCCTTCCCAATTTAGTGAAACTTTGTGATCACAGACCTCAAGGTTGACTTCGTACTTTGAAAGCCAACTCCTTTCTTTCTTTATACCCTTTGACTCTAAATGAATACAACTTCTTCAAAGACAATCCAAGAAGCCTTACTCCTCCTTTCCATGGATACGTAGCAAATGCTTGTTCCCATTCTCTCATCTCCTCCCTGTTTGGGCAGAAGTATGCAGCTACAGAGTTTGACATTTTCATCTTTCACAGCTAAGGGCAGGTCCTTTAAGACTATGAGCAATAGCTAATTAAAACAGATGAAGGTTTACCCTAGATACAGTCCACCCCTCTTAAAAGAAACGAAAAAAGGATCATAATTTTATTATGTCCATGACTCCTGTGATAATTGAACCACATTAAATTATAATTTTCTTAAGTTGATCAATTAATATACGTTAGCTATGAGCCTTAGAGAAGAGCAAATATCACAGCAAACTACAGCCATCCTGTTTCTTTACTGAAGTCTCCCACTGCACTAATCTAGGTTTATGGCTGCTTTGCACCAGCGGAGCAGCACAGGGTAGCCAGAGCATATCAATGAATATGGCCCAATACATTTACCAGAATGGTCTTGGGGTTTCTTAACCTGTTTTGGTGCCTGAAGAAAGGACTGTGAAACTCAGCAGTGTATTCAGTGAACACACAACAATTTGGATTGAAACGAGGTAACACAGCAGGCAGAGCTTATTAACCTGAATTCTTCAGCACTATCAGCCCAGGTATTACCACAGACAATTTTCTTCATTTTTTTTATCAGTTTTTTTCTAATTCTCTAGTCCTAACTCCGCACATGATTACAAATAATCATTGCTGACTTCTAGCATTCCTGGACATACTGAAATCCAGACCACCTGTATTCCACAGAATGTCCAACCTTCTGTACCTCAGACACCAAATAGGACCGTCTGTTCTCCAAAGCAAGGATGGCCTTGCAGCAATAAAAACCAACTGGTTCTTTTGCAATACAGTTCTCCATTAGCACCTACATGCAGGTTCTTCTACATGTTCAGAAGCCAAAGATCTAAGCACCGAGTTCCCACATAAAGTCTGTCCAAGTTCAGGGAAAACAAACTCTGACTTGTTTGGAGAAGTCCCTGGAGGGAGCTGAAAGGCCAAGTTCAAAGGACACAGTGTGTGTTATGCCCACAGTCACACCCACATTTAACTCATGAACAGCAATGAGCTTCACACAGAGCAGAGCAGAAAGAGCCACTTACCTTTAAAAGAAAACGTGAGAAATGGAACTCCAAAGTGCTCTGAGCACCCCTTTCAGACACCTACTTTTAAACCACTGCTTCATCTAAGCTGGGCCCTTAGAAGGTCTGACCTGCAAAACCCAAAACAACTTGGAAATGTGGTTAGTACAACAAATCACTTTTGGAAAATCATATTTTCATTCCACCCCAAACTTGTTATGCCACATAAAAGGCTGTTATAATACAAACATAGTCCAAGCCTCTTTCTGATCAAGGAGAGAAGCACAAGACCTGAAGACAGGCTTCCCAAAAGCCTTTTGCAAACTGCAGCTGAAGTCCAAAGTAGGAGACCTCTGTGTTTGGCCAGCAGGCAGCCCTATTAACAAAGACACTCGTTAATAAAGGCAAACCTTCCAGGCTAAGCTACCTGCAGAGCCTTTCCAGCCCTTACAAAAATCTCCTGCAGGAATCAGCCTCCTCCTGTGGAGGGAGAAGTGCCCGGCCACCACCTGGGGGAGTAGAGGGGAAGAGCACAGCGGTCCAACAGGGCAGAGGACAGGGAGTCCCCAGGCAGAGGACAAAAACTGAGTTAACCTCAGACCTCCTGTCCCAGCTTTGCATCCTCTCACAAGTTTCTATCTCTAATCAGATAAAAGCATAGAATTTCACCCAGAAAATTCTGATAGCAGAGTGGTGGACAGAAATCCACCTTTGAGTTTGCAAACTGGGCACAGTTCCACATTTACCATCTTCAAATTTAAACCATTATTGGTATTTGCTAGATTGTTGAGGCCAATAAAGTTCAGCCTGAGACAATCTGTTCTAACTGTTCAGCTTCAGCTATTTATATTTGGTGGCTGCTCATTTGTTATTTCTGCCATTGCTGAGATGACAAACATTTTTGAGAAGGAAAATCATCAGGGCAGAAGGTAAATCATCTTCCTAGCATGTTCCCTGAGCAAAACTCAAAGCCTATTTCTGTTGAAAAGCCGACATACTCTGCAGTTTAATCTTGAAACACATCCAGGAAGGTAAAACAGTGTCACAAGTTCAAGGGCTTGAGCTGTAGCCAAGAAAAAGGAAAGTTAGCCAAGGTGGTATACAAGTACATACACAGTCTGTGAATAAAAGCATAACTGTCCTTTCATCTGAGGGGAGGCGAGGAGAAGCAGACAAAAAAACCCAAACCACTAGATATGTGCCTTCACCTAGGCACAGAAGAGCTTAAAACACTGTGTGAAAAAAGCAATTTCTGTCTTCCTGAAGAGGTCTGACTTGGGACATTTGAGTACTTTACATACATAGAATATTATCCAACGCTCAAGATAACAAAAACATAAAAACTCAGGGCAAAAGCTAAAATAGCAAAGTGGTGAAACCAGCCACAGGTTTCTATAAACTGTTGTCTACACTGGAGAATCAGTGTAAGACCCCTAGGGAGGTCTGGGATATCTAATTGTGAGTCTTCCCAAAACTCCAGCATCTGTCAAGATGTAGTTATACACAGTTCTCAATAGGATGATTTATGCCACTTTTATCAGAGTATCATCAGGAATTGCAAAAGCTGAGTCAGCTCACAGCTGCAGACAGCCAGAGAGATTAACCTCTCCCTTGCTGCTATTGCTAGCAACAGAAGATGAAGGAAAGCCATGTAAAGTTGGACATGACTAGTTCTGTTCTAGAGCTGTGAGACCACATTAGCAATGAAGTAATGAGAAAGGTGCAAGCTGTATCACTTTAGGGCCAAAGTATGGTTTAAGTCATAGCCTGTGGCAGCATGAGACCACTCTACCAAATCACAGAAGCACACGGGCTCAGGAGACCCTTGGAGGAATGTGGACTACCACCACCAGTCCCGCTCTAAACTGATTTTGTTGCCTTTGACAAGTTGCTCCACTTCTGTCAATGGAACACAAAACCTCCAAAATTTTCAGTTCTGCACTATTTGCAACCCAGGATTTCTTCTGTACCCTCCAGCAGTGAAATAGTGAAGGACACTTCCATCTTTCTTGTAAGAAATAAATGTTGTCCAAACTCTCAATTTCTCCTTTGAGATGACTCCTCCCCTATTTTCATTTTATTCAAGAAAACGTTTGCAGCGTCACAAGAGCCTTGCTGAAACCTGTCAGGTTCTGGAGTAGGAACTCTGAATTCAATTTGAACAGTGCTTTCTTGTGAACCTCTATGTACTTGGTAACAGTGATAGATATTTCTGCTGGTAGGAATAAAAAAAAAATCAGATGAGGCTTAGAAAACCGACCAAAAGAAAAACTGGCTGACTATTCTCACACAAAAGATCTATCAAAGTTTTAAAGAGCAGCACAGCAGACTTAAAATTCCTAGTTCAAAAATAAAAGCATCACACATTGATCAATCTGTTGTCTAGGGCCTTTCATTTATCACAGAAAGTTTGGAATAAGCCTTAAAAATATTTTACAAACGCACAGTTTGGAAATAAATTCCTCACACAGCCACAAGAAAGCAGTGTGTGGCACCTTTCAAAACACAGCCCACTCTCTCCACTGGAAAAAAAAAAACCCTCAGGTGTTTGGTTGGATGTAAGGCATTATCCAAAAGACTTCCAAAGGGGAAAAGAAGAACATAATCAGCAACATCGTTAAGGATAAAAATAGACCATGTTAATGGCCAAACAAATAGAGTACCTTGGGGGTTTTTTGTTGTTTGATTTTAGCTTGTTTGGAATAACTGTGGAGTTGGATTTAGATTTCAATTAATTATCATCTGCTCCTAAAGAGGCTAAAGAAATCTTTGATCATAAAGGACTATTTCTATTCCAGGACATGTAGGATAAGAAAACAAAGTACAAAAAATCATGTATCTTGTTAGTAACACATGAAAGGTGTGAAATCAACAAGCCATGGTTTCATTGTGTGCCACAAACAGAGCCAGGAGTCAGGGGTGGGTTTGCCCAAGCACATGGCTGAAGTGAACCACGGTCACAATATTCCCCAGGACAGCCACAGTCCAGCTTTTGGACAACAGTTTTAATGCCCCTGTCTCATGCAAAGCTGATCTGACCGCCAGGCTCAAGGCTGGGACTTTGGGCCCTGGTAATGCAGGATGCATTGCTACACATTAAACTCATGTTGCTGTTTTATTTGTTTTGAAGGCACCATCTGAACAGCAAGCGTTAATGCACATCCCTTTATCTTTGAAAATAACAGAATCAAACTGGCCACGCTCAGCTAAACGTGCAGAGAACAGCTTCAGGTCAATTGTGTGTGACCTGCTCCACTCTTTAACAGGATTTTCCTATAATCTAAATCAACATAATTGAAATAATCCTTTTAATTGTAAGTATTTATCAACTTTCCGGTCAAAAATTCAGAAGACAAAAAAACCTGTCTTCATTATAGATTACCATGCCTTCCTTGTATTTATTTTTTCTCTAAGTAGTAGAACAAATGACTGTGTAGGGTTGAGAGATTAGCTCTCCAAGCACTTACACTTTAGCAAAAAACAAAGCCACAAAGCTAGAAAACGTTATGTCAAAGGAGTATATTTAGTTAAGGCAATCAAATATAAACCATTTCATGCTTTAAAGTGTTTTCTTTTCCTAAGAGACATTGTGTAAATGAAACAGCTTCAGCTCTAGAACTGGTTGTTATAATTCTGGTGTGAGATTTCCTGGGCACAAATATATGCAGAAGAGAGCACAGCTGCTCCGTGCTGTGCAGTAAATCCAGCATGTCAGAAACGCATTGGATTTGCTGCATAGGCACAAATTAACTCTAAGTCTCATGCTTTCTTCAACAGCCAGAACTGCTGTGGCTCTGACAGACAGTCTACAAAAGCATGGCAGACACATCCAAGACTTCCAGAGCTGAACAGGTCACTTACAGCTACTGCAGAGGAATCAGGATTGCTTTATGTCCAACACCCAGACAAACACAGAATATCCTCAGAGCATCCATCTGAACAACAAGAATGACTCCTCAGGGCATTTCTGAACGTTGTTCATAATAATAATAAAAAATAACAAGAACAAAACCAGGAACAGCAGTTACACAAATAATCCAGTTCAAGTGATGGACAGAAGCTGAATAACCCAAGCTACAATAGCAGAGATGGATCAAATAAGAGGTGGAAGATTTCTTCTCGGAACAGGAATGGTCTTTTGAATTATTTCCCCCTGCGTTTACTTGGATGGCAACAGAGACAGGAAAAGATACCCACGTGGTTTTCAAAATTAGAAATAACAGTCAAAAAAGGCAAAAGGATGAATAGTTTGGCACTACTGCAGGATGGCAACCCTTAGAGGATCGCAGAATCGTTCTGATGGGAAAAAGACCTTTAGAATCATCAAGTCCATCCACAGCATTTTATCTGGCAGGAATATCTGGGAAAAATGCACTAAGGGGAAGTTAAAATTGGTGGGTCATATCACCAAACACATGTTCATGGAATATTTCAAGAATACTAAAAAAAAATAATCAAAAATCTCACCCATTAGAAAACCCTTCCCTCTTTTTTTTCAGTTTCTTCTCTTTTTGCTATATTGTATTATTATTTAATATCTTCTATAGCAAAACCCTTACTTCCAAATTACCACATTTTACATTTCCACAAAAAAAGTGTAATAAATGAAATGCTGTACAGAATCCTGCCTACAATTTCCATGCACTGTATGCAATTTAATCCTTTTTTGTCTTTTCTCCTTTGTAATTTCTTTCTCTTGGGAGGATAAAGTACAAAGAATGAGGAAGGGAAGAATCTGAGATTGATGAAGTAGCCCTGGCAGTGTGAAGGTTCAAGAAACACCTAGTAGCTTTAACTGGTCTGCAGCACTGGCTAATATCACATGCTTCAAGTAAAATATCTAATATTGTCAAAAAACAAAGGATCTGGCTAGTATAAGAAGAAAAATCACTGAACCTATCTAATGATCTATTTATATCCTGAAGCATGAGAACTAATAGTCTAGTAATTTTATCCCAGCTAGTGAAACAGCAGACTCTATTCTTATATTCATGATAAATGAATTTACCAGGACAGTGATTTAGAGCCTTACTGGGACAAACAGAGATGAAGTAGTCTTAGCCAACAATAAATTACTCCATTGCTTTTGGCTAAGTAGAACAGACTCTCAAAAACATGTTTCTTTCATAGACTAGTTATTGTAAGGACAATCACAGACAGTGAAGCTTTAACACAAAATAAGCAGCTGAACACTTTTGTTAAATATTAAGGCTACTTATTAGTCCTTCAAAAACATTCACATCTATCACATTTGTATTTTAAAGGTTATACTTTACAGGAAAGTGATCACACACCTCCTAGAAGGACACGCTGAGCTGAATTACTCAAACTTATCTTGGTTCCTTGAAATTATCAGAAGGTGGCTAAAGCTAATAATTAGTATTTAGACTTCAACATCTTCTCTTCTATCCCACTATGAAAATTACTGTGTACTGTTTTTTCTGGGGATTTATATTCATTTATATTCTAAGGCTCATCTCTTAAGAGAAACAACCTCAGCATGAAGGAACAATGAGTAGAAGCTACACACTGAGAAGGGTCTAAGAACTTCACTAGTAAACTAAATAGCAACCAAGATCCACAAACAGCAAAAGGTCAGATAGAAAAAAAACAGGGAATAAATCTTGAACAAGTCCCAGACGTGAGGAAAAGAGATAATCAATAAAAATGTCAAATCTTGTAAATAATTTATTATGATAGTGCTTGAGGCTCAAGAATAGGGCATGGGAAAGAAACAAGCAGCTGAAGCTTCCAAAGAGCACACACACTATATATTAGAGACATACAGGGCAATGGAGTGATAAAACTTGTATAAAGAGTGAAAAAAGACAAACAAAAAAACCCACCAGAACATAACAATAGCAAACTGTGCATTAAACCAACATCCTCTGAGGAGCAGTCTCATTTAGCATCAGGCTACCATAGATACAGCCCCCACAGAGCACCAGTATCTGGAGCAAGTCACCATTTAAGTTCCCTTAAAATAAAAAGTTCAGATTTATCACAGTATTACTACCCAGAGCAGCTTGAAGTAGATAAAACCTGTGTCATACTCTCAGCTGACCGCACAGGAACACTCGAATCTGCAGAAAAGTTGTCCATGGTTTCACGAGCCTCTCTCTGTGAGGGTATCTGTGCATCTTAGCCAAGTGATTACAGAAGTATTATCCTAATTCCATCTCCTTCGATAACAGTAAATCACTGAAGCTACAGGAAGGCTGGGAGACAGCTCTTCCTGAAGCAGAGAGACCTCTGTTCCCAGTGGTGACCATATTACACCATCATCTGAAAATAAGCAGTAGACTCCACTCCAATGCATTTAGAAGACTCTGTCCTATGCAACTAAAAGCTCCACTTTTATGCCCAAACTGAGCTATTTCTATTAAACAGATTAAATTACTTTTGATTGTTCACTGAACACTTTTGTTATTTCTCCCCAGAAGTGGACAAAGATCTTTCGTTAGATTTTGCACAGCAGATACAATCCCTGGTTCTTAACATGTAATTTCCCAGTTTGCTAATAAGTGCCCAAATGCCTACTTGAGGTGATCTTCTACAGTCAATCAGAGCTGTTCCAGTTTCTTCTGAGCTTCACATATCTTCTCCATTTAATTAACTTCAAGTGTTTTATTCTCCAAGGAAGCAGAGGGAGAGTTTATTAGGAGGTGTGGTATAAATTACATAGTAATTTGAACAGAGTAGAAATCCAAGACAGTTTGCGTGCAAGAAATCTTTCCTTAACACACCTACTGCTTGAGAGGCTAAAGGGCAGAACTTGATTTCCAGCTCTTATTTAAGACCACCTGGCAGTGTGATACCTCAGCATCTCTAGCAATTTGATCCATTAGGTATGAACACAAAGGCAAGCTCCCAAAGGCTTCGTACAGGTTTTTAGATCTTAGATCCAAATTACCATCCAAAACCCCCACATTCTTACTTGTCGTGTAGGTGAGAAACCCACCAAGTCTCCTCTTCTGCCTGAAAGCTTTTCAAGTTGGACATGAAGAATCCAGCCCTTAGGAGCCAGATACAGAAATCCCAAGTTTCTAATTAAGCAGAGGGGCTCTTAACACCCTTGAGACCCCAATCTATAAAACATGTTCCAAGCACAGCTAACAGACAAGAGCACCTGCACTGGCTTTAAATGATTGCCAGAGTATCACTTCTACTTTATTAGATAATAGCTCAATAATTAGAACCAGCCCTCCAGGAAAGTGAAAAACAGATCAATGCAGTCTTCCTCCAGAGAGGACTCCAGACCACAGCATTCAGTGCTGATGAAGATACCCAGGTGAGCACCCTGTAGAGTAGGGGCACATAGAGGAATGAAGAGGAAGGCAAATCTTTTTGCAAACTCATGCCAAATTAATGTGCCACAAGGGAATAGTGTAAAATCCACAGTGATGCTGCAAGCCTTGTGGTTACAGCACCCTGCAAGAAGGTGGAACAGTGACTCTAGGTCTGCTCTCATTAGTGTTTTACACATTTTATGCTGTACAAGCACTGGGTTCAGGAGGAAGTAACTCACACGTAGAGTCCTCTTTGAAAGCTAGGACTAACTACAACTTCCAACATACTCTACACAGCTGTGCCTTTACCACTTGACTGCTGGTAATTCATTCCTTTGGAGATGGGAATTCATACTTGGGGTGAAGTATTAATACTGGCTGCAAGAGGCAGGTTCAATCCTATTTTAAAATAGTAAGCACATAGTCTAAGTGGAGAGAGCAAGACTACACACAGAGGGGAGCCAAGCAAAGCTTACATCTTGAATGGCTCTGAAAAGCAAACACCATCAAATCCCTATATATCAATAATTTTTTCTTCTCTCAGCAATCAGTTAAGTAAAAACATGCAAAGCTTGCAATGCAAAACGGCCACATTTTGATGCAAGTGGGAAATCTTCATGAATTCTATCAGCTTCAATTGTATTAAAAAGATTCTTTTAACTGTCAGTATTAACATGACAAATCGTAAATGATTTGGGAAGCCCTTCTTAATTGCCACATAGTAATTACAAAGGGAAAAAAATGTCTTGCATCAGGTTAATTATTAGAAAGGATAAGTAAATAAATCTATAAAGTAACTTATTCTGTTAGTTGCTGGGAAACCTCCTTGTTGATATGACAACCATGGCACAGCAAACCAGATTACAGCTTGCTTCTTATCTGTGTGTATCCTACATTTTCCTTAAGGGAAGTGTTTTCTATCTGCTATGCTATAGTGACACCTACAGAAAAAAAAACACTGAAAATGGACGACCTGGGAAGGAATTGGATTAGAAAGGATTTTTAAAGTGCTGCACAACCATACTTGTGTATGTATGCAATATGTATTGTTTTAAATCTGACAAGGAAGCTTTTGAATACCATATGCCAATCTCTCAGGACCCATTTGTAAGTGTTTCCACCGTACTCATGTCAGAAAATCATGCTAATAGCAAGTTTCCAAGCAGAGCTGGTTATTATAATTGCTGAATATATTTTGCTAACGCTTCTTCAGAGGCAGTAATTTTTACATTTTTTCAAAGGATCAACACGTTTCTCCCTGTAGCACTGCTGAATTTACAAAGTGCATCTTCACAATCTCCTGTTGATTTTGTATTGTTGTGTTGATGTTGTACAATGGGTTTTCTCTTGAAAACGCACTCAAGACTTTGCTTCTGCTTTTGCAGAAGGAAGAAATATTCCTTTTTTCTGGGCCTCACTTCCTTTAATAATTCAAATGAAACGCTCTAGGAAGCTCTGCCACATCTTGAGGTTGGCATCTTCAACATTACAAGCCCTTTTCAGTACTCCAATTCATTTAATGTCATATTCTTGAACACTCAGAGCCTGACACTTGGAACATTATTTGCATTTTACTTTTCAACAAACTTCAGAGTGTGCCTTAACACTTTTAGGTATCACAGTCAATGAAGACTTACATAGCAGCATGACACCAAAGGCTTCTATGAAAAGCCCTCTTTCTTTGAAGGATTTCAGAGAAAATCTTGAATCAGTTAAAAATTTCTCAATATAAAATTACAATTAGTATATTTTCAAAACTCTATCATTTCCATAGACAGGAAATTCACTATTGAGGGTACTACAAACCTTTCTGTGCTAAAAATGCAATATTCAGAATAATCCTGCTTTTAAAGAACTCCAGCACACACTTCCCTGATGTGTTAAACACCACCACCCTGGCATGTCCACCAGACAAACAGATTCTGCTACGCAGATAGAAAAAGATATGAGTGATATCCAACCTCAGCACGACAGAAAAATTGCATGGGCTGGGAGATTTTAATGACCAGGGATCACAGTGAATGACCACGCTCTGGAGGGGTGACAGATCCAGGAATCTACCGTTTCATTGATTTTCCAGCACCCTCAGTTAATAGAGGCTGTAAGGATACTTTGCTTTTTCACCAATAACAGCTCCACAACCAGAGGGGAAAGACTGCCTAAGGTTTCTTCTCCCTCATGTTCAATATCTGAAGCAAAGCCCTACATACCTGGACTTAGACCTAAATATAACACAACAAACAGCTCTTACAGTTTATTCACTCCTAATCATTTAACCTATTCCTTTAGGGTAAATGTTCATTTTTTTTTTGTTTTCTCAATTGTTGTGTCTGTCCAAGACCCATGTATTTGTTAAATGGTACAGATGGCATTTTTTTGCACAGAGCAGCCACTCTCATTAATCTGGGCAGACCATAAAGACTCTAAGCAGTGCTTGATGCTGGTCTTAGGACTCTGATCAGTGCAGGCTGGAAGCAGAAGGCCTCTTTAGAGCTCCCTGTGAGTCTTGGAATGAACATAAATAGCCAGAAAAAAGTTACTACCCATGACATTGTTTTATTACTCCCCGCACTGAAATGTTTATACAAACTCACAGATGGTTCATTCTAAAGCAAACGATAAATGAAAAGAAATAATAAGGAAGAAATGATGTGGCTAACCCATATAAGGTGAGGATTGATTCCAGCTCACTCCCTACCCAAACTGAAATGGAAGAGTTGGAATAAATGCAAGATGCACAGAGACAGACACCACCTGTAAAGGACAGGCAGGAATTTTTTGCTCTATACAGAAAGAGTTAAACCCAACTCCACTATCTCCTTCCTTAGAAAGCTCCAAACATTGCACCCACCTTAAACTGCTCCCTGACTTAAGCAATCACCTCTTTCAAGCCCTTAAGCAGTAATAACTGACTGGAGCTAGGGCGAGAGAAAACCAAATAACATCGGTGTCAGTGGAGGTAGCACAGCAGAAACAAAGGTATTTCTGATATTAGCAAGTGTATAAAACATTCACAGTTTAGGAAGGAGGGAGTCCTTTTACATATTACAGACACACTGAGCTAAAATATTAAAAACCTGAGTGTTGCCTTAGGCATCCCAGTCTGTTGTGAGATATAATTAATTTTAACAAATCTCTCAGACACAGAAAGTAAAAATAAGATAAACAAATAATGTCAAGTCAGGCAAGGCTGTGTTTTTGTGGGATCCCCACAGCACAGTTCACCCAGAGCTCTTATCTAGGCTCTTCTAATGAGCTCATTATCTCTGCATTTCCTATGACAGCAAAGGCAGCTTTTGGGGTCGGTGATGTGACATGGCAGGGATTTGCCCTAGGACAAGAAATGAAACGGCTCCTCCTTCTCCAGCTATCTGCCAGTGCTGCCTGGCATTCCTCCCCTATTTGCAAGCCCTGTGTCATCTGTCTGGCCACGTCTCAGTGCAGTGGTACCATGGTATTTGCAAAGAACTGTACTGCTGTCAATGCAGTTCAGTGTCCAATGGATGCTGTATAAAGGCATGGGTGTGAATGTTAAAGTACTGATGGCACTAGGTGTCCATCATGCATCAGACAGTATTGTTCCTGCCAGTGGATTTCTGATTTCTTTCAGAAACTGATTTTGGATCAAATAGCAGGGCTGCCTTGAGGCCCCTACTTTGTGGCCCAACTCTCATAAAAGAATCGCTCCTTTAGCTTCCATTATCTTCTCTGACTGCTTTAATTTGGCTCCAAGCATCTCCAGCTGGTGAAGAGTCAGTTATTAGGTTTCCTCCTCTCCTAATCCTTCTCTGCAGCCAGCAGAAGCAGCTGTTGTGATTGTAGAGTATTTTAAAGCATTAACATGCAGCAATGATAAAACAAAAGGGCCAAAGTCTTCCCCAGATGTCTCACCCAGCTCTTCTGTAGCACCTTCTGAATTGATCACATCTGGGCCTCTTTATGGCAGTTTACGTTACACAACAGGAAATGAGAACTTACACATCATTCTCAGGACTCTGTTGTAAAATAAACTTCACACTTATTTTGATCTGCTTCCTCTTCATTCTGTAGCCTTTGGGCAGTGGATGCCTAGAGAGGGCTGATCGCACTTACGGCAACCAAAATATTGGCACCTCTGGTCATCAGCATCATTTCATCTTCCCTCAAAGCAAATTGGATGCGTTTGGTAACAAGGCTTTCAGGTTCACTTTCTGATTGTGGTGAATTTTTGTGTCAGAACAGTATTTCAGCCAGTTTCTATTCTTTTTGCCACTCAAGATAGGAATGGACTTATTTAATTCAGCTCACGTTCCTTCCTTTACTTCATCTTCTTCTCACAAATCCGAGTCTCAAGTCCCATCTCAACATTCAAAATGCACTATAAAAATATGCAGCACTGAGCTAAAAACACACAAAAACAAACAAAACACCCACATACAAATCCTCCCTCTACATTTAACTAAGCATTCCTAAATAGTAATTCCATTCCAGGGGAGTCCAAGCACAGCTTTTAACCTCTGCTTTATATGCTAGCTGCATATAAACACAGTTATCAACCACATCACAGACAACAGTGCATAGGGCAAGAGTGCAGAAGTCAGATTTCTGCTGTAATAATACCTTCAAAGTCTAATTTTATCAGCAGGTCTGTTTGCTCAGACACCTCACTATCACTTCAGCTATCATCTCATGTTATGTGGATTGAGACACTCTCAAGAAGACTTAGACCAAGACCACTACCTTGAGTGGCATCTGTTTCAAACACCTCTGAAAATCTCACTTCAGATGCCCACCGAGATCCACCATTTGTATTATACACAGGAGCAGAGACACAGTCACACAGTGGAAAGAGAAGTTGTGAGGCATGACTGTGTTAGACACAAAGGATCTATTGCATGGAATTTAGTATTATATAGTGGACATAAATCTTCTCAGCTTTCAGAAGGGAAATGTCACACACACCATACACCTCAACAGGCTGAGCTAGAAGCCTTAAAAGTCACCTACAGACAGGTGTGTTTGGGCCTGAAAGGACAAAAAACGTACCTACAAATGAACACCTTTGGCCACCAGTGCAACAGGCAAGTTCAGAAGAGTTCCGAGTCCAACAAAGGCCTGATAAAGCAAGCTATTCAAATAAATAATAAGCCATCCTACCAAAAGGTATCTCAGATAACCTCCCTCTCTCCACTGCCATTACGCAGCCAACCTTAGCCAAGCACTGAGCAAGCAAAAGCAGCTGAACAGTTTGAATGCAATAAAAAAAGCAAGAGAGTAGTGCATCACAGGCACACTGATGGCATTATTACTCCAGGGACTTGGCTAGCCAGTGAACAGAGGAAAAACAGAATGTAAATATTTGAGCTTAAGATCAGGGGACCTGCACGTTACCAGAGAGGAAAGAAAAACAAGAAAACCTCACGCCCGTATTTACCCTCACCCTTCAAAAAAGCTCAGAACCAGTAAAGACAGTTTGTCTAAATTACTAAATCAAGAATACAATATTAATACCATTACCAAAAGATAACTGCTGCTTCATTTTAGTGTCTAGAAGACTGGTGAGCCAGTTAGGTTACTTTACTTTTCATTTTGCATACAGTGGGACATAACTACCTTCATGTGAGATGACAGCAGCAAACACCACGGCATGAAAGGCAATTTCCCTTCTAAACCAGCACACAGCAGTCATTCTACAGACCTACCAAAACCCCTACCAAAATTCAGTAACTCCAAATTAAACACCCAGCTGCTGTGGCAGGCCCAAGATCCTGAGCCAGTCCAAGGGAATCATTATTCACAGACAAATGAATGCACTCAAGACTGAAAAAAAAAAGATTGCTTGCAGGTGGCCAGCAGTAAACTGGATATAAATCAGATTACAGAGCTGTCAAATGCAAGATTAACTGTTCTCTATTCAATGGGGGAAGAAGGTTCTCTCCATTGTTATGTTTGCTTAGGAAATGACAGAAATCACATCCCTGAAAAACATGCAAATTCTTTATTATTTATTGAATAGCTTTAGATTTGCAACATAACACAGCCCTCAAAAAGCAACATAAGCTAAACTACTCATTAAAAAAGGCTTGGACACAGAGTGGATCCAGTTACTGAACTACTGGTAAAAGAAATTATTTATCCTTGCATATAACTGAACACCAAATAGTGAGAAAATTATTTAACTTCCACCTAGTAACTTACAAACTTTTTCTTCATATGCTACAGAAGACCATTGTTCTGCAGCCAATTTTCTTAATTTTGGATAAATGCAGGCTTTAGTACCTGTCTTAAAACCCCATTATTTAAAGCAACTTCTTTAAATGTTATATGAAAGCACCAATCTTTATTGGAGGAATAAAAAAACCACACAGCAAATTTCCCCCAAAACTTACCAACTTCCATCCTTTCTCAAACTGTGTCATGAGACATCTTCATCACTCACTTGATGCACTGCAGTACAATCTTCCATAAGCACCTTTGATCAAAAGCATACAAATGTTTTCTGCCAGCTCTGCCAAATGCCAGGTTTTGCATCTATGCAACAAGTAAAGAATTTTACCAGCATTACAGTCAGTCTTCATGGAATCTGAAAAATCATTTGCTTCCTCATGTGGATGGCTGCATTAAATCTCTTCTGAACTACACTACTAAACCATGCACCTAGCATACCTTTTACACCAAACATAGGTGTATTCATAAAAAGTTGAATTAGTCATGTAATTATGAGGAGCAAGGGGGATTGATCTCCTGAAAGTGTTATCTTTGATCAGTTTAGCAAAGGGTTTTAATTGCTGCCTCTCGTTAGGTACAAGGAATTGAAAGAAAAGTATTAATGGAGAGAGAAGATCCATCTAAAGTAAAAATGCTATTTAAAAAAAAATATACTTCTGATGGCCATAGAAATTAATAGATAAAATCAAAGTTAATGCAGAAGAACGATGAAGGTTCAGATTTGACTTTTAGAGCAGAGAGTTTCCAGAAGCACCTCTCAAACATGGAATCAACAGCAAAAAAAACAACCAGCAAAAAAAATAAATATTTACATACTGCCTACAAACTAAGAATTAGACTTGCTGATACAAGACTGCTTCTTCTAGGGCCTCTAATGGAGACATTTTTTTCCTAGAGTAGGCAGGGAATTTGAATTCTCCTAACACTACATCAACAGTGCCACTGTATACCGAACAATGTAGCATAACTAGCATCTACATAAAGAATTACATATGTGGCAGCTTGATTGCCATTCAGCTAACATTTTCAAAGAACTATAGACAACGATTATTTCCCAAATAGCAAATTTAAAAGTCATCCATGACTTTGACTAAGGTTCCTTCCCACACACAGACAGAAATTCGTTTATCAATATTCAATTTCCTCTGTCATTCAGCCTTATCTGTAAGCTTCCACAGTCAGTTTTAACTAGAATATTCCAAGTGATTCTGTATCAACAGCAAATTGTCACCTATTTACCTCCTCTTCCAGACCACACTTGTTACACAGTTCAAGCCTTTTAAATGTCTGCCACATGAAAGCACAAAACCCCATCCTTCAGTTCCTCTTTTTTTAAAATAAATTACAAATGCATAAAAGGCCTGTTCATTAATCCCACACTTGTTCAACTTCCTACAAGCTATTTGTAACTTTTAAAAGGCTTTTTGGAAAATCCACACATAAAATGTAAGTTATGTCACCCACATCAACATACTTGTTAACTTCTCCAAGGAACTGTGATCTTCCAGGTACGGTTTATTCTCATAGAAGATATTGTGATAACTCTCCAACATATGTTTATCCATTCCTCTGCCTCCTTTGCTTTTTTCTTAGGCTGCACTAATAAGTCAGACTGACTTGTCTTTGAATTCAGCTACACAATGAAACACTAAAAGGTTGGTGTAATAGTTACTCCCTGCTATTCCTTCTGCATGAAGGCAGATTTAAGTGGTATACCACTGCAGCAGTCTGGTAGTTTCACACTTTAATTCCCACAGAAGAACTGGTGAAGACCATCTGGTCTTTGTGAAGTGTTACTGCTCAATTTATTGATTTGTTTCAAAACCTGAGGATTGCTAAAGAGAATAAAGCTGTGTTACAAAGGTCAATTCAGTTCAACAAACCCTACATAAAACTCACATTTTGCAGTATCATTTACCTAGAAAAACTCAACTACAGATGCAGTGCCTGTTTTTCTACAAGACATAGCTTGTTTGCCATCCTTCCAGCTGGGTTTAAGTGAGGTAGGTATCATAAGAGAATCTGATGGAGGTCATAATACTAAAGCTTCTATATATTCCACAATCTTGCTACAAATCAGTTGTCTTTATCAAGGCCATTTACACTGCTTCTGTACACATGCACTCTGAAAACATACAAACTTAAGGCTAAGCACCTACAAATACATTGCTGCTCTTCCAATATGTAATCTTTCCATTTTAAATCTACTTCCCCTATGAAAAAATATGAAACTGTGCCTTAGTTTCAGTCATATATGCGCACTGCATGCATCCATACAATTAAACCTACTCTGTCTTCTCTCTACCATTCCTTTTCCTATTCCTCTCACCTTCTACAAAATAACCTGGGGCCCAAGCAGATTTTTAACAGGGCTTTGCCTACTGAATGCTACATTTCTAATTACCCAAAATAAGTAAATCATTCTCATTTGATGGAAATGTACACATCTTACAAAGTTAGAACTGGTACAGAAGACTCATGTTGTGTGCATCTGGTGAGAGCTTTTAGTTCCTGACTATCACACACACAAAAGAATAGCAATCGATTACTTGAGCTTCCTGACCTGAGATCTATACAAAGTGTTCAGAAGGGACTAGCAAGAACCCTGCTGAGGGCTGCCTACCAAAGAGAAACACTGATGAACAAAACAAAGGCTCGAGCCAGAGAGCCTGCTGAGGAACAGAGGTCAAGGCACTGCCTAACAGTAGGGAATCAAGAAAAAAAATCAGGAGAACCTTGCCTTGACTGCATCAAGGGTTGGGACAGAGAGGGTGATCGGGTGGGGGAAGATGCCTGGATATGTCAGTCCTGAAGATCAAGAATTTCTGTAGCAAGTGCCCGAAACATAAGTCTTACCATTAAAAATCAACTCTGCTGTGCAACCGGCCACATCATTTTGTCTCCTCTTCCCTTCATTTGTTCATTGCCAGCTGCAATGGGAAGGAAAAGAAGAGATTAAGGACAAGCAGCAAAGTTTGAGGAACAAGCAGCAGATGCCTCCTCTAACAGGAGACAGAGATAAAGGAGAAGGAATTTTGACTGTTTACACAATAACAGTTTATTTGCTTTACCTTGCAATAGATTGCATCTTGATTAGCACTACTGTAACAAAAGAGGGCAAGGGTGGCTGGAGAACACGGAAAGAAAGCACAGAAGAATGTGGAAGGGAACTGGGCTAGATCTCTGATGGTGCTCAACACCCACAATACTTTCCACAGAAGATTTTAGAAACATGCAGTTTATTCAGAAACCTAGATAAAAGTTTGGCTGTTTACTGTCGAAGAGGATTACTGAAAAAGTCATTTCTAATAAAAAATACTTTCACTAAACAATAAAAACAGCTACAACATTCCTCAGTTATCTTTTCTATAACACAAACCCAAGAACGAAAACAGCTGCCACATTTGGCTGACAATTTGGTTGACATTTTGACACATCATTCAAATTCAGAGCATTTTTCTTCTCTCTGAAGCAAACAGATTTTGCCTTAAATAGCCCATTTCACGCACTGATACTTGCAGGCACAAATCCTTGGTTGTCATTCATGAGAAAACATTTAACTGATTTATAAATTAAGAGTGACTTTTAAAAGCACAGAGAGATTTTCACATTATAAGACAACAGAACTTGAATCAAAATGAAAAGCAAATATAGAATAGGTATCACCAAAAGAAGGAGACTTTCTGCTGTTCAGAAGTTTCTTTTTCATTAAGAAGAAACACAACACATCAGGATATTCAGCACTTTTCAGCAAGCTTTCCTTCAAACACCTCTTCAACTCCTGGATGCTGTCACTGAGCGAAGGAGGCACCAACCACACAACTCGTGCTCTGCAATGAGCTACAACGCTGAAGCAAGAGCCTGCAGAAAACTTGAAAACATGAAAGCTGTCAGTAGGGGATTCACTCACTCATGTCCAATTTAGCCTCGCCGTGCAGAAAACAAATGCTGCCAGCAACATTCATACTGCTGCTAAGCTATTTCTTTCAGAAAAATTTCTGAAAGTGTTTCAGTTTAATCGATTTGATTTTCTTAGGTTTGTGCTTATATCCATATCTTGCTTCTCATTTTGACTCAAAAAGCACTTACCACGCTTTTGAAAGTCCCTAAATATTGACAAATCAGGAATTTTCATAGGAAATAAAGCTCATGACTAGCCTCACAAGGCTTAGCTCCCTTCCTTTTTCTTATTTACACTCGTACAGAGGCATTTTAAGAAGGCATTGTTAACTTAATCTAAAGCCTGATAAACCTTTGCGGAAACTGAGAGGCTTTGAGGACACAGTCACACATCAAACTACCACAGGCAATGATGGTGGCAATAAAACAAATCTGCTCGTCTCTTCTGGCTTTTCAAAGATCATTAAGACACATCTCTTGGAGGAAGAATGCAAAGGAGTTGCCATTAGGGCTTCAGAGGGTTTCCAGTAGAGCCCTTCCTCACCCCCATAGATTTTTCCCAGATGGGATCTCTGGCCGTATTTGATATGGTTTGTGGTGATGTAGGTAGGTGGTTGGACAGGATGACCTTGAAGGTCTCTTCCAACCTTGATGATTCTATGATTCATCTTCCTTCACTAGATGACCTGTTATAAACCATTACCATACTTAGTTGTTTTCTGGCTTTCCAGAATGCACAGCAGAAAGCAGTTACAGTCTCAACATCAAGCAGGAAAAACACTGCATTACTCTGACCATGATTTTCCTGTGCCTTGGCAGACTACTTAACACTGCTAATACCTTGGGGTGGCCCATAACTCTCGCTATGTGTTTTAAATTGATTAGCTTCCTAGGCTGCTTCAGCTTCTGAGACAAGTTTTATTTTGACAACATGCTGAGAGTACAGATGTCTGGGTGAGTTATCTGCCACTAAAAAAACTCCACAGTTATTTCTTTTTCTGATATTTGGCTTAAGTGAAAAAAAGCTTCTCTTGAGCAGCAAGCGTTCTGTTTTGTCTAAAAAACTGTCAGGAAAGAAACCTCATGATTCTTCAGCTGCCTTGTTAAATGTAGATGCCACACAAAGTACTAATGATAAACACCCTGCAGACAGATCGAAGTCCTGTAAGTGAAAAACAAATGCCACTGATGTGAAATAGTTTATGTAGTGTGATTTTCTAAGCACACAATACTCCCTATGCACTATGCTGCAAGCTGTTGTTTTAGCACTGCTACACAATTCTCAATTCTCATTAATTGTAAGAATAATGTAAATACAAGAGACATTAATGTAGAAGCTGAACATCCCAACTTCTAAAGTTTCAATATAAAATGCTGCAGAGAAGCAAGAAAAAAAGGTTTACTTTCAGATCATTGGTATATTCCAGTGTTAGACACATAAGTTATATAAGCAAACTCAAAGTTTCCCAGAATTACATTGCCAAAAATATTCAGGTAGAAAAATTAACATGTGAAATACTCCCTAGAAAGCTATTTTGACTTCCAGAATGCAGTCATCTCATGCAGCATAAGAAATGTTACTTAGTGATGCTTATCTAAGGCAGTTAAGCAAGTTTTAATTTGTACTGTGGAATGGAATGGCATATAACTATAAAACACTGTCTTTTGAAGTGTTGTAAGTTATGTCTGTGAAATTATGAAAAGATACGCCATGTTCCCAGTGCAATATAAAAAAGAAAATAAAGGGTAATCATGACATTTCTGTATTGGTTTTTGATGAAGTGAACAGCATTTTAAACTGTAAACTCCTGAGAACAGTGATCTCCTTACTCTTTTCAAGCAGTTTGTAAAATACCAGGATGATTTCCAGTACCCTTTAATTACAAAATTATACTGTTAATTTCAGAAATTTTCCATAAAAATAGGTTCTTGCTAACAAGGACTAAAAAGTTCCTAGCAAAACTAAAGCTGACTCAGCAACAATAGCATTCATAGCTATGAATGTTATTTACCATTACTGCTTAACTTTGGCCTGGCTAATGTCTTTGTTGAACCAGTTCTTAAACCTTTTTCATGGTCTAACCAGTTATTAGACAGCAGAAGACATCTGCAGTTGCTTTAGTACCTCTGTTAAAAGTGTAAACCAGCAAAAATATTCCATACAAAGCAGGTTATTGTCTCTAGGCATACTGCATTTCCTACCAACAGAGCAAATTCTAATCTAATTAATTGAGCAATTATCTTTCCATATTGGCTATAAAGTTTAAATCATGAGTTTAAATCATGACAGTGAGTAAATCATAAGACAGTAAGTAAATCATGAGACTGTGTAACCAAAGAGATTACTAATGCATTGAAGAAAGCTTATTTTTAGTCTGAAGTTTGTTAAAAGTATTATCAGAAGTGTTTGTATTTTTTCTTTAAAAAAAAAAAAAAAAAAGGGATGGGAAGAGAAAACTGTCAAAATCAGATGTTGAAAACAGTCAGTGACTTCCTAGTTATCTCCAGCAAGCACAAACATAAAGGATTAACCTGACTGTTGAGGAATCTAAGCATACATTGAAGAAGCATCTGCTTCATCAGTTTTCTAGTTAAAAAGGGCTGGGAACAGCATGGAAGCAGTCAGCCTATCTGTGCAAGGGAAATGAGTGGTGTAGGAATATTTGGCAAAGTAACTCAAAAAGAAAGAAAAGGTCATTCATGAGATGAAAGCACTGGCCTTAATCTACAGAGTGGAACAACTGCTTTCTGATTTTATTCTTAGAATTTCTGGCAAAGAACTACTGTAATAAAATATCAATATATGGTAAACTCTATAAAGAAAACTCAAGTGGAAAAATGCGCCCTCACCTTAAAGAAATGAGGCAGGAAATCAAATCAATGGACTGTCCAGCCCGATGGCTCTAGTTTTGATGAATTAGGGCTACTGAAGAATTTTTTCCTGTAAAAGAAATTGTTGAAAAGATTAGTATTGTTGTCTAATATTAGTGTGTAATTGATGGGGGAGACAGACAACTGCATACTACATGGGGTGGGAAGAAGATAAACAACTATGTTTAACTGTCAGAACCTAAATGATATAGGGCATTTCAAAGAGATGGACCCAATCTGAAATTGAAAATATCATTATATTGGGTCCATCTTTTTGAAACACCCTGTGTATTTTAGTTTCCACTGACACATTAATGAAGGTCACTTGCCACCTCCAAACACAGAATCCCAAAGTTTTCAAGACAAACATTCAAACACATCTTTAAATATTTGAGGCTATAAACAAAATTAATTTCTTAAAACTATCTACATTTCCTAACCAATTTAGTGATGGAAATCATGGCCTTTAATAAAAGGCATCTGACATCAAGTTTTGTAACTTACTGATCACTGTTGCTGTGGTGAAAATGACTGAAATAGACACATAATCCTTTCATTAAAAATAAAATTGGTAATAACATGGTGTCACGGTTTAACTGGCCAGGTCAAGCCACTACTCAGAGATCAGAATTGCTCTCTGTTACTCCCCTCCCAGGAGAAGATAGAAGGGGAATAAGGAAGAGAAGGTTGGAAGTTAAAATTATAACAGATTTACTAGAACAAGGAAAGGATAACATGCAGGAGAAGGAACAAAATATACAAACATATATATACACAAAATCTGACCTTGATGATCACTGACATGAGTTCATGAAAGTCCCTCACATCAGAGCTGACATAGGAAAAGGTCTGAAGCTCTTCCCAGCACCTGATGGAGGCGGATTCTGCAGAGCAGGTGGGGAGCTGATGACAAAGGCAGGATTCCTTCTCCCTCCAAGACATTTCCACATGGCGAGGCAGCAAGGAAATGAAGAGCAGGAAAGAAGGGAGAACTTCCTATTTTCCTGGCTTTTTATAGAGTTTAGCAGGGAGTGGGAGAGAATACGGATTCCTCAGCTTTCCCCACCCCAGGCCCCTTTTCACAAAGGGTCCTAAACTCCACCCGCCTCTCTGGGTCCTTGCATAAATACCATAAAATTTGCCTGTGTCCCCTCAAACCATAACACATGGTCAAAAATACGTACAGATGTTGCTGTCTGGATTGCATCTTCTATAAACTCCTCATTTAAAGCAGGTACGAGAACTGTGGAACGTAGATGGAAGATGTAAAGCAGGATATAAGGCTTCTCTTCCTATATTAAAGTTTCTGTGAACAATGACTACCATTAGAGTCCTGTGAGGTGATTTACCCATAGATGGCTAAGAACAACTGCCAGACAAAATCACAGAATCACAGAATCACACAAAATCACAGAATTCTAGGGTTGGAAGCTTTTTAATTAATCCCACTTCCAAAATTTCCCATCACAATGAGACAGAAATCTCCATGACTGAAATTTGACACTTTCTTTTAATCAAAACTGGGGGTGAGGAGCAAGACTCTAAGGTGCTTTGAAAAGCATCTTAAAAGCCATAGAGGAGGAAATTAATAAAAGAAGGGGGAAACTTGTCCACCACATTCAAATAGAACACAATGAACTAAAAAAATCTTTTCAAGAAAGCTGAAGCATGCTGCTGTGTCTGAGAATCCTAAAGATGTTACTAAAAGACACCGCTTGGATCACTTCAAAGCTGTAACTTCCTGCCATCTCCACAGAAAACTACTCAACTACTGGCTACAATTAAACATACATATCCTACAGGAGAGCAGAAAGCCACATTAAAGTACCATGTCAGCATGTAACAGCCAAGTGACCTTTTGCTGAAGCTATGTTAATTGCATTTAACTTTACATTAACTGGAAAGAGGAGCAGAAGAAACCTTTTCATAGAACAGATGCAGCAAGTCCAAAAGTGCAGTTGAGGCCTCTTCATGATCAGATCAAGAAATTAAAACAGTTTGATGAAATAAAAACCATCCAAGATCACCTTTTAACTGTATTTCCTCTTTGTTCTCTTAATCCTAAAAGGCCTGTGAGATAGAAACCTGTGCAGTACAGCTGAATTTGCTATGCTGAACGTAGACCACTTCGAACTGGCATATTGGAACAGTGAAAAGAGCATAGAGCCAAAAGAGAATTGACTTCTCATTGATGCTGGGCAAAGGGAGCCAAGTTTACCACTAGCATGCACTACCTGCTGAAATGAAAAAGAAAGGAGTTTAGCAAAAGTAAAATATACTGTGTAAAACTGTTAATTTCTATTCTACAAGGCTGAAGGCCTTACCTGAGTGGTAAAATATATGATATGGAGTAAAGTGTATTAGAGCTATTATACTTTCTACTCTGCATCCCACCATATAAGTTTGGCCATATTGAGACCCCCAGTTTAACAACACTCCATTAATAATGCTTGCACGGTACCTCTCAGCTTGGCAATGTAAAACTGCATTTGGAGACATAAAATAGCATCTGCAGGCAAGGAAGAAAAATTTAAAGAATAAAAAAAAAATCCTTAAAAATAATAGCACAAGACCAGTTTTATTTTATTCTGTTACTTCATACTAACAAAAAAACCAAAATCAAGGGAATTTTAAGCATTTTTACTGACAATTTTACAAAATAATCCTTAATAAATAATATCTTGAACAACTCTCACGACACCTCTTCATCTGTTTCTTGGTTTTGTATGATAGCAAAGATAGAAATTGCATCAAGTTCTTTGCATGTTCAATGTAAGGCAAGCACCTGTAGCTTATCCTCCAGAATTTCTTCCTCATCATCCACTTGGCTTTCATCCCAGCCCCTTAAAAGAAAGGTATCACAGCGATTTTCAGCAGCTGAAACTCCTCAAGCTACTCTGCTCTAAGCCTTAGTGACACATGTTCACACATGTAGAATTAAAAGGCACAGACTATGGTGAGTTTAACTGGTTTGGGCTCACCTGCTCAGAGCTGCTCTTTTTAAAGATACCTTACAACTAAGGAACTTAGATGATTTGTAGTAGATTTACTTTATAAGTCTCAGTGCTGTATATTAACAAAAGCTAACACATTAAAAAAACATAGTCTCAAAATTTATAGTATGGAGTCTCAACAACAAAATATATCATTTAATTCTTAATCTCAGCTGTCTGAGAGTACTGGTTTAGTACACCAAGAAAAAAACAGGTCATGATGACATTTGTCATCAGCATGTAAAGTACAATCACAGTCAAGACTGTTTTTATTGCAGTTCTGGCAAGATGTTTGGCATATTGAGCATTTTACAATATCACAAAAACATACTCGGCAAGTTTAACTTACCTGAGAGCATCAGCTCTGCTGTGGTCTTTTGGCTCTAGGTTTTCATAGAAATCTGTAGTATTTCTACCTATCTTCTCTGAGTGCCTGCTGGAGGAGGTTACATCTTCAGAAGTTAAGCTGTAATGTTTTTTAGGACCTGAAATATTTAGGTCATTTCAGGAACAAATATAAACAAAAAAAATGCAGTATCCACTCTATAAGTTTTAAAGAATTTCACAGTATCAACAAAAACTTGCCATTTAATGTCTCAAAACAACAACAAAGGAGAGATTTATAAAATTTCCTGTCCATCTCTTATCCTTCTTGCTACCCTTGCATCAAATCACATTTAGCTTCTAACAACACCTGGGGTGTTCATAATCAAATATCCATGGAAAGGACACCTATTTAAGAGAAATTTATGATCTGAAATAATACCTAGCACACCCTACAGATTTCTGCAACAAAATTCAAGAGATAAAAAACTTAAGAAAGTTGCATGAGCTTGCTTCTGCTAAATTAAGGGTAGGTTAAAGTATGATCAAATGGAAATAAATCACAGTTCAACCACAAAAGAATCTTGCATCATCAAATGGTTTAGTATATATTTGCATCAAAATCAGTCAGATCTGAGAAGGCAAATGAAATAGCTACTGGTTTTCATTATGTTACTTGTAAGCATGAGGAGGAAAAAAAAAGCACTATTGTCACTCACCTGTATAACTTTCTAATTCTTTTTCCAGAGTAAGCAAGGCTTCTTGGTCAGCTATATGTTCCCAAAGATACTCATCTGGTGTAGTTATATCAAGGCACTTGTGTTTTGATATCTCAGTATCAACTCTACATGTATGCATACATGAACTCTTTGGTCTTGGCTGTGTGTTTGTTGGACAATTTGTTGGCCTTCTAGAATCATTCCCTGAAATAACACAAAAGGTCACAACTTCTAATAATTCAAGATTAAAGAGAATTTTATCCCAGCTCATTAATAACAGAATTGTAGTTAAAAATATAATTTATCTGAATAGGTTATTAATTTTGTTAAGATTTGGAATTAATAAACATTAATAAAGAGTTTACAATTACAATGGGAAGTAGCACTGCATACTTCAGAGGTATCTTCCAGAAAAAAAAAATATTATGTACAATGGCACATATTTTAGGGGAGGAGAGAGACTTGGAATGTTTGTAGAAAGCATAAAAATTAAAGACAGAACCAAATTTAAGGTGACATAAAAAAAAATATAGACACTTTCACATATTTTTCTGGGATTCAAAATTGATAGTTTCAATTTCCGCATAGAGTGTTTTTAAAATTAAAATGCCAAACTGGTTGCTTAAGATGAGAGAAATAATGCAAGCTACATTCCTTGAAATGGTGACAACTGAAACTGGGGAAGGTGCAGATGCAGTTATGCATGATTTGGTTCCTTGTTTCTTATAGTTCATGTAATAAAGCATATTTCAGCAGCATGAAGAAATCTTTTATTATATCAGAACCATATTGTACTAGGTCCCACAAAACACACAACAATACATATTCTTATTCTAGACAGTTTATTATCTAAATGTTCAAACTAAGAGGGGAGTAATGGAGCAGAGGCAGGAATAGAAACAAAGAACAATAAGAAGAACTATTAGTGACAGCTGGAAAAAGATAATGTTCAACTCAGTGCCTAATCTTAAGCAAGAAACAATAGAATCATCACAGACACTGCTTCTACTTTTTACATTAAAAAAACTAACCTGTTAAAGAAGGACCTCAAAGCTGTTATTATTCTTACCTGGGTATGATTTCCATGCTGCTGTAAAGGGAGAAATTCTACTTAGAGTCTCTAAACCACACGAAGGTGACTGATTCAATTGACTTTCTAAGACACCTTGAACTACAGAGTCAACAGCATATTCACTTAAGCTCCTTTCAGTAACCCACTTTCCATCTCCTGAAATTAACAAATATTAGAGGAAATTATTTGCAGATTTTGTATTAATATGCATTTACTGTTACTAAATTCACTGCATTTAATGCGAGTGATTTAAAGAAGCCATTGAAAAAATTTTCTATATACAATGTTAAAAAAAGAATCATATATAACACACTAACAACCTTACATTCAAGTGATATAATCGATCGAGCCAATACTCATGTTCACCAATCATTTCACATGTGTGTTAGCATGGCTGTTACCCCAAAGTGACTTCTAGAAGTAAGCTAGATTCAAGTTATGTGAAGAGAAAAATGTCTTATAGCAAGTGATAAATATGTATGTTGTTTGAGGATTTTATTGAAACCTTATTACCTGGAAACGGGATACTACTGCCCACAGGGCTAGAGGCAGCACACAGTGAAGAAGAACATGCTTCAAGCATTACTTGCTTAGGGTTTACACCTACAACAAAGAAACCTTCAAGTCCCCAGGACTGTCTAGAAACAGATTTCTGTCTTTTGGCTACGTCCTGTAACTTGAACAAAACACCAAGATATTAGAAACAGGAAAAGAAACAGGAAACTTCACAAGTTGACCTTGCAAGTTTGTATTAATAAAATGCTCATTTCATAAAACTTTGATTCTCATAGCCTGGTGCAATAGATTCATAAGGATGATGGCTTTGCATGATATGTGCTTTAAAATCTGATAAACTTCAATTGCTAGTGGTGTGAGTCTGAGTCTATTCTTTCACTGTGAACACGATAAGCAGTTTTCCTTGGTTTGTTTTCACTTATCTTCATGTACATCAATTAAAGTAATACTGTTTAACAATGACTCCAAATCTAGTGTCCCAACCTCCTCCGTGATTTTTTGCTTTCAATTTTATTTTCAGCAAAAGAAGACTTGAATAATTTAGGTTAGACAAGAATATCTACAATTTTTGGCATTCAATCAAGAGGTGAAGTGATCTTGATGAGAAGAGCTGCCTTCTCCCCCAACAGACATTTTGTTGGGTTCTTTTTTTTTTGTCCAAGACTTGTCTGTTCTTTCTTTTGTTCTTTTTGAACACCAACAGGACTCTGACAATGCAAAGTGGAAAGCACAGAGGCCTTCATCCCCTACATACGAAATATGGAAGGCAGTGACAACCCTTTGATTAAAACTATACTCTTGATTGCTTTGAAGTGGGGTTTCTGGATGAGAATGGGGAAAAGCAGCAGAGTATTTCATGGTAGCAATACAACTATCACTATCTCTCAGCTAATCCAGGAACATGGTATGCTGCCTCATGCTAAACTGGGAAAGTGGATTAAGCAGCACAGTTTATCTATTTAGCAATCAAAGATTTAATATTTTACTGTTGAAGACTTTGTAATTACAGGTAAAACCAAACTCCGATTGTTGCAGACACTGTCCAGCTCCTGTGAATCTTTACTGTTTTTCTGCAGTTGTGTCTCAAGGAGGTACTTGCTGCTCGTTAGCTCAGTAGGGTTAGAGATCTTCTCAGGTAGTTTGCAGGAGCTAAGTGAACTTCTCACAGTCTTTAGTTTAACACTCTCCTTTTGCACTGCATTTCTTTCAGCCATTTTTTCTACAAGAGTACAACAAAATCATGAATATGGGAATAATTTTTTTTATGGAAATGACAATGAATTATAACCTGCAAGCCTAAAGTGTTTTCTTCATGAACTTAAAAGATTAAACCTCCATTGAAGTTACCCCTTAAGAACACTTAACTTTCAGAAGCTTCCTGCCCAATATCCAAGGATGCCAACATACATGGACTAGACAGTAGTAAGACTAAGACCAGTTCCATAACTAATGCATATGTTCCTGTACATCATTGTCTATGAAAACACTGGATCTTGATAATAACACTTTCAACTACTACTTCATGCTAACATAATTTTTCACATTTACAATGCTATGATCTAACCAGAGCCAGTGTAGGAACTGCAATAGTAGCAATTTCACAAAATGTCTTTAAAAGTAGTATAATGGTTTGAAATATATACACTCAGGCTGTGAATGATTCTGCAAGTTGTTTTTCTTTGCTTATACAAGACACAGCCATTTTATTGTTTATTCTGTGCCCAAAGAAGCACATAAATCACATCTCATTAATCAGCTCTTGTTTGCTTTTTCACATTTGAAGACTTAAATGAGCAGTTTCTTGAACTAAGCAGAGAGAACAAGCCATAGATCCTGAAGTGCTGGAGCAGTTGTCTGGTACTTGCAAGAATAAGAAATAAAGTACCCTTACATTCCAACGTATTTCCTAATATTAAAGTAGTGATAATATAATTTACATAGTTCTAGGACAGAGTGAGATCTTTGGGACTCCTTAAAAGCGACACAAAATAAAGCTGCCAAACTTTCATGGTGATTTCACTGACATGCAACAGGCACTGAAATACTTAAACACAAATTATGATCTTCCATATAGAAGAGTTAATCCTAAATACAGTTTCTCAACCTATCTATACAAAAGCATTTTTCTACATAAAAAGGACACAAGCCATACATTAAGTCCATTACACTACAGATAAACTGAGAGATTTGTAAGATCACTTCATCTGCTTTCTTATGGGTTTGTTTTCAGTGTACAACTCATACTGGGGCTGTCTCTCCCTCAAATATGAACTTACAGCTGTGAGATTACTGTCGCAGCAGACAGGTAGCATTTCAAAATACCCTGCACAGCCCATGAAATTGTTGTCAAGGGACTTACACAGCTCAGGGAATGGTCCATAATTTAATGATTTTTAATCATTTTTTCTGGACAACCACTGTAGTTAACTACCATGTCCTGTATGAGAATGATAAACCTGTATACACTTATGCGTATTGTACAAATAACTTTAAAAATTTACCTTGAGAAATTTCTTTAGAAGAAACAGGATTTCTGTCAAGAGGAAAAGGTAAAAAATATTGAGTATCAGCTGCAGAAGTTAAATGACAAAATGACTCTCTCATTACGCCTACAGTTTGCCTTGGCAAGAGGTCTGGTACTGTGTCGTTCTGATCTCCAACTGCTGAACCATTTTGGAAAAGAGAAAGAAGGAAAGACCAGAAGAATAAAATCTAACAAAGCAGATAACATCTAATCAGAAATTAATTTGGGGAGATCAGAAGAATTGCACATGTATCATTACTTATCAAGGCTCTTAGTTTTGCCTGGAATTACAAGATTAGTTGTGTGAGAGTATCTTGAAAGCACGCAATACTGACCAATTGCAGACCTGTCTGTATGCTAGTCCCTGCTCCTGCTGAGATAAGAGAGTACAAAAGAGAAATTCTACCCATAACTCAGGATATACACACATGAAGAAATGTGTCTTACGTGATTTAACACTGGAGTGATTAAGCAAATAAAATGAAGACATTTCAAAGTGATGTCTCCCTAGTTACAGGCAATTAATATACCGTGGTGGCTCACCGACAAAGTCAAAGACACACAATAACTATTCACCAACTTTAATAGTAAACGTGTTGTATGACTGTGAACTGCCAAACTGTTCTCAGAATGTCTTAAAAATCAATCATCTAATCATTAGGTCATTCAAATTAAAACTTTCAAACACAAAAACAGCAATCACAGACAGGATCTTGGAAGAAATGTAAGGGAAGGGAAAGCAGTAACTAAGTGTCATGACAATGGCACAGTTTATGTCTTGCACCAAGGAAAAGAAGATGGACATCTTAACCATGCTTTAAAACAATTTACAAGCAAGGATTCTCCCCTTTCATATGAATTCCTACCATCTGCAAATAAAAGTGTCTGCTATTGAGCAATGAAACTAATGAAACATCAGTAGATATGATTATTCCCTTTTCCAAATAATCTGTGCATTTCTGGTACCTTCCAATCTGCTTCAGTGGTTCAGTTTTTCCTTGCTCATTCATTCCCATAGTTCCTGCTTCCATCACTAAAAAGTTAGACGATACTTCCAAGTCCTTGTCATATGACTAATTAAAGAATAGAACAAAAAAAACCCACAATCAGCGATAAATTAAAAATTAAAAAAACCCAACAACATTAACTCAAGTGATTAAAAGCACTCAGATTTTATTTTTTGTATAATTCCTGTATAGGGTCCCTGGACACAACAGGAAAAAATTACAGGGAAACTTTGGAAAGCTAAAGGTTCCACATTTATAAGAAAAAGATAAATAATGCATCATTTTTTAATTAGAAATAATTTAGCTGCTGCTACTTTAAATATTTAACAGATCATCACATAAACAAATCAGCTAGGATCAATGTGAAGACTCATGAAGTCCTCTGTTACATACTCACATCATCAAGGAACTCAATTTTCAAAGAGGACTCCGCCCTTTCAGAAACAGTGTTGGGTATGTCCCCTCTAAAAACGGATGTCCAATATCTCTTCACCTCTTCAACTGTGAAATAAAGTTAATCTGATGCATTTCAATTTTTCCTGCTTAAAATTCACTTATACAAACGCAAACTTTTATTTCGTATGAAGCACCATCAATTTCTCCTTTCATTATTGCTACTCTAAGCAGAAACTGCTTCACTATGTAACTGTTCAACAATCATAGCAAAAAAAATAAATCTCAAGTATTTAATGGGTAGATTCAATAAATAGAAATCTATTACACCTGTTAAGTCATCAATATCATCATCTTCTCCCTCTTCTTCAATCGCAGCCTGATGTACGCTCTGTGTTTCCACAGGCCTTAAAGTACCAGAAATTTGATCAACAGGAGTTCTAAAAAAGGAAAAGAAGCCAATCTTAGAAAATAATCAATTTTAATATATAATATCACAGTTATTAAAAAAAAACAAAGTACTACACTACTTGATAATTCTTCCTAATTTCACTGAGATGACCTCACACCTCAGGGACTAACAAAACAACTCTCCAATGTTTATAAAGTATCCTGAAGATTGTACTGCCTTATCTCTAGGATATAAACTCCTGTAGCAAACACCCCAAAATCAAGCAACCGAGTATCATTAGCAGTCTTCAAATTCTGAAATAAACTGCTAGCAAAAAGAATCCCTCCAAATACTACCTCTGTGGTAATTCTGAAATATTAAGTCATGAAGTCTGGTTCGAATAGTTATTTTATTAAAATAAAACACTGTATATACAGTCACTTTAAGTCTTGACAATATATTTAATATTTAAAAAGTGACAAAGGAATTTTTGTTAAGGCTGTTAAGTATTTCTGACTTCTTTCATTAATACCAGCAACTTCAACAATACCTCCTGTATTTCTTAAGCAAGAGTTTCTCCATGTAGCTCAGTCCATCCTTCTTGAATTCAATTTGGACACGTTCCTTCATAACAGTAAGATTGGTCTGTACCTCACAAATTCCCAGAGATTCTGTTAGAATTATTTAAAAGAAAAATTATCCAGCTGTTCAGATTTATAAACTTGCTATTTAATGACATCATTTCTGCATGAATGTCACATTAGTAGTTCGTGCCTATCTAAGTTTTTGCATAATTCCATAATGTAAATGGCCAGCAGCATTCTATCTATACAAGACAGTCAGCAGTGGGGGTAGCCAGTAAAACCTCATTTATTACGGTTTCTCACAAAAAGGAAGATTATCACATTTGTGGGGTGGGAGGGTGGGGCTTGGAATCCATAACTCCACAGATAAAAATCCCACCATATCACAGGAAATAAGGGGGGGGAAAAAAGAAAAAAGAAATCAGTATAATGCTTTTCATGCAAAAACACAGAAAGAACAAACACCATCCATGGACAAGAGGAAAGAGACCAGCTTGCACAAATCCCATCAGACAGGAGGGGTTTTTCTTATTTTTCCATGCATACTTCAACTGATTGCATCTTTTCAGTGGGACAAAGAAATATTAAGAGCCTGTGGACAGCAAGAAGAAAATGTACTTTGATACCACATACAAAATCCTGAGCCACACACGTTCCTTGTCTCAGTTAAAAATTGTGTCTTAATGCTTACAGTCACCTGTGAGAAACGCCACAGAAAAGTACAGGGACACAAGCTAAATCTGGCCAACACCACAGCTCATGACAAGAATTGGTATAAACGCAAGTCTGAACGTTATTAAAAAAAACTTGAGGGGTCATTGTTAGTTTATAAAGGAACACAGACACAAAACTTAAGAAGAAACATTTACTTTATTAACAGAATCTTTACCTTCACTAGTCAGAATTCTGCTAACTCTCAAAAATGGCTCCTAATGTTTTTAAAATGCAATTAAACCAGAAAAAAGTCCTACCTGGGAGGTTCTCCCTGGCACACAGCTGTTCTCTGTGGTCACAGTTACCTTTTCTCCATTGAAGCAAAGCTTCCTGAAAACACTTGGCAGATTCTTCCTCATTAAATGTACCATTTAGTAATGATCCTTTGTCCTGATTTCCAAGGCCTGCACAGGTCTGTTCTGAGGACAGTCCCTAAATCAGTTCACAGCACAATTAATCCAGCACTTCTGATGATAATCCCAAGGACAATCCTCTCCCCAGTTACACAGACACAACATTTTTACTACCTGCTATGAAAACACAGCACCCGGTTTTGTGGGCTTGGTTGAGCTGCCCTGGTAATCAAGATCCCTCAGTTTTTACATGGTCTTGCTCACAAATGAGTTACAGTGTTATGTTGAGAGGAAAATCACAGAATCACAGAATTCTAGGGTTGGAAGGGACCTCGAAGGATCATCCAGTCCAACCCCCCTGCCAGAGCAGGGTCACCTAGAGTCCATCACACAGGAACGCATCCAGGCGGGGTTTGGATGTCTCCAGCCAAGGAGACTCCACAGCCTCTCTGGGCAGCCTGGTCCAGTGCTCTGGCACTCTCACAGGAAAGAAGTTCTTCCTGATATTCACATGGAACCTCCTGTGCTCCAGTTTGCATCCATTGCCCCTTGTCCTATCATTGGACGTCACTGTAAAAAGCTTGGCTCCATCGTCCTGACCCTCACCCTTTACATATTTGTAACCATGGATGAGGTCACCCCTCAGTCTCCTTTTCTCCAAGCTAAAGAGACCCAGCTCCCTCAGCCTTTCCTCATAAGGGAGATGTTCAACTCCCTTAATCATGAGGCCACTCTACCTAAAGATGTCCTACAGAAGAAGTGAGGTTTTTTGGACTGTACGCTACCTCAGCACTGCCTGCTGATGCCAGGAGAGATGGAAACTTGGCTGGTGTGACCTGATGCTTGCTCGTTACTTTCTGCTGCTCATGATCAGTCTTTAATTCATTCACATTTACTGCCTTGATGAAGCCATTGACAACTCCCAATTTTCCAACACGTGCCTGTTAAAGAAACGTTACGAAACCATTAATTTGTTATAAACACACTCACACATTCCACCAAACACCATTATTAAAAGAAAATTAAAACAAGCATAATAATATATATTTGAAAAGGTGTTTAAAAAAAAACAAATAGTTGTATTTCTCAAATTAATTTCTAAGGTATTTTCAGCCAGGTAACACCCCCAGTCGGTTCAGCATGGTTCTCCCTGAGGCATGCCAGACCATAAAAATCCATCAAGACACAAAAAGCATGATTTTTTTTCCTTAATTTCGATTGCAATAAACCAGCTATGCTGCCTGCTTCTGTGAAAGCTCCGGGTTTTAAACTGAAACACTTCCTCCCGAGTAAGAAAGTCACATACAAGTGTTACTCACGATATAGAGAGTGTTTCAAACAGATGGACCCATTTGGAATGGGCTTTCCATTGAAATCGGGTCAAGCTTTTTGAAACACCCCGCATACCGGTGAGGGAGCGTCCTGTGGGTGCGCAGCGCCGTCTGGCGGCTCGACCCGGTCCAGCAGCCCCGCAGCACCGCTGCCAGCCAGGGCGGGGCGGGGCGGGAGTCGGCGGCGCTGCCGCCTCGGGGAGAGCCCTCACAAACCTCCCGGGGAGAGCCCGCCCAACCGCCATCCCTCACACACGGCCCGGGGAGAGTCCGCCCGGCCGCCATCCCTCACACACGGCCAGGGCAGAGCCCGCCCGCCCGCCATCCCTCACACA